>JAHREE010000157.1:2296317-2366058 GCA_033628505.1 Tringa tobata | reverse complement strand
AGGGCGAGCCCCCGGCGCCGCCTCCTCCCCCTCAGGACATGACTTTCAAGAAGGAGCCGGCGGGGGCTTTCCCCTCCGCTCCCTCCTCCTCGCAGAGGAGCCCCTGGGGCTTTCTGCAGTCCCTCGTGAGCATCAAGCAAGAGAAGCCCAGCGACCAGGAGGAGGAGGAGCAGCAGCAGCACCATCACCACTACGGGGGGCTCTTTGGGGGGGCCGGGGAGGAGAGGCCCCCCGGCCTGGGGAGCAGCAGCGGGGAAGGAACCGGCCAGAGTGTGATTCAGGACCTCAGCCTTCTTCACCACCTGCACCAGCATCCCCACCGAGACCTGTTACTGAGTGGCAGAGGTGAGGGCGCCCCTGGGAGCTCGGGTGAGCCAAAGCACGATGCCCAGGTCAAGAAGGCAAAGAGGCCAAAGTCAGAAACTCAGGGAATCAAAGCCAAGCGGAAGCCAAGCGCTTCATCCAAACCCCCCCTGGTGGGAGATGGGGAAGGTGCCATTGCGTCCCCCAACCAGAAACCTCACGTCTGCGAACACTGTAGTGCTGCCTTCAGGAGCTCCTATCACTTGCGCAGACATGTGCTCATTCACACTGGAGAGAGGCCTTTCCAGTGCAGCCAGTGCAGCATGGGTTTCATCCAGAAGTACCTGCTGCAGAGACACGAGAAGATCCACAGTAGGGAGAAGCCTTTTGGGTGCGACCAGTGTAGTATGAAATTCATCCAGAAGTACCACATGGAAAGACACAAGCGGACACATAGTGGAGAAAAGCCATACAAATGTGATACTTGTCAGCAGTATTTTTCAAGGACTGATAGACTGTTGAAGCACAGAAGAACATGTGGTGAAGCCATAGGTAAAGCAGGTGCTGGAATGGAGCCTGGATCATCAAATAACATGGGTAGCTTGGCTGCATTGTCTCAGGGAAGTACAAGTTCCTCAAGGAGAAAAAGTAAAACAAAAAGTATATCCGCTGAAAACAAAGGAAACAAGTGTAGCAGCAAAGTTACTGAATCTCAAGTTACAAGTAATGTGGCCATGCCAAATTATGCAGTTGATATTCCTATTGTGTCTTCCAGTGGTGGTCTAGTTGGCACGGGTGTAGAAGAACTTCAGAAAAAGGTGCCAAAATTGGTCTTGAAAAAAGGAAGCAGGAAACAGGCAGACAAAAATTACCTTAATTTTGCATCACCACTGCCAGACATTTTGGGGCAAAAAACACTCTCTGGGAAACAGAGTGGTTCTCTAGGCCTAGTAGGCAATACCGGTGTAGAAAGTATTGGCCTTCTCCAAAGTGCAGGTGGTAAACCAGGTCAAATAAGTAGCAATTATGATGATGCCATGCAGTTTTCAAAGAAAAGAAGATACCTACAAACTGCAAGCAGTAACAGTGCCTTTTCAATTAATGTCGGACACATGACTTCCCAGCAGTCCGTCATCCAGTCTGCAGGTGTTAGTGTTATGGATAACGAAGCTCCATTATCTCTTATTGATTCAGCATCTTTAAACAGTGAAATAAAGTCTTGCCACGACAAGTCTGGTATTCCTGATGAAGTCTTACAGAGCCTTTTGGACCAGTACTCTCACAAATCAGAAGGCCAGAAAGAAGATCCTTTCAGTATAACTGAACAGCGTGTGGACTTGCACACCTCAGGAGAACATTCAGAGATGGTTCAAGAGGAAAACTTGAGCCCTAACTCTCAAACAGTTTCAAATGATAAGGCAAGCATGTTGCAAGAATACTCCAAATACCTCCAACAAGCCTTTGAAAGAACAACCAATAGCACTGGTTTTGCTTTTGGACCCAGTTTCCAATTTGTTAGCTTGTCTTCTACTCTCCATAACCACACTCTGTTTCAAGACAAACAGATATACACTACATCTCCGCTTGAGTGTGGCTTCAGCCAATCCGTTACCTCAGTATTGCCAACTGCGTTGCCAAAACCTCCTTTTGGGATGTTGCTTGGATCTCAGCCAGGCTTTTATTTGTCTGCTTTGGAGGCTACGCATCAACAGTTGACTCCTTCTCAAGAGCTGGATGATCTCATTGATCCGCAGAAAAACTTAGAGACTTCATCTAACTACCAGTCGACATCTCAGAAACTGACTGGCCAGAAGGAACAGAAAAACTTAGAATCCTCAACGAGCTTTCCGATCCCGTCTCAGGAGTTAACTAGCCAGATAGATCCTCAGAAGGACATAGAGCCTAGAGCAACCTACCAGATCGAGAACTTTGCACAAGCGTTTGGTTCTCAGTTTAAGTCGGGCAGCAGGGTGCCAATGACTTTTATCGCTAACTCTAATGGAGAAGTGGACCATAGAGTAAGGACTTCAGTGTCAGATTTCTCAGGGTATACAAATATGATGTCTGATGTAAGTGAGCCATGTAGTACACGAGTAAAAACCCCAACCAGCCAGAGTTACAGGTAAGGTCCCGACTGTGACCAGGCTGTGGGGTCTTCTTAATGTAATTTTGTTTTACTTTGACAACACTGCCATTGGAATGTTTCTACACGGTCCTGTTAAGAATAATGTAACATGCCCTTTCAATGCAACTTTTCATATTTAGTTTATTTTGTTAGTGTGATTTTATTTTTTTTTAGATCTGTTTATTACGGTTTTTAATCAAAAATCAATAGATTAAAATAGTGTTTTTGTTCAAGTGACAATTTTTAGCAATCAAATTTACATTATATAGATCGTCAGGGAATAGCCCAAAAGTTTAAAATGCAAAAAAAATAACTTTGTTCCTAGGACTAAGGTTTATTCTAATTGCTTTACTCTCAGGAAAGTGTAACGAAGTGTGGGAATTCTATGCACCACTAGTGTATTGGAACTTCCAATTTACAGATAGTGACAAATATATCTCAGCTTTTTGAGGAAGGGATCTATGACATTTCAAATTGCTGTCTCCTATGTCTGGGCTGATCTGAAAGAATTTTGCTACCTAAATCTTGTTACTGTTAAAGTACTCCTGTTCTTCCAGGTGATGTTCATTCCAGGCAGGTGGAGCAAATATTCTTGGGTCTGTACTAAGAGCCCGGAATGGTAGCTTTAATATAAACAATAATGTCCCCAGAACGCCTCTGTAAGACTGTAATTCCGTAAAGAGATTCTGTTGACACAAACTGTGAGAACAAAACGTGTACGTCTGGTTCATGTCATTAGAACCCCAAGTTGAAGCTACAGTCATAATCCAGATATGCTTTTGGGATACGTTTTTTATTATACATGGTTCAAAAAAGTCAGTCTCTTGCTCTTCCCCTTTTCCACGTTCTTTTAGTGTAGAAGTTTCCCTCTCTTTTATTGTGCTCCTAGTTCCTTCAGACTTGATCTTGGTTTCCCCTCTTCCCCGCCCTTAATTTACACCTTTTCTTCCCCTGCTTCCCTACTCACTCACCCAACTTAATAGCTAGTATTTAAAAAGATTTACATTCCAGAAAGTACATACCTTATTGTGTGCTTTCTGATGTCTTACGACATCAGATTATGAACAAAAACACCCACATGTTTTAGAAATGTGTCAAGGTTTCCATGTACGATAAGAAATAATATACTCCCAATTGTACATACAAAGGCCCCTATCCTGCATCAGGATGAGCTAACGCAGACCCCCGTGCCCAGCAGTGTACCAGTGGGGTCACTGGAGCTCTGTACGGATACGGGGGGGTTGCAGCAGTTCGTCATTGCAGGCTTTAAAAGGGCCTAAGGCTGCAATTCCATCAAAGGTTTCTGGTGATTGCATCAACTACAAAAGTAGAACTTGAGTGGCTTGTTAATATCAACAGAACTTTTCTTTGGAATTATTGCCTTACTTTATGTATATTTTGTGGTACATTATTTGTTATATGTGAATCCTGATTAATGCCTGTGGAGCCACGGAAACCTGCTAGAAATACTGGTGGCCATTCAAAGCTGCTGAAAGGCAGTGGCACTGCTCTAAACCACTTTTTTCAAATGTATTTTTTGATTAGTTTTTTAATGTAATTTTGGTGATGTTTATGCTGATGGTTTTTTATGTACTCTTGGTGATGTTTCAGTCTTACGTACTTTTCTGGTGTCAGGAAAGTACCAGTGGTTGTTTGCAGTCTTATTGTGTAATCAGCCTATTACAGGCTTCCATGTATAATAAAGTTATTAACATTGTGCAAGTGTAAAACACTTCTGTTATGAAAGCGGTGTATTATTAAATGAATTGTTACAAAAATCCTGGGTAATTTCTCCCGTTGTCCCTCACCACTAAAAATTGAAACCTGAGCCCATTTGTTAATCTCTTTTCCTAGGTGTACTATCTTTTTTTTTTTTTTTCTTACTAATCTAGAGTTTGTTCTCATAGAATCCATGTAACTCCATTAACTTTTTCTTTATCCTTGATTATGTATTTCACCCTATTTCAGTTTAGCTAAGCAAACAACAGCTGTTCTCTGAACGCAGAACCTGGCCTTTTATCAGGGATGGAATAGTCCATAACCACTGTGTTGGCTTTTGTTTTGTTTTACAGGGGTTATAATTTACATTCTTTATATTGTGTGTAGTAGGAGTTGCATATGTATTTTTCTGGCTATTTGCTTTAACTTAATACTAATAAAACCCATTATTCACAAAATCATAAAGATATCACTTCTATTATCCAGTCACACTTTTGAGAACCTATTAGGGAAATATTATGAGAACTAAATTTTGAGAAGGAATAATATAATTTACTGGCATGTTTTCAGCTTGCTTGCTTCTGTCAGTTTCTTCTTGAGTCGCATAATCTGAATGCACTACCTTAGAAATCGGGGCTCTATCTCCTACATTTAGTTTCCAGAGCAGAAAACTAACACATTTCCTTAAGTTAAACTGTTTGTACAGCCTCATCTTTTTAAATCTGTGGGGTTTTATATATGACTTTGGTTAAAAATATACAAATTACTTATTGTTAACTTCAAAGACATATTGTAATTGCTGGAAATCCAGAATGACACATATATAATACAATTTTGTTCAAAGTAAAGATTTTAGAAAGTCCTCTATCTGGTTTCTTTGGTTGGTTCTTTTTTTCTTTTTCCGGCTCTAACTTCTACATTATAAGGAAAGCCTAGTGAAAATAGTATTATAGCAAAGTAGTTAGGAGCATTTTAGGTAATCTGAAAATAGTTTGTGGACTTCCTTCATCTGTAGTTTGTCTTCAACTTTGTACATGAACGTAAGAGTAGTGGTGCTGAAGGTCTCAGAATGGTTGAAAAGTAGACTATTGAAGAACAGAAGAGAGCAATTTTAATCAAGGCAATGACGCAGACAAGGGAAAAATCATTGGCATGCTGACAAGCAAATAAGGACAAAAACTTCCCAAAGTAAATATGAAATATGCAAAACCTTTAGTATTCAGAACATTGCTAGGAATCGTTTCAGAAAATCTGATAATTGGAATTATGTATTTCTTTCCACACCTTAGCAGTCATCCAAAACTGTTTCTGAATAGAAAAGGAGACCTTTTCATAATTTAATATGGAGTTAAAATTTATTTAAATAATGAAGGTTAAAAGGTAGGGTAAAATGTATAGAAATCAGGGTAGGTCTTTGCCTGCTAGGTGTTAGAAAGAACTACATAGAACCCACATGGATTAAAGCTTTACTTAGGGATGTGGCGGTAAGGGAAGGAAAAAGGAAGGCAAAATGCCCCTTGATTTTTTTTTCCTGCTTTAGTTCCTGGGTTAGTTTTTGTTGCTTTTGGAGGAATTATTGTAGGGGAATGATAACCTGTTTCCTACTGCTAGCAGGACCATAAAGAAGAATTGATATACATGGTGACAGAAAATTCTACGTAAACTGTTACGCTTTTTATTACAGTAGCTCAAATAACATGTTTTTGCTCTGCAACAAGTGTGTTGTGGTACCCTGAATTGTGAATATGTCTGTATACTCCAGGCCACTAAAAGTGTGTGTCTGACCTGCCTGCAGATGATCTAGAAGTGCTAGCTAAAGTTTGTAGTAGTTCCTGAATTATTTAAATTGGACAGACGCTTGTGGGTAGTGGTGAAATTTTAAAGTAAGACATTAGTGAAATTAAAGGGGAATGAAAAAAAGGTAAAAAATATGATGGTGTGAAGGAAGATCATAAGTTCAGGTTTATGGACTACTGATGAAGGAAAACAGCCTGATGCCTCATGGAGACCTTAAGAAGATACTGGAATAATTCAATGTATTCCATTAGTGGTTGTTTGTTGTTTCAATTGTTTGGTCTCCCCTCTTGGCCCCGATATTATGTATGAATACAGTGTTTTTGTCTGCATTATGCATCTGCTTTTTTCCCACCAACTAGAAATCAGGGTTGATCATGTGAAATTGCGGTTTTAAGTGTTGTAATGTTTGTTATATCTGAGAAGATACATGTGAGTGTGTAAGTTACTACCTCGCTGTTTTTTGTTGTATATGTTGAAGAGTCAAGTCACTTTAAAATGGAAGATTCTGTTTTCAGTCCCTGCTGACTACTGGCTTTAACCATTTGGGCTGGAATTTTCCAGGCTCTGTCTGTCTCACACTATATTTCTCTGGGAAACTTCCGCAAAAATTGCTCATGTATTTCCTAAAATAAGATTAAGGAAGAAAATTTTCTTGTTCCGTGGGCCTTTTCTTCTTTAAAAACAAATCAGAATCACCTCTCCCAAGCTAGGAATTTAGATTAGGTTGATGGGTGTCCCTCGTGCAATCACTGTTCCTCAAAACCTGAAAATAATTGAGTTTTTGAAAGTGCTTTTACATTCCGATTTGAAAGTTTGGTGGCTGTATTTCCAAAGATGACCCCTCCAGGATAACAGATCAGGCTATTAGAATTGTTTAATATATTATTCCAAGTGGCAATTTTTTCTTATGTGTCCCACATTATGTGTATGTTACATGTTCTCAGACTGGAATTTTTTTTCTGGCTTCTTACGTGAACTGTAGAGTCTTCATTTTTACTATTATTCTAAGGTGATGTGCAATTTTATTTTTTTATTGTACAAACACTTTATAATTGTGCACAGCATTTGAAACACAGGTTATTTATACCCTGTTTACCAGATGAATAGCTATGATGCGCTTTGTTATCCATGTTGTTCAAAGCATATTTCTTGCGTCCCCTTTTTCACTTGCAATTAAAACGCAGATTTCAAAATTGGTTTTGTCACAGACAGTAATGACTGGCTATGTTACAAAAGAAAATAAACTTATTTTTTCATATCTTTATCCTGATACTATAATCTTAGGGATTTCATAGATACTGATGCTAAAAATTTGCTTTTGAATGCCCAGCTTCAGTGTGATACCTATCACAGGGAGGGACAGGTACTGGAATTTCATTTCTTGACACTGGTTGAAGTTGAGTTCCTTGGTTTAAGACACCTGCTGTTTCAAACTGTGTCTCTGTGGAGGGGAATTGAAGAACAGTTACCAGGTTAGTAAATGTGGAATAGCTGATTGTCTAGAATTGAGTAGAAGCTGAAGCCAGAGTCTAGGGGTAATTTAATTCTCTAAGGTGATGTTCAGGAGCCTCAGTCACCAAGTTGTCTTTTCCCTTTTCTTGAGCTCACTGTAAATCTGGCATCTGCAATAAGTGAAACCAGGTTCTACCGACAGAACTTTCATTAAGCATAGTCCTGCTTCATTCCCTGGGTGTTCTTCTCCTAGTTGTTGTGGATACAAACAGCAAGGCAGCGTTGCTTGGAAAAAATAGTGTCATCATGTAATCTGCCTGTCATAATGGACAGATAAGATGGGGTGAATTGAGGATTAAAATGAAGATTTAGTTCTGGTATTTTTTAAATTATAATGCTTGATTCGTAATCTTTATAGTAATGTAAATTTTTCTATATAGCATACTATTATATTTTCATATCGATACTTTTCAGTGTTTTGTTCTTATTAGATTTCCAGTGGATTTGGTAATTTTAAACCTAAGGCTGTCTGAAGCAATGGCATGATGCTGCGTACTAGAAAGCTGTCTGTGTACTTGGAGACTTGGCCTGAAATTTGATAAAATATCTAGCCAGACTCACAATGAAGAAAGAATTAAGAACTAATTTAAGAATATATTTCTTTGGTTATTTTAATATACTCTATCTTACCTTAAAATGTATTTTAAATAGTGTCTTATTTAGTGCTTATTTTGTGAACTAATGAGGCATATAATACATAACATGCAGGATCTGCAGCAAGCGTCAGATACTCTGTAGTAGCACATGTGCCACCTTCGATGCAAAAACCTGCTTTATCTAAAGCTAAATTATTACCATTCATAATATTCCCATGTTCTTCTACAAAAGGAACCTTTAGTTTGTGCTGTTGGCAAAGGAGATTTCATTTTGGTTTTCCTGAAAGGCTAGAAGTCTCATTGTTTTTAATCCCACAGTTTCCCCTTACAGTGCATTCTCTCTCTGCTTGTACTCTGTTCCCATTGGATAGGAGGTTAGAGTCTCGACTGGGGCATCATGTGTGCGGATGCCGATGTATGGTGAGACATTATATTGATGATGGTAAGGATGGTTCAGTGTGCTCGAAGAGTCTGAATAGCTTTTTCTGGAGGGGAAAATGCTCACAGGTGGGAGGTTTTTTGGATGTTCTTACGTTCTGAGATGAGTGGGAATTAAACGAGGCTGACACCTATGTCAAAGAGTTGAATTTACAAAGAAATCCATATGCAACTCTATGAGTGACGAGGTTTAGAATCACTTTAATTTGCTTTCCTGTAATGGGAAAATATATAGATGTGTAATAAAACATCTTGCATGTTTTGCTGAGGTGCTTTAAATTATGGTGGGTAAAATATGCCTATGGATCTTCATATCTCTTAAATAAATAAAATGGATCTCTAGAATGGAAAATATATTATCTTAGAAAGTGCTTGGTAATAGCGGAAAATGAGACTAATAAGGTTAGACGAGACTAACTGCTTATGCAGTTGAAGAGGGCATTTATATTGTGTTAGCTATCGGCTTGGAATTTGGTGAGGTTGGTGGTATCACATTTACTCATAGAAGCTCATTGCCCAATCATGTCTTAAGGGGAGATGGGCAATCACGCAGTCTTGGTAGAGAGAATGGGGCCTTCCTTTTGCAGCTGGGCTGTGGTCAATGATTTGGAAGTGTGAGGCGCAGCACAGCAAGCTCCGTTTCTTAGAGCACCTACCTAGGGTTTTTTTGAGGACCTGCCATTTCCAAGTATTGAGTCACTTTGTGAAAATGAAATTCGGATATCTGTGCCAAAATTCTCCTATCTCGGTCTCACCAGCTTTAGTCCAGAGGGTTGTTCAACAGTAATCAATGGAGATGTGTCACTAAAAATATTCACCCTATTTAGCTTAAAAAAATTGTCAGCTTTAGAAAGCTAGGTCAAATTATATCATGAAGCCATTTGTATATTTGGTCCATCAAACCCTGCAACTTAACATGCGCACTTGGTGATCTTAGTGTAGGGTTATGTGTGAAATGTGTAGGTGATTCAAAAGTTTTTCCGAAGCATTCTAAATTAAAATTGTTCCCAGGTTTACTTCTGTAATATTAGTCTGGGGAGGTGAGGGTTAAACCAATTGCTTCTCTCAAGATGTTGGAACTTGGATTTTTTGAGAGATTGCAATCATTTTTGTGTAGGTACACGAAATTTGATTATTTATTTATTTTCATGTTTAGAGAGGCACTTCAGAGTAAAAGTAGTATCATACGTTATTTTACATGGTTCTGGAAATCATACTTCACATGTCATCTTAAGAGTGGATCGCAAATGGAATGAGACTGCTGGTAGCTAAAATCATCAGTTTTTACTGTTTTTAACACTGTATTCTGATGCTTGCATGTTTTGTTGTTCTCACAATGAAGCTAAATTAAAACCTCTGAGAAAGAGGTCTCTCTAATATAGCATAATGAAGTCTTTAAATGGGTACAGTTGTAGGTCATCATGAATAGGAATGCAGTGACCTTTGTCTTGACAATGAAGCTGACACAAGCTTCTCAAAGAGCTGTTCTTTTTTTTATTATTTCTCCGCCAGAAAGGACACAAATAAAACAGAGGATCCCCCTTCTCCCATCAGTGAACAAAATCAAAGGATTAGAAAATGTATTGTAAATTGTCAGTTTGCAAAATCTAGAAATAACATTGAGTTCTTTCTCAGTATAGATATTGTTACAGAAATGATGCGTGGCAAGGAGTTGGGAAAAAATAGAAAGTAGGGGGGCTGTATGACTCTTTAAGAGTTACGATACTCTGTAATACTGTTTTGATTTTTGGATACACAGTAGTGAGGCATTCAAAATTACCAGTAGCTGCTTATAATTTTGAATCTAGAAAAATCACAAATCTTCATGTCATTCATTTTCCGCTTACTTTTATGTGTATCTGCAGCCTTGTAATGCACGATGGTGAAATATAGGAAGGCTCAAATTTCTTGGTGGCCTGTATGAAAAGCAAAGCATTTTGCAGAAGGCACATACAGGTTGTGGCTGTTTCCTAGTGGGGAGACCCTGTTGCTCCATCCAACTTTAGCAGAGGTTTTTGAATTGCAGCACTCAGCAATTTTCTTTAACCATAGAGAATCGTCTGTCATTCTTAAATGATGGCACTACCTTCTAGTTTAGGACTTTCTCAAGGTTTCAGCAATGTCAACCTGAATTGTGCTCACGGGAGAGGCCTGTGTAGAGGAGCAAACTCTAACGTGTGCAGTGAAGGTAATGCATGGAGATTTGTTCATTTTTGTAAGAACTTGTATCTTCAAAACTGGTTATCTATTATTAGATGATTTTTTTTTTTATCCTGTAAAGGAGTTAAAATAGGAAATAGGTTGTTAGACTTTTTTTTAATTTATTTTTTTGTTTTTTTTTTTTTTTTTAGCCCAGGACCTGACTACATGTTCTTTTGAAGAGCAGGTTGTTTCCTCAATAACGGATGCTACTCCCATAAGGCCACAGCCTGGGTGAGCACCTGAATCAGGGAGTTCGATTAGAAGTGTGCATGTGCCTCTTTGAGAATATGCTTCATCAAAAGGTCATCTGTTTGCAAGTTGGTAAGTTTAGAGTATGCACATATTATTTCAGAGCTATGTAAACTCAGAGTGAAACAGCAGTTACCATATAATAAGTCCTTAAAATGTATTCTAGGAAAACAATATGCTAATACTGTATAAATGGATCTTGTGAAATGGCTAAAATATGCAAAGACCTAAAGATACATGGAACAGTAAGTTAATAGTTGATTAGAAAGATTTAATTAACTTGTTTTCCTCTACGAACAAGCAGACTTACTTTATAAAGCTTACTGGTTTGATAGGGTCTGACTAATTTGATACCAGAGCCATTTATTTTTGCAACTTCATGTCAAATTGTCTGAGGGATGGAAAGTGGAAACAATGATTTATTTTCTCCAGGGGAAAAAAACATGGTAAATTCTTAGTGAGGATCAAGTGCTATGCAGTTTCTGCACATGCTAGCAAAGTTATGGCAAAACAATGTTTTTTACTGTTTTTCCTTGACATACTAATACGAAACAAAACCTGCAAGCTGCCATGCCTAGGGTTTAGCAGGCTGAAGAAGTGGGCTGATAGGAATCTCGTGAAGTTCAGCAAAGTGAAATGTGCAGTCCTGCATCTGGGGAGGAATAACTCTATGCGTCACTGCATGCAGGGGGCCAACTGGCTGAAAAGCAGCTTTGCTGAGACTTTGGGGTCCTGGTGGACAACACGCTGACCAACAGTCAGCAGTGTGCCCTCATGGCAAAAAAGGCTAACAGTATCTTGGGATGTATCAGGGAGATCATTGCCAGCAGTCAAGGAAGGTGTCCTTCTAATTTACTCAGCACAGTACAAGACATAGACAGAGGCACAAAGATTTGATTAAGGACCTGGAGTCTCTTTCATTTAGGAGACACTGAGAGAGCTGGGAGTGTTCAGCCAGGAGGAGACAAGGCTCAGAGTGATCTCATCAATGTGTACAAATGCCTAGTGGGAAAGCATGAAGATGAAGGAGGCAGGCTCTTTGCAGTAGTGCCCACTGACAGGACAAGAGGCAAGGGGCATAAATTGTAGTACGTGGAATTCCATCTGAGCACGAGAACACATTTTTTTACTGAGAGCGTTGCCAAACCCAGGAATAAATTACCAGAGAGGTTGTGGAGTCTCCATGTGTGGAGATACTTAAAGCCCAACTGGACATGGTCCTGGGCAGCCTGCTCTAGCTGACCTGGCTTGAGCAGGGGATTTGGACAAGATGACCTCAAGAGGTCCTATCCAACATCAACAATTCTGTGATTCTCTATAGTTTTGTTTGATGATTGGTCTGTGCCAAACAGCAACAACAGATTTTATGCTGAGGAGACAGTATTTGTCTCTAGGAAGCAGTACAGTGGAGTGTCTGAAAGTGCATTGTGTAATGAAACAAATGGGCAAGAGAATTCAAGACGTGGTTGGGAATCCTGTCACTATGGAGTGTTAAGCAGTTAAATGTTGTTTCAGATGTCTAGCTTGGACACTTGAGTCTGCTTTAAATTTGCAGGCATTTTCCATGGCAAGTCTTCCTTAGTCTTTTAGTAAAGATTAAGAACAAAGGCAGTGAAAGCATTTTGAAATAAAATCCTGTTTGCTTCTTTATATCTTACTAACTTTACTTCTTTCCTTTCTTGTTAACTGTAGAAGGTTGCCATAAGGAAACATCTATCTGACACTCATTTATACAATTCGGGAGATGGTAATCGCTTTTTCCCTCTGCTTCCCCAAAGTTAGCTTAAATGACCTGCCTTGAAGCTGCTCTTGTTCAGAGCTCACGCAGGAGAAAAGAAAAAAGCAAAGCAGGGAGAATGCAGCTTCTGGTTTTGGTTCAGACTTTAACTTGAAATCTTTCTGCTGGAGAAAGGCAGGCACAGAGCATTATCTTATCAGCCTGTTGATAAGTTGTAACAGCGTTAGGCTGTTTCAGGCATTGCTGTTAGCTGTTGTTCTGGTCACGGGCTCGGTTGTTGCAAAAGATTGTCTTGACTGGTTGAGCCAGATTTTTTTTTTTTTAACAGAAAGCAAAAATGATTAAAAAGGATGGGGATTAAATTGTATATAGTGAATGGATGACAGCAGGAACATAAGTTTTGTATTCCAGATGTTTTTCAAGGCTTAATCAAAGCTGGATATTACAGTGATGTAATTTGGGTCTTTGGTGGGTCTGGTCTGTTTCTCAGGATCAGGGCAGTAATGCTAAATAATGTTACAGTGAATCCTGGGTTTCCATGTGGTGATAGGGTTATCAATTATAATGGGAAGTTTCATACTTTTTGGACGTCTATTGTAGGATTCTAATTAGTGGCTTTTAACTGAGGTCAGCATTTTTCTGGCATACCAGCTATAGGCCTTTCGTTTCTGTGCCCTACACTTCTTTTGTTTGTTAGACTTGATTTCATCACAGTCCTTGGGTTTTATCAGTGGCTGGTGTTTGGACTAACTCAATATTTTCATCTTCAACTTTTCTGTCTTTTATAAGCAGTAAGTCTTTGTTGCTTTATGCTTACAGATGTATTTTTTCATGCTCTTAAGTGGTCTTCAGCACCTAACTGTGTGTGTATTTAATTTGTCAAGTATACGTAATGTAAATGCACTTAAAATGTCTGTAAAAATCGCTGGTTCCCTGAGATGTTGCAATAGAGAGATGTTACATTTTTTTAAAGGGTGTAGGTACTGGAGTAGTGCTCCACTAAAATGTTAGAGGATACTATCCTCTGAGACGCAAAGCCATATTATTGTTGAACACTGCAATTATTAATTTTTATGAAACTTTTTGGTCTGATAACGTGGAAAGCCAGCCCTTTATTCATGCATGTCAGTCTGTAGTTACTGAATTTAGGGAGTTTGTCAGAAAATATTTAACAATTAGCCTTGGGACAAATTTATGGCTTCAAATTGTACAATTTTTCTATATATGTTTTTCCTGGTTTGGTTTTTTTTTTTAAGATAGCAAGCTGAGAAAACAAGCAAAATACTGCAAAGTGGGCTTTCTATTGATGTTCTTCTAGTTTAGCAGCAGATCTTGAAGCCCTTGGATGACAAGGACCATTGTCATTTGAGCTAGCAGAGTAACTGATGGTAGTAGCTGGATGTCAGCCCCTGTGGAACAGGACCAGTGAAGAAAACATCTTTGTTAGTTGTTTTCATGGGTAGATGCTGATATCTAAATAATGGTGTATTTGGTTATTTTGGTCTTTACTGTGGACCAGGGAGCAGTAACTCTAGCAGACAGACTCTTACTTGTTATTTTGGACTTGACCGTCATTCCTTCTACCTTGTTCCAATCCTGCCTTAGTGCAGTTCTTAACTCGGTAAGCAAATACCACAGTTGTCTCATTCAGATCTCCCTGCTCTAAGTCTTTGCCTCTCATCTCTCTTGATTCCCACTTTGCTAATTCCATCGTCTTTTATGTGTACCTTTCTTCTTCTTCCGTCCTAATCTTGTTATTTCTGTTCCTGCGTTCCTTGTATGACCAGTTTCTGCATCCAGATACAGGTTCTGTTCTTCCCTCCTGTTCCACTAGACTCCTTATCCCTCTGTGCTATTTCCTTTCTACACACAGAAAAAAGGTATAGATTTTCTTCCGCAAGAGATGCAGAGGACTGGTATTTGCTTGCAACCTGGATGTCTTACTGCTGTCATGATACAGAGCTGTTGTAACTGGCCTTTACATGGATTAGCTTGGTTTTACCTTTCTTGGTAGGGCAGGAGGCACATGTTCTAGCATACTGGAGGAATAGGGCTGACTACAGTTTCTCAGAAATTTTATATTACATGGATGAATTCAGGTAAATTTTCTTGAAAATCAGCAGGAGTGTTCCCCTGACACAAAAGATACGTTCCTATTGAAACTCAGTCATCTTTGGGAGTACCGGTGCTTTCCAAAGAAAACACCACCCCTACCCCCCTTTTTTTATAGTTAAGACAATGTATTTTTCATTAGCATTCTTTTTAGAAGTGAGCAGGGTTTTTTGAATAAGCACTGTATATATTTATTTTCATGTACATGTGTGCGTAGAAAGAATCTGACAGTGTCAAATGTGGTTAATGAAGATGTCAGCCTGAGTGATCAGCTTTGCAATCAAAAGCTTCTGACAATGAGGTCTTCAGAGGTTTTGGGGTAACATTTTAGAAGGCAAACTATATGCTATTAATTATAGGATGGTGTAACAGTTGGAATAATATTAAAGGCAATGAAGATGGACTGGACTTTTTACAACTCCCATTGAAGCATCAGGAATTGCATTGCCTCAGGCTAGTTATGTGACCAGATACAATACCTAGTTTATCTGATGTTGCAAGTTCCATATTCCTATAGATGACCTAGTGCTGCAAATTATCCAGTTATAATGCAATAATCCATCAGACATCTACTCCTTTTGAAGGCTATTTAATCGAATGTGCTGCAGTATAAGCAAGTTGTCTGGTTACATATATGGAAGTCCCAGAAGGATGTGACTTGCTGGTTCTGTTGCCCCTCACCTTTTTTTTTTTTTATTATTATTTGCAATAGAGAATTCTAGCAGGATATTTTATTGTAGTAAACATTTGACTTTTCTAAATATCTGTAGGAGGATATATAGGAAAGGCACCTTTCCCTTCTAGTAGTACCTGCAGCCAGAAATGAGTTTAAGTTTGCATGTTAAATTGATAGTATTGCACTGATGAACCACTGTCAAACTGCAGGCAATACTGAACAATAATTTTGAGAAGTGTGACTGCAACTTGGTAAGAAATGGTATTTTTTTATTCTACCTTTTTTTGTGATGAAAGAAGTATCAGTGTGAGGGATTTTATTTAGGCTTTAGGACTATCAGGTAATGAATTAAATGCTTGCACAGTCTTTTCTCACTGAATAAAGATCATGATTATGTCAATTGTATATACAAATGTTTGGGTTTTTTAACCACAAACTGTAATTTTGAGTTAAACCAGATGAATTTAGATTAAGTTGAGGAGTTATCTGTTTTAAGGTAAATGGGAATAACATTCTCATATTGTAGATTGAGCACAGGAAAGATGTTATAGCTTAGTTTGATTTAAAAATTTGTTTTAAGCTAATGCAGTGTGTCACATACAATCATGTATACACTTTTCAGTCTGTCATAAGCACTGCCTTATGTGCAGAATGTGAGAGTACTGTAGATAAGCTTGGTAAGAAATGGTATTTTTTATTTCACCTTTTTGTGACCAAAGAAGTAACAGCGTGAGGGATTTTATTTAGGCTTTTGCACTGTCAGTAGTTTTGTGTTCTGAGGCTGTGTTTTGTGTGCTATAAGGTGGCAATATTAGTGAAGGAAGCCAGCCTACCTTCTGCCATCCTTGGTTGCTTGTTCTCTCCAGCAAAAAAAAAAAAAAAGCAGCTCATTTTTTACATAAATTGTACTGTTCATCCCATTCTTTGTTGCCTACCAAAATACTTATCCTGGCCCAGGTGTGCGTGGGGGCACTGGCAGGACAGGACTAGTGTTTTTCTGTGACAAACTTGATTTACATTCATCGTCAACATGTTTTTCCATTAGTTTAATTGCTGATTGTTCCTTTTCTTTTGTTGAACTCTATCTAGAACTTCAGGTCAGGAGGTCAAGTCTGCTGGCATATTTTCTATGCCTTCAGAATGGAGTTGCCTCTGGCCCATGCATTCATCTCCCTCCATGTCATGCTGTTAGTACTTTCTCTGATATACTCACTTTAAAAGCGATATTTATGGTTTTAGATACTCTCTTAAAAACATAAACATGAATAATTTAATTTATGTGACATCACTGTAAGCGATACAAACATATGTAATTATGTATAGTGTGCTAGGAAGGGATTATTTCCATTATAATGCCTTTCTTTCTAACAGATTACACTGTCTTTTTTCTAAATTCATATACAAGTGAAGAAATGGCACAGTGTTTCATTTGCAGTTGACCTTTTGGAAGTTGAGTATCGCTGCTTGATGATTTTTCACTTCTGACAAGAAGAAATCCTGTGCCATCCTTATTTATAATGTCTAGACCTCTCTTTTCATATTTATATTATTAAAATAAAGAATACCGCGAGTTCTCAAAATAGTGCAGTTCAAGTGCAGAATGTATAGTACCCAGCCTTTTGTATGTACAGATTAGGAAAATGGTTATCATCGTGCTGTATTAATTATTATATTGCTACTTTTCTGAATAATGACTCAAACCTTGAAATATTGGACAACTAAAGACCATCTAAATTTCACTGTTTTTGAGGACATGCAGAGTTTTGACAGGTCAAGAGAAGGAAAATTAACACACTTTTTTTGGCTAAAATGCCCTAATTCCTCAATTATTAATTCAAATTTTTATATTCTTGCTGAGAGAACATCTGTAGATGTGAGAAACATGCACTTTCTAATTCTTCAAGAGTACAATGGTTGAGTTTTATTTAGACACTATGTCGTTAAAAATTATAGAGGCAAAACAGATTGTGGAGCCAGATTCTCTGCAGGTTGGCAGCTTTCTCAGTTCCAGTAGATAGAAGCACTTGTGCCCATGGTTATGTCAACTACTTAATTTTTACATTAGCAGCTTAATTGATTTCTTAAACAAGGGGATTTCTAAAGGTAATTAGGTCTCTGGAAAATAAATACATTCGTTAAAAAAATAATCTTACAGGTGCATAATTTTGGGATCTTACTGGACTTGTTATATCTCTGGAATACCATCTGGCTGTTCTGTGGGATCTGATCCTGCAGATTGTTCGGTGAATATATAAGCATTAAGAGTATTGAGTGTGCGCAACTGGAAAGCATTTTATAGTCTTTTGCTTTTAAAATTGCCTTTTGGTTGTGTGTTAAAGGATAGTGAATACATAAACAGCATTACTGAATCCCAAGTCAAACTTAGGTGGCTGTTTTCTTGCCTCAAAGTCTGATTTAATTTACAAGACTTTATTGATAATCTTCAATTTAAGTTTTCAGTTTGATATTTTTCTGATTATCTTACACAAATATAGCACTGCAATATTTAGGATTACAAATACAGTTTTATTTAGATAAAGCAGCGTTCAGTGAAATTGCATTACCTTTCTATTATTAAACACAGATTTATATTTGGGGAGTGGAACACTGAAGGTCTCTAAGTCCAATGTTATAAATGTGCATGTTTCCACTAGCTAATATTTATGCTTTTTCTTATTTTCTGAAAGGTAATATTACTTGTTAGATACTCATAGTGAAGAGTTGAATATCCTTTTCTTTGTATGAAAGTGTAACAGTCTTTCTCTGACTGATTGTGCAGTCATGACATAGCTGAGGTGAAGATCCAACTTCAAACATTGCAAGATAAATCATTTCCACATTCTTGCTTAAGTGGCTATTTTAGTGTAGAGAAGCACATTTTCTGTTGAGTGCTAATGCCACTGTCTCCTTGACCCAAGGTCTTAACTGTTTTGAGCAAAGTAGATCTGGTAGTTAGTGTAAGAGTTTGTAAGTAAAACAGTTGTGCCACGTAGAAATTTTGAAATTTCTGTACCTCATGGGATTGTCCATTGATAAAATCACTGATGGAAAGAAATGTGCCGTATACAAGGTATTAACAGCCGTATATTCTTCTTTCTTACTTATAGAAACTGGGGGGGGAGGGGAGAGAGGGGCTGGGATCACAGCCATGCATAGGCTTGTGTGAGGGACCTGGCAGAAGGGAATATGTTTCTCAACTCATTATTTTGCCCAGCTGCTTTGCTCTCAATTTCAGCAATGAGATCTATTAGCATGAGGCATTCTATTTTTGCTAAAAGGGGAGGAAGTAAGAGTGTTTAATGTTGCTTAATCGAAACAAGACTGTAATTTTATCTTAATTTTGCTGTTTGAGGGCAGCCTAGCAATTTACTTATGAGAAACAAATCCTTAAAATTATTTTTGTGGTCTTAACAGATAAATCTCTAGAATTTCATTAACCAGCAATGCTGGTTAAACTTCAGTAGCTTTATTGCCACTAGGAATATAATGGAATTAGCTACAGTCAGGTACCTTTAACGTGAGCTAAAGCTACGGCCGTTTCTTCTTTCAATGTGCCACCTCTGAAATGTGTTACTGTTTTTAATCTGGGTTGCAAGTCTGGTGTCCTGATGATCTCCCAAGACCCCTGGGCAGTGGCAGTCCCGTTGCAGAGAGCCTCTTTTGCCCCTGGATTGTGCCAGTTCGTGGCATCGAATTTTTCCCCAAATGCAGGGAGGTCCTGGACGTGTGAAAGGCCACCTTGGTTTCAAAGGGGAAGAACGTTTTGAAAGAATGCAGAAAGGGACAAAATATATGCAGTTATTCTGCTGTTCTTTTGGCTGCTCATTTTTAGTGGCTGCATAAGATAATTCTAAAATTGAGCATTTACAGGGGAATAAAACTAAGGGACCTGTTCCCTGATGCTACCTGGTGATTCTCCAGCTATTTTTCTAACATAGAGCTGCCCGGCTTTATTTGCCAGAGTAGAAGGAGCGTGGGACATAGTCTTTTTCTGCTTCATGCTGTTCCTCCCTTTTGCACGAGTACTCCTGCACGTCTAGAAGAGAAGGGCTGTGTTTGGAAAAGCCTCTTCCTATTTCTATTGTTTTCTCATCCCAAAGAATAGCCTTGTGAAGGACAGATGGCATTTAGCTTTAAATGAATTTCGTTGTTTTTAATTCAAGTAGCAGCTTCAGTGAATGGTTATCAAACACCATTACACTGCTTACTTTTTAAAGGAAATGGAAAAAGTGTCTGTCAAAAAGGCATCTGCAATGAAGCACTTGATTACCATAGTATATGAAGAATGCACCTACTGGAAATATTGTGTGAGAGTGTTAAAAATAAAACATAGACTCATTTAGTCCTCAGCATTTAAAAGTAAATGGCTTAAAACTGAAGAGAGTGGGTGGAAAATGGGCTTTCCTGGGAAATAAACTTCTGTGTTTCAAATTGTGCTTCTTGCACTATCTTGGAATAGGTATTTTGGTAGTGTGCATAATAAATGTGAAGTTATTATTTAGCAATGTGAACAATAATGTCAGTAGTAATAAGAATGGGTAATGACAGTCCAGTGGCCTTTCCAGGCTGAGGGTACCAAGGGAAAAACTATTATTACTCCACAATTGGCAAAGTATTATTAATATATTTTCTCTTTCTTTTTTTCATTCTCACTTCCTTCAAGCTGCCTGTCAATCAATGGTTACTGTGCTCTTTTATGTCTGCATGTCATAAGGCAGACTTTCAAAGCTACTCATGGAAGATTTGGCTACATTAGAAGGATTTGCTTAAATAAGAAATTCCCTACTGGCTTCTCAGGAATGCCCAAAGGAGTCAAACGTATGTGGATGTGGCAAATAGCGATGTGACGGAGCATCAGGAACCGTGAAGATGTAAGTATAGTATAATGAATCCTAAACAGAAGCTGAAAAGTAAAAGCAAGTATGGTGAATGTTTTGTGTAATAAACATCTCTAAGGATGCAAAATAACTGCAGAAAAGTAACTCAAGACCTTGCCTCCCTTCTCATTCCTCTTAGGCTGACACCTACACACAAAATTAGATTTCAGTGAGTGAGAAAACACAATGCTTTTTTTTTTCCTTCAGAAACATATTCAATGACACCTGCTTCATATTTTTAATCTTTCTTTTCCTTCCTTGAAATGAAAAGATTTACTGAGCATCTACAGTTGTATGAAACATGATGAAAATACAGGTAATTGTTGGGTACAGAATGCTAGATGCAGTGAATATATACTGAACATATAAAGCTTGATGTGACAGCATAAAGTAGTAGCTGCAATTGAAGACAAATGTATATTCACATACTCCACATACTAATTGGTGAAGTTCTGGTGGTGCTAGTGTCTCCCATTTCCTACCAGCCTTAAAATGTTCTCTTTATAGTGGAAATGCAATGCTGGTTTGAACTTAATTCAAGAATTTTTTATTTCATTGATTCTAATAAAAATAGATGCAATTAAAACACAGGACTGGTTTCTGTGTTTTGGGATGGAAGCTCTTTCAGAAGCATCTGATCTTTTTATGACTGTTTCAATTGAAGAGTGAAATAAGAGTTAAAAACAGATTGCATTGCAGGATGAGTTTACAGTTCTCAGGGTTGCTAACTGTAAGTCATTTGCACCAAAACTATTTTTGACAATTTCTTCAGTGCAGGGAAAATGTCATAAAGGAATAAATATTATTTCACTAAGTGTTTCTGAATATACCAAGTGTTTTTAGTGTTAATTTGCATATCCAATGTTATAGACCTTTCAATCATCACAAAGATTTTTCTTTTTAAGTTGATTGTTCCTTCCAGAATTGTTCTGAAAAGGAGGGGAAAAAACCCAAAAAAGTCTTTGAAACAAGCCTAAATTAGTATGGACTGAGTTCAATATAACATAGAAGCAACATGGTCTCAAATTGGAACAGAGAGGAGGATACTTAGCTCTTAAAGTACTTAGTCATATCAAAATATTTGGTTTGGAATTTTTCTCGCTATGACTCTCAAGGTTTTGATCTCTTTGCAGACAAGGTTGAGAGTTGCAAGGGGCAAATTAGAGCCTAAATATTTAGTAAATGTTATGGTACTTAGAAGGAAAAAAATTGGAACACTTATTAATTGGACATAAGCATTAATTATTAACAGAAGCATGATTAGTTAGGTTGTTAATTGGTACCTTTGACATCCAGAAGAATCCCTGAAAACTTGTTTTTATATTTTCCTTAAACTCTGCTTTTTTTTCTTCATATTTAATACATTTGTAGTAAATGTGTAGGTTTTCAAATGTAGAATTTGAGAGTTTCTTCAGTCTTTCTCTGCGTAGCTTCTTGCTTTCTGCTTCCCTTCACTTACCTTTTCCTTACCCTGAATCATTGTCTGCTAGTAGTTCTTGTCTTTACTTTCTCTGCTGGTCCAACTGTTTTTATGACCTTTAACACACAGAGAAAGACGATTTCTTCTTTTCCTCTCTCATGGGCTTATGTACAAGTTTGTGATTATCTTTGAAGAGAAAGTGTCTTTTCTTTCGTTAGCCTCAGTCGGCTAATGCTCTGTATTTAAATTCTGAATTAAATTAAAACTTCTGTGCATGTAACTATTTTTTTCTCAAAATAATACACGTTCCATGTGAAGAAAATGCTTGCTTGCAGGGTGCTGGCACTGGTATTTCCCTTTGACTGCATCCGAGGGATTTTATATCATTTAACTTTTTCACTGCGGGAGTTGGCTCTGCGGTGCCCGGCGGCAGGAAGCACCGGGGAGCGGAGGAGCTCTGGGTTTGAAGCAAATTCAGCCGAGGGGTTGTATGAGCTAAAAGGAAAAATCAGCAAAGTGTGGGGAAGATACCTTGTTGGCTGGGAGTTAGCTGGGGTGATTCTGAGACATCATTGAATGTTTGAAGTAAATATTTGTTTGATGTGTCATGAAAGCAGCACGACATCCCAATTAGTGGAAATTCAAAATTTTTTATAGACAAAAAATAAATTAGATGACTTCTATGGCTCTAGAATGGCTCTAAATAGACAAGGGCCAAGAGTTCACCATCTCTCATGCTAAACTGATTAAATAAACATATTCTGGTTAACTTCTTGTCCCTAATTACATCAGTGTTTGAAAATTTCTTTTTGGTTGCAGCATGTAGCTTTGAAGCTTTAATTTACATAACCAGATATTTTTAGGATCCATCTCCTTGGAATGGCTAATCTCTGCTATGTCCTAAAGGAACCTACTCCATGTAGACACTGAATTAAAGGTGGTGTTTTTTTTTTTTTTAGTTACCTCAGAATTAATCTTTTGGTGTGTCATCCTTTGGAAAGTTCAAGTTCCGTTTCAATAAAAAGAAATGCGTGAGTCATACCTGTAATTTGCAGTTTTGCCCAGCCCATCAAAACAAAAATAAGGCCTACGCATGGCTCTGCATTGGTTTAAGTTAGTCAGTTTATTAAATAGGGAAAGCTTCAGTATGAGGATATAAACAATGGTCTTGCAAAATCGTAAGCAAAGGAAAATTGGCTGGTTTTCGTTTTTGTAGCGTTTACTTGCTTTTCCTATTGTGACAATGGGTTTTATTTTCTAAAGCTTGCTTAAGCATGGGTGTCCTTTGGTTTAACCCGAACAGCTAAATAAAAACATCTCAGCTGTGAACTTAACTGTCGCTCCCTTGCAAAGCGGGAGCCCCTGTGCTAGGTTTAGGGGAATTAATCCTCATTTGCATGCTGGTATCTGAGATGGAGATCTGGAGATTGCAAGGACCTGTACGAGGCGCTAAGTGCTGCAGCTGGAGAACAAGCGGAGGAGCGGGCCTTAGTCGGGGAGGGGGGGGCGGCAGCCCGGCCTTTCTGCCCTCCCCGGGGGAGGAAGAAGAGGGGTTTTCCCTAACTTTCAAGTCGTTTTGCCCCTCCTTTCCTCTGCCAGGGCCGGCTGCTGGTAGGGAAGCTTTCTGTCTGTGTCACATTTCGGTTCGCAGCAGCAGATGATGCAGCGACCACCATGGGGCTTTGGAGATGGGGCAGGCGCCGGTGACCCAAGGGGTGGTGTGCCAACAGCTGCTCTCCTGGAGATCAGGGAAGGGAATCATTTAAATTGCTGCGGGAATTATGTTTTCTCTGTGGAACAGCACCATTTCTTTCAGGGCTCTTATTCTAGGGGACGAAGGTGCCGAGGGCTGAAGACCCGCTGAAGGGTTGTGTGCGCCTGTTCCTCTTTCTCTTGGCTGACTTCGGAGGCTCTGAATACCATATTTCCATTGCATCTTCTTTCCAAGGATTTTTTGAGAGAGCATAAAGCCTGGCTCATTCCTTGAAAGTAATCAACTTCAGCCTTCTGCAGGCTGAATGAAAATCTTAATGCAGATTTACAAAATAGTCAACAGATGTGTTTTCTCTGTCATCAAATGGGAAAACAGTCATGGTTAAGATGCTTTTTAGGTTTTATTTATTTATTTATTTAAGCCAGTCCATAAGAAATGTTGTCCAAGAAATACCAGGGTGAATTGGGAGTTTCCATGAAGTTGCCTTTCAGTATTCTTTTCAGGGAATAATTTTTATTACTAAAATTAATGTCAGGCGTTTCCTCATATTGCACCTCGCTGCCAAGCAACTTGATTTTTCAATCAAGCTTGTGCCATCTGTTTTTAATTCACATATTCATTGTAATTGAATACTGTGTTATCGAATTGACTGTACTTTTTCCCATTTACTGACAAGGTACATAGCTTGCTGACATCTGCATATGGATAGGTTGGAAACTTGTTGTATCCTGTAATCGTTCCTCCTTAAAGAAAAGATGTGGCAAGGAATGAGCCCTCAGGAGCTACAGACTTGATGGCATTCATGGAGGGGTGGTGAAAATTCCTGTAATAGTTTATTATTCAGTGGAGTCATAGCCCATTGTTTCAGGGTAAACTCGGTTGCATCTGCAAAAGTTTTCCTCTGATTTAGAGCATACTGTTATCAATTCAAGGATTCTTCGAGGTTTGGTTTTGGTTTGGATTTTTTTTCCCTCCCAATTGTTCTATTTTGATCTGATTGCTTCAGTCATTTCCACCAACTAGGTAATGCTGTCAGGTATCTGCAGGCTAAGCTAATCATTGTATCCCAACAATATCAGGGTTGTTTCTTTTCCATACCATGATGATAGATGTTATTCTTTCACTCCATGGCTTACAGTTCAAGGGGAGAATTTTATTGCAAAACTGATAACTTTCAGGTAATGCTTTTGAATTGAGTTTGTGGTGACTCTGGTGTTTTAGTATTTAAATAATTCCGTTTAATTCTATGTTTTATATAAATGGTTACTAGTTATCATTTCAACTCTGGTTTTCTTACTTTTTAACTGAAAATAATTTTGCAGGTGGTGTTTAAGATTTTTTTTTTTTTTTAATCAGTAGTTACTTGTAAAAAACATGCTAAATTTCTGTTCAGGTGACTGGGAAGAAGCTGAACAGCTCTAGATGTTACATTTTCCTGCCTCAGGTAAGGGGGAAGGAAATGTGCTGCACTATCATGAAGAAGTTGCGAAATGAACCACAGCAGTTAAAGGAATGTGATAAACGTGGTAAATTATTTTCTTGATACCACTATGTGTAAAGGTAAAGAAAAATCAAGAAAAAGGGGAAGCTTACTTAGCAGAGTATATTTAAGTGTGATTGCCAACCTACTTAGTGAAGAATCCTGATAAGTCTGAATTGTCCTTAGCCTCCCTCTGCTACCGAGGTTTGATAGCAAGGGAGATGTGAAGAAGCTGCTCAGTACTTTTCCAACAAATCGGCTGTTGTAGCCAGGTAGGAGGTAACCCAGGATTTGTCTTTCTGTTAATTTTCTTTTACTTTCATGCTGGCATTTGAGCTTGTTTCACGTAGTTACAGATGTAATTTACAAATGGCTCAAAGGTTATTTTTCCTTTCTTTCTCTGAGAAATACCATCTTTAAACAAGCAAGTTTCTGTACTGTGTCTTTCATTTTCGGTTTTTATTACTCTACCCTTTTTGTCCTGAAGATTTGTACCAGCTATCTAATATTTTGGCTTTCTAAACGTTTTACAGTGATGGAGTAGCTGTGTAATATATGTAAGTTGTGTGCCACAGGTTGAAAACAGTTTTGTGTATAAATTGATTTATAGTTTCAACTAATTTCTGTGGTGTTAGCATGGAAGTAATAAACCAAATGTATTATCATTTACAAAACAATGCATCCTGAAAAGGTGTTTAATATCTAATATGTAATCCTAAGCACCAAAATTCCCGAAATCTGAGTCAAAACTCCTATTGGTTACAACGTGTTGTTTTTTGTTTATTGGGTGGAATTTGCACGTTTCACTCAGCTTTAGAGACTGTTGTACTGTTAATTTGAAATGTGTGAATAATAGCACTGAAAGGATACATTTAAGAGATGGTAAGTCAAATTGTATATTTACTATGAAGTTTTGTGACTGACTGTTCAATCTTGGACAGATGGAAAAAGTGGTGATTGAGTTACCTGTTTGCCCTGTTTGTTTGACTACCAATTTAATTTGAATTCCTTTGTTCAATGTGTATATAGAAAATTCCCAGGAAACATTCCGAGGATCTGCATATGTATTATAGTGATATCAGTAATCTTATACTGCAGAATTGTAATACAATAATTATAAATACAACAGCCAGCCACCATGGAACTGGAAGGTAAAGGAATTTTCTTATGTGATACTATATAAAGGACAAAAAGTGGGAAAAAAAATCAAGATGGTTTGTTTTTATATAGCTGTTTATGGGATATAGGCCTTTTTAATAATAAGTATGTGTTACTTATGTACTCAGAAGTGTTGGACCTATTTTCCCTTTTCTAATTATAGTACTTGACACTTACATTGGGTATTTTACTGTTCTAGAAAGCAAGACTGAAAACAGAGGGCAGCATAACCTTTGTAGTTACTGAGCAGCTGGTTCCCCTAATAAACTATTAGCTAACATGAATTAAAGCAAGTACTATTCCACTTTTACAGCCAAAGGAACGGTGGCTGTTGTCATGAGGATCATTGTAAAAGAGGTATAATACATGCATATTTGGGAGATTGTCCAAAGATTCCAGGGCAGAAAAATAGAATTTAACTGAAACACACCTGAGTGAACCCTAAAGCACATTCTTTGTGCTTATAAACGTTGAGATAGTTTTCTTTTTTAACGTTAAACAATTGTTCAGAGCAATATTCAAGAATCATCCTTAACAGTGTTTTTTCTTTTTGGATTATCAAATATGAAGTAGACGAAATAGCTGGAAACATGTTATCTGTGCTGCCTATGCAGTGCATGTCTGTGATTCACACACACAGAGATCAGTGTCTTGTTTTTTTCCCTCATGTCCTTTCCTTTTTCTGTAATAGATTTATAATTTAACAATGGATGATGTTCCCATCCAATGTAAAGTTAAATTTATTTCCTGAATTATGCAAATTACCCTAATCAGAGGAGTGAGTTTGGATTATTATTTCATGTCAGTATTCATTATGTGATAGTAGATTTATAAACACAAAAAAGATGTTATCTTATCCAAAAAAGGCTAAAATATGATGACACAGCCAGAACTCCACTATTTTGAGTGACATAGTTAACATACGTTGTCATACATTTCTTTCCAGTTGCCAATAACTGTTAAATTAAAGCCACTGATCTGAAATTTTACTTGGCTGCTTGAAAAATTTTCATCAGGAAGCATTTGTTTTCAGGTGTGAAATTGTTGGAAAATAGGTAGTTTTGCCTATTTTGACATTCTTATATTTATGAATCTGCTATGTAGCAAATTCAATTAACGGATCCACTCCCATCTTTGGAAGTGGGCATCTGCTGAAGTATCTTGGTTAATATGGACTTTGGTGGTACCTGCCCAGACTGACTTCGAGGAGAGACGTTTCTGAAATAACACACTCTCATAGATAGATTTTGGAAGTCATTGATTGGTCTTTTCATCATTGTTAGGAGATTTTGTCTGAATTAAAAAACTTATAAACTTTGGGAAACTATAATATTTCTATACCTGGGAGGGTCATAACTCCCAGGTGACCAACTACAGTGGTCAAGGACTCCACCTGCACACATACGTGTTGTGGCCATGGCTGGTGTTTGGTGCTTTGACCACCTGTGGGCTAGGCTGCTGGAAATGAGCAGAGCAAGAGCTCAGCTGCTCTTGTTGGGGCAGCCAAGCTGGAAATGGGGGTACTCTGTGGGCAAAGGCACGAGGAGGGAGTAAAGACAACAAAAGTGAGCTTTCTGGGAGTCTGTGCTAAAAATGAGATAAGTTTGGCAGCGAGGCAGGGAGCCTGGGAAAAGAGGGGAAAAAGTGCAGAGGGTGCAAAGCAATGTAATTAGAAGCTGGTATGTAAGGGGCAAACTGGGTTGGATCTGGGAGATGGGTCAGAGTACAGGTACCTGGTCCAGGCCTGGAGTGCTAGGGATGGGAACTCTATATCCTTACAGATGAGTTTTCCTCCACGTTTGCTTCGTTTTGGATTTAAACTGGACCTGGGAGATCTGGGTCTTCCACATCTGTGGATCATAGAATAGCTTCTGAATACACACTGCATTTATGGAGGGATGTATGCAGAGGAACAAAGAAAGTTTGATTGTCTGTTTAATCCCATCCTCATGCATTGATGATATTATTTTGGCTCTCTTTCAGTAGACAGTCAAGAAGCTTCAGTGAGGAGCTGGAGGGAAGGCGCTGCGGCCTGAGAGCCAGTGATGCCAAGGAAGGGGATGGTGGATGTGGCTATATGTTGCTGTCCTTTTAAAAATGCTGGTGAGAAGACTGATGCTATGTAAGAGCTCTAAGTGATCAGTGGGCAAAGCTAAGTATAAATGAAGAGATGATCTGTAATGCCAGGAGGCTGGCAATCTGTAGAAGAACCGTTGCACCTCACCTTTCCTACTGGAAAGCTGACCTCCAAACTGACCTCCAAACCCCAGTGTCGTTGTGTGTGCCTCAGAAAGTGAGATTCTGAATTCTGAACAAGCTGTATTGATATTTTCTTTTTCAAAAGCATATGTATTCTTGATCCTTCTTTCCTTCTACATTAAGTTATGATGGCTCTGAAGTTTGGGATTTTGTTAGATTAAGGCTTACTTCTTTCTTTCTTAGTGCCACTGGCAGTTGTGCTTTATCAGACACTGATAAATCAGTTCCCTTGAGTTAGCACGCTGTTTCATGTATGATTTTGCATGTAAGTCATACTAGTGATTAGAGCATCTTACGATGAGCAAGAGTTTTTCATATTCAGCAAATTGAAGTACTGGACTCTTCCTGCATGTTCTTGTAAAAGTGTCCAGCTGCTTCATGACTGAAGACAAATGCATTGAGGATACTGCGACCTATGTCTGTAAATCATTAAATAAGTATATGGTGGTGAAGATAGAATCTAGAAAAAATAACTTATTCTTTTAAGAACTTTTTATTTTTGATACTGAGACCAGTTTAATTCACCAGTATAACTGATGTCCTCTGGCTTTTGCTGTCCACAGATATTGAAAAAGATGTCTGTTATTCATTATTAACAAGTACCTTTCTTGTTTATGTGAGTGTATCAGTATAATGGTGACCAGAGGAGAAATGACTGAAGCACAAAGTAAGTTGTTTTACAGTTACTTATACAGTTTATTAAGCCATGCAGTGATCTGTTGGCTAGCTATGTAGCTGATTCAATTAACAGATTCACTCCCATGTTCGAATGTGGGCATCTGTTGAAATATTTTCCTTAATACGGACTTTTGTGGTACCTGCCCAGACTGACTTCGAAGAGGGTCAGTTTTGAACTGTGTTCTCTTGCCCATCAGTCACACAGCCCTGCATGTTTTTGGATGCTACAGTGTATTTATGTTCTATGATTAACAATATCCTTTCCTGGATTGGGCAGTTACACAAGGACAAAACTAAATCAACTTGGGAATGCCTACAGAGAAGATGGTGAGCGTTGCTGTTAATATTGTAGGGAGCCTCTTAAGGGAAGTTATGTTGTACGCCTGGTACCTTAATAACATGCAAAACACATGAAAAGTTGTGACTGCAAGAAACAGTCCCAAAGTACCTTAATCCTTATACTGATAACGCTACTATTGGGTTACATGGTTTTAATCCCAGAGGAGTTGTCGCCTGACATTAAACTGTCCAAATAGTATTTATATCTGCTGCTGCCCTGCAAGATCACTTAACCCTGCACAGCAGTTTAAAAGTAGTTAATGACAGACCCAGCATGACTTGCCCCTTATGAATGATCACATAAGTTCGACCTGTGCTGTCATGGTTTATGGAGGAAGGCAGTTTGTCCATAGCCTGCTTCAGCCACAGCAGGTAATTTGAAATGAAATGAGACAGTTTCTACAAGCAGATTGATTTGGGAATCTTGCCTGTTCTTCCCTTTGACCCTTGACAAGTTGACACTACAAAGATTGTGACTTTAAAAAATGATTGGGTGCAAATACATTTAGGTAGATGATTTACTATGTGTTAAAGCAAGGACAGTGCATTTAGAATGGAGCTGTGAGAGAAGGTAATTGTAAACTTTAACAACTCATGTTTTATATTTCTGTATCTTATTAATTATCTGACTAGGTGAATCTTCTGATAACAGTAGGCGAAATACTGTATCTAATAAACAGTATATGAGAGTCCACAGACTCTGCATACCAGTATTCAGAATTTTAGCTATGCAGAAATAAGTACATATGATTTAGAAATGCAACTCAAATGCTTTATTTGATTGAGCTGCAAGGGTTAAGTCTGAAGATGAACATCTGAATGTATAGGTTCCCAATCCAAAGATGTCTTTATATTGTTATTCTCTTGTAAATGCAGTCATGCAAATGCAAATATTGAAACAGCAAGATCCAACATATGATAGGTAACTGGCAAATAATGAAATAATGAAATGATGCCAAAAAGAGAGATAAAATCACAATTATGGTCTATAAATATTCTGATCTTGTGAAGCATACACCCTCTTAGTTAAAAAGAATTATGTGGACTTTATAAGTTTCTATATGAAGATATTATTTTAGTGCCTTTTTCTGATTTGTGGAATTGTAGTTTCCCCCAACCATTATGTGATGAATTACGTAATTTGAAAATAAATGGCTAAAATATGCTGCTTCTGAAGAATTATCCTACGATGATCCAGGTTAGTATGCAAAGCATATGTACAAATACTGCTGAAGAAGGTATCATATAAAATTAATGATGATTTTAAATCAAATGTTTAATTAAATAACAGTCTTAGAAAGCAGAAACTTATCTTTGGTAAGCCACCTAGCACTAAATGTGCTGTAAGTGTGCAGCTGTAAATGCATAATACAAAGTAAACGTTTGCACAAAGTTTACCTTTCTGCAGGTCTTTCTCTTACTGTCTGTTCAAAATGCTTTGTATATAAGCATTGAAGATGCTTATAAAAAATTCTTATTGGTCTCGGTTCAAATTATTTAATACCCTTTTGACTGTGTCTTTACTGAACTATGTTAAAAGTATTTTGCTGAAATGTTTCTTTATGTTGTCCATTGGGTTTAATAGACGTGCCATTTAATAAGCTCTCTACCTGTAAGGATAGACTATTTGACCTTTGTGACCTGCCAGTGGTAGACATAGTATAAGATTGCTTTGTGAAATAAAGCTGTCGGTAACATCAACAAAATAAAAAATGATCGTATTCCAATACTCTCTGCTGAGTACTATGACAGCACTGAAATATGGAATAAAATTGAAAGTAGATTAGTTTTGGGTCCTAAGTCATGTTTTGACAAGATATAAGAGAGGAGAACATATCTTTGAACTTTTAGTTTTAAAGTTTTTTAATGAAAATATTTATCATTTTGTAAGGTTCCTTCTTTCTTTATCACAACTGGGCTGTATAACCTTAAAACAATCCATTCTCTTATTGTGAGGGATATAAATACTGTACTATCTTTTATATTAAACATCATAAAGGATACATGCACAGTATGAAATTGCTTGACACTTGCAAGTAAAGGACTGTCATGTTAATAAAAAGCTTATTGGAGAGGTTGAAAAATCAGTCATTAATAAGCCACATATTTTTAAACTATGTAAAGCATGTAAATACTGCAGACAAGAAGGCAGTTTTTGCCATATTTTCTCCTCTCTATTTGAAATGCTTAAGGTCTAAAGCAATAGTGTAAATAGGAATGATCAGATTGCCTCTTCTCTGCTTAGAAAATAAATTAATTGATATTTTCAGTTACAATGATTAATCAAATCAAGTAAAGAGTTTTGTGGGAGCAATGCTGACGTGACTGTGAATGCTAGAATTTATGCAACTTGCTTTCGATCTTTTCTGGAAAACAAAACAAAACAAAAGCCTCCTAAGGGGTGTGTGTGGGGGAGAATAATCCCAAATCACCAAAATCCTCTTTGTGTAATAGCTATATAGTGAGGGAAATGGACGGGAAGGTATATTAAAATGGTGAAAATAGTCTTTCTGTTTTAATCTATAGTCGTAATAAATGCAAAGCCAATTAACTTAAACTTCTCAATCTAAGATTAACACCATTGACTGTTTCTCCTTGTTCAATTTTTTCAAATTCCTTCTTTAAAAAGATGTGACAAGCTACTGACTGTTTTTGTTTTTAAACAACTATCGGGGGTGAAAAAGATGAGAAATCCAAAAAGTTAAAAAAAAAGGAAAAAGAAGAAAACAAAAGTGAAGCTGTTGTATTATGATTGCAGCAGAGAGCAAATTATTTGACATAACTCTGATAAAACGTCTTTTAGTTCAATTATTCTCATTTGGCTTTTGTGTTCCTGTAAGTGCTTAGTTGTTAGTCCAATACAAATGCAGGTTTCATCATTTTTATTTTTTCAATACTTTCAAGTTAGTGAAGTGTTTGGGGTTTTTTTTTTGGTTGGTTTGTTTTGGTTTTTTTTTGGTTTTTTTTTGGTTTTATGGCAGAGGCTTGTTTTTGAAGTAATAGAAATGAAATATATTTCCTGGATGAAGTCGCAATATTTCTACAGAGGTATCAGTCTTAGTTTAATTTCAGCAAATCAGGATATTCTCTAAAACACTGTAGGAAATGCAATAATTTTTATGCTACCTCATAAACAAGGATATTAATATAGAATTAGGGAACAGCATATAGAAATTCTGTCTCATACAGTGCCTGTAAGAGGACTGTTATGGTGGGCTTTTAGCAGAGTTTTATATTTCTTGGAGCATGATATAACTCAAAAGTTTAGTAAAATAATTTAAACCAATAACAAAGAATGTTTTTAGGGCCATCCTCAAATTGTACCTGTGCAGCTTGAAATAAAGAGTGGTGGAAAAGCTTTCAGGAACATCCACTTGGACTATATTGGACTATACTAAATGTCAAATGCATTTGACTGTATTATGACTTTGTTCCATAGCTTTAGTTTTGCCCTTTCAAATGGTGTGAAAGCAAGGTAAATGGTTTATCTTTTTGCCCTGTATATGGTTTGAAATGATCTGTTGCCGAGATTATTGGTGGAAATAGTGTTATCTTAATCTTTGAATGAGGTTAATCCTCATTACTGTTAATTTCTGTGATTGTAAACCAGGGTCTCTGTTTCTAGTATCAGCGTCTTGCCTTGAGAATATTTTGAGGTCTCAGTGCTTCAGGATCATTTTAATGCTGACAGTCAGCGTAGCCCTTGGAAGCCAACCTGGCAACTCATTATTCCACTAACACTGAGGAGGAGTCACCTGCTGGAAATACCATGTGCCTCTTTTTCAGTTGCATATATATCTTCAAGAGAGAACTCTTCCTGGTTCAGTGAATACTGTTTCTGTGTTCTGTGTGGCTTGGGTTGTCAGCAGCAGTACATGGCTATGTTGTGAATTCAGCTAAGCCAAAAGAAAAGCTCTCCCTCCTTCCATCAAATTGTGAATCAATATGGCAATATTTCTCGTGGCTGGAATTTTTTTTTTAATGTACATGTTTTTAAATAGAGTGCTGTAATGTTATTTTTTTCTCCTTTCTCATGATTTTGCAGAAGCCTGTCACTGTTGGAGGTGGGCAATGAACAGCACAGTGGTGAGGCACTGAGTTTCATGTCCTGGTTGTTTTCTATAGCTATTCATTTGCTGTTTCACTTCACCACGTATCTTCTTTACCCTACCCAAACCATTCCTTGCCCAAATTGCAGTGATTGATAGGAGTTGCACAGAAAATGTGCAGCTCTAGAGAAAGTGAGTGTCTAGCTGCCCACGATTTGCGAGCGTTTCTTTTGGACTTGCACTCATCGTCTGGCTCTGCCAGATGGTTTTTTTAGTTACATTGCTAACCATGTGAGATGGAGGCAGGTTTAATAATTACGTACAAACTTAGTACACTGGGGTTCTAGTTACTAATCCGAACTACTTGGAATGACTACTTTTGGACAAATGGACTAATCCTAAATGTTTCTTATGAGCTGACATTTGTCAGTGCTGAGAACTATTGTTACAAACACGATGATTGGAAATTTGTGAAATTAAACTCAGATTTTTGGAAGCCTGTACCTCAATGGGTTAGTTAGAGCCTGAGAACATTTCAACATGACAGAGGAGGGTTTCTTACTTTTCAAACAGGAAATTTAGGGTCCTACGTCTACTTAAAATGGTGTGTTAAGTAGACATGTTTAAAAAGCTGTTCTCTTAATTTATTCACTTTGAATTGAAATTCCTAGAGATTTGAGCAGAGGCCCCAGATTCTCCAACATTGACTGGAATAATTGACTTAAAAATGGAGGTGGAAAAAAAGTAACATGTAAAACTTGGTATTAAGCAAAATTTTCATATTGAAAAAGGTAGAGGGGAGGACTAGGAAAGAACAAGAAAGGAGGAGTGGGGTAGCTCAAGAGATAATGGCATAAGATACATTGTCTCACAGATCCAGGTCTCTCCTAGAGCTGAGTATTACTTGCTTGGACAATTCTGGGTGATTTGGAAATAAGTGTCAGTGCAGTCCAAGTAGACTTGTAGAAGATAGCCATCTGTCACAGTTTCACTTGGTCTTGGAAGAAAGACTGAGTCTGAAATATGGTTAGATGTAAACTTTTGAGTATGGATCCATTGACAGGGAAACTGCCATTTAATCCATCGTACCCTTTCTGAAAAGAAACCAAATTCTTGCCTTTTCAGAATACTAACTTGCTTGCTAATCAACACTTGAAAAAGAAGTTATTCCATGAATCATGCAGTGGGCTCTGATATGGATTACTTGGCTGAAAAGGGTTTTGACTAGCAACATGCAAAAGCCTTCTTGTAAGTTCACTGCACATTATAATAGAAATTTTAGCTTAGAGTGTCACCTCATTGCCCTTTTTAATATATTTACAGAAGAGTGCAGAGTAGAAGTGGTGAACACAGTATAAAATATATATTAAAATAGTGTAAATTATATAAATGGCTAGTACCTATATTCCTTTGGAAGTTCTTCCAATTTTACTATGCAGTACGGACTTTCTTTTAGGAATTCATTAGCCTTCCTTTTCTTTCCCTCCCAGCCCCATCTGTGATCATTTCCATTCTTTTTGCTTTTACAAGAAGGTAATAGTTGAATTTTGCATATTCAAGGGTGCTTTACTACTAATTGCTTGTCCTTTGACTTAAAGCTCAAGTCTTTATAACCTTTGTTCAAAATTCCTGAAAATCCTTAAGTTGCATAAATAGAAGTACTTTGAGATACGGTGTAATCAAAACCTTTTTTTTCATGTGTTTATTATATTTTATACATAGTCGTTGGGGTCCAAAAGCATCATGTCGGACGTGGTCCCTCTTCAATTTCGGATCAGGTTTTCAGTACTCGAGTTTTACCGTGAGAAGGGATGACTCTAGCGCTGTTATGTGTGACCAAAAGGTGGCAGCACTATCTCCACTGTGCTTGCGCTCTCTCTTTATACCTTCTCCCTTGCGTGTAGGAAACAAAAAAGGGAGACTGCATTATCGATTACAATAGAAATGCTTTGTTAACATAAGTGATGGTGTTATTAAAGAGCAGTGCTCTGCTGCATGCTCTTTGCAAATAGAGACACAGAAGTCATGCTAATGATTTTGTGTGTCACATGCAGGCTCTATACACAAAACTTCAGTGATTGAGCAAATGTCTGATTGTGTAAAACCAAATATTCTCTTGCCCAGATCAGGGATCGGCAGTTGATAACACAAGTCGAAATCAGCCGCCTCAGCCCCTGCTGCGCTCTGCAGGCTGTGTGCTGCAGCTCCCCTTAGCCAGGGACAGAGCCGACGCTGCAGAATCCTTCGCTGGCTGCCTGCCACTCGCTGGAGGTTTTGATTAATAACTTCCAAGGAAGAAAAGAAAAGACTTTACAATGATGGTTTGTCTTCGGTTATTCTGGTAATTATTTTTGTGAGTAGGACGTGCTAGAGAAATGTTCTGCATTTTGACCAAGCCGGATTGCTTTGGAGAACAACCCTTTTAGCAGCTATTACTGCTACATATCACTTTTACGATCACAGTGAAATCATCTGAAATACAACTTATTTGTGTTGAAGTGAGGTTTTCTTCTTTTTTTGAGGATATAAGTTTATTTCTTCTTTTTTTTTTTTTTTTTTGGCCATATTGAATGAAGTCAATGCTACTGCTTTAAGGCTATATGTTTTTTCCTTTCTTCTGCTTCTGGCAAATACTTTCCCATCCACTGTTTCTTGACCTTGCCTCTATAGTGTTTTTGGAGCAAGAGACTTTGACATTATTCCCTTCAAAGGCCTCACCAACTACTTTTTACCTTTCCATTGGTTATCTGTGATAGATTAAATGCACCTCATCGTGTATGTAATTCCATTCTAGCACGCTTCAGAGTTTGCTGTGGAGTTAAGCTTGCAAATAGAATGCATATGCTAGTGCTGGGAGAGGTCTGTTAGCAGCCTGGATCACTCTTTCACTGTGTTTCTAATACAAACAAATGTTAAGGGGCTTGAAAAATGCCCTCTTATTTTCTGAGAGTCACAAGAAAGCAATAATATACTTTGGCATTGAGAATCACAGGAAACTCCGTAGCAATGTGAAGTGTGCTGCTTTCCCCCATGGATGAATGAGCTGTTCTCCACCGCGGTCGAGTCCCAAATGACTTGGGGAGAGAGACGGGAGACCATAATGATGAATGAAGCGGAGTACCCCAGATGACAGTGCAGAGCAGTGCTGTTGTGTTGTTCACTTATAAAGTACTCTAGGTTATTTACTGATTTTTTAATATATATTTTTTCCCCCCAAGGTTACATTGCTGTACATAACACAGGTCAGATCTGTACAAGAAATACTGTAGCCTAAGGTGTTTCTGGTAGTTCTTTTTTTGCCCTTTCATCTCCTCCCTCTCTGCCTTCCTCTTTTTCTCCCCACCCCCTTCCTCTTAGAGGTAGGGTTTTGATGATGACAAACCCCATCTATCTGACCAGTGCTGGATCTGCTCATGCAGCTCTGTGTTCCTGCAATGCACTATGTAGCAATAGTGTGTCAGCTCTAAACCAAAGTTTATGATGTTTTTGAAGACTCTGTTAGTTCCTGTCAATGTTAACCTAGAAACAGCAACAACAATTCACTACTCTGTGAAGTTAGTTTATGGATCTGGTGGTGCTTGCCAAGAGAACTGTAACCCAGAAATGGTGGCATCATGCAGAGGAGAAATCAAAAAGGAGTGGGGTAGATTTTTAAGTGATTAAAGAGCTGTGGTATTGCATGGCTTCTTCACTGCCACCATTGTCAGCCTCTTGCAGAGCTGCTCTCTCATGCCACCAGTTAGCAGTCAGGGGAGCTGATGAACATACAAATGCAGCAGGAATCATGGTTTCACCGGTACATCTATTTACCTGTGGCTTGTATTGCCTAATTCTGAAAGTGCCTTTTGTTGGATGAATTAAAAAAACACAAAATGAAACACTAATTTTATGAAGGTTTATGATGTATGCCAGCAAGATTGTTTTTCCCTTGTTTGTATTTTGAATGTCTCTTTTTTTTTTTTTTTTTTGAGCAATCATGACCCTGTGAGTTACTTATGCATTATCCCAGCTGCTGAAAAAACTAAGAAACATATTGTAATTCTCTCTTTGAATATGTTAATTTTCTTTCTACCTCATATGGTCTTCAACCCCATAATATGTGAGCACGCATCAATCATTCATGTGTTTATTTTCCCCATGCTTTGTAGAGGTAGGGAATATTATAGAAGGGCAGGTGAAATACAGGGTCTTTGGGGACTTCTGTGGCATCGCATAGGATACTTATTTGCCCTGGAGTTTCTAACTGCAAGACCTGTGTTCAATAAACCATCTTCTTCAATACAGAACAGAGGTATTCATTTGTTTTTATGTGTAGTTGAGCTAACAGGTTTTAGAGACAAGGTGGGATAAGTGGGAGCTGTTCTGCTTCTGCTAGCTTTCTCTTGCTGCCATAGGATATTGACTGACCTGCTTTGGGAGTCAGCCTTGGAAATGGTGGTTTGTTGGATGATTGTTGCTGGGAACAAGTCACAGTAAGCTATGAATGACCTCCTTCCATCATCAAGGCATTGAACCACTGCCACGTGCTGTGCCGAGAGAAGTCAGTATGCCTGAAGTGTGATGTTGCTAAATTTTGGTTATTTAATGATCAGTGTAAATCATATTTTATAGTTCTTAGTTAAACAAAATTCCTCTGCAGCCTTTAGTGGGTAATTTGCTTTCCTTGATTTAGGGTGGTAAGATTCTGCTCCAAAACTCTAACTTGTGCATTTCCGTTATTGAACTTGTAATTGATATTACTCAAGTTTCTTGATTCTTCTAGGCTTAGGTCTGATGTAAATTAAATGATCGCAATGTAGCATGAAATATTTTAAGGGCCTTGTAGAATCTGATCTTGCTGTTTATTTCATAGGTGGAGGTGGAATAAAAGCTTCGTCTGCAGGAGGAAATAATGGTACTTGTGATGAAGCAATGCTCTAAGATTTTGGACGCCTGTTTGATACTTGGTTTTACCACAGATTTCTTCAATAGGCCAGAAGCCTTTCTGTACCTCAGCATGTCACCTGCAGAATGTGGATGGCAAGGACAATATTTTTCTGTCTTCAAATAGGTATTGTACAAACTCTTCCAAAATGTAGCTGAGGGCAAAAGCAGGATGAGGATGGTGGTATTTATATAGCATGGTAACAGGGATCTCTTAAATATCTATTGTCATTATTTAAATATATTTACATTGCTATGTAAAGTTTTCTTCACAGCATTGCTAAAGAACAGCTTCTTTACAGTACAGCTGAAGTAAAGGGCTGCTGAGTTCACTTCATACCTGAGACCTGCTAGACCCTGCAGCAGGGAGAGGGGAAAAAAATTCTATGTGTTTAGAAGGACAAGCTATGACAGTGTAACTGCAATCCCTGCTTTTCTTGCCTGTTGTAGGATAGCCCCATTGTGGGGGTAGTTTGTGTGGTTGGAGATGTGGTAGCCGTTTGTGCCAAGATTCAGTATGGTGCTTTATTGCTGTAATCCTTGTGTTCCAAGTTTCAAGGTTAGCAAAGGCTTGTATATCTGGTGAAGAGGAATCTCTGAACAAACTATTCTTTCATGTGTGGTAACAAAACTCTTCTTTCCCAGAGGACCATCCCGTTTCTCTTCTGAAATCTGTAATTATATGACACTTTGATAGTGAAGTAATGATATGGTTAAATTGCAGACTGTTTTACCCCTTCCAAAAGGCATCATGTCCAATTTTAGAATTTTTTTTGGAAAGCAACTCTTAGCTTTATCATCTGGTCTGTCATGCAGACTTCAGTCATGCAAACTCCTGCTACCCTAGTGTTCGCCAAACAAGGGTAAGCTCTTACCAGCAAAGGTATTTTACCTGTATCTGCTAATACTCTGGAAACACTGACAGACAGGCTATTTTGGAGTAGGGCAGAGCCACACACGTTTCCTTTTGAACCTCTGTTTCTCTGCTGAGCAAGCATTTAATTTATATATTTATAATAAAATGGAAAATCTATATTAGCATGTATGTAATACCACTAAAATTTATGAATATACAGGGCTGGTGACATTTCTTTCTATCTTTTTTGAGTCTGTTCCTCATCCTGTACTGAATGGGAAATGGGACATTATATTGAGATCACCCTTTGTTTCTTCCAAAAATACAACAAAAGTAGTCACGGTATTGGCTCAAAAATAAGAGAATTTTATTTTTAAGTTATAAAATAGCATTCAGATTCTTTGGAATTGTTGTCAGGGTTTGGAGGTTAGAGGTAGAACTGGATTTGTAATCTTTAGAAAGGAAGACCACTATGTGATGCTAAACAGGAATTAATTGATATTTTTTCATATATTTTATCTGAATTGTTTACAGGCTCACTGTACTGGTGTCCCAGTCCCTACAGAAAAAAAACCCATAACCCTAGAGATCAGGTTCTCAGTCTGGGAACATCCTTCTCCCGTTGTTAAGTGTACTTGAGTGTGCTGGCTGGCTGACAAGGAGGAGAAGAGCCGTAAGGGCCACGCATCTTCCTCTGAATCAAGTGTCAGAGGTGGTTAAGAAACACTGACTTGCCAGCACTAAAAATCCCTTGTGTATTTTGGGGAAAAGCAGGGGATGGTTTACCAGCATGAGTTCTTTTTTTTTCCTTCATTTCTTTTTTTCTAACTAATCTGTCCTTTTCTCAGTGCTACCAGGAGGGTTTGTATTGAACTCTGCCCACGATCCCCTCCCCAGCCAAGTACTGTGTGCCCTGGCTGCAGAGGGTAGGACTGCCTGTTTGCCCTGCCTTCATCTGATTGTGGAGCTGCTGGTCCTCCCCTGTACTCTTGCCCATCTTTAAGCCTGGTTGAGGGAGCACAGACTTCTCCTCTGGTCCGTAGCCCCTGTAATGCTGTCCGTAAATTCCAAGTGCAAGGGCTTTAATAGCTTTGTAGTAATGTGAGGTACAAATGCAGTGTCTGTTGCATTGCAGAATCCCTGACAGCAATACCCGGACTGGGAATTGTAATTGAGGTCCTGTAGCAGTAGCAAGTTTCTGGATCATGTCATGCTGGGGTAATAGACTGATTCTGTAGCCCAAAGGGAGCAAGCTCTGGAGGAAGGGGTTCCAGATGGCTGAACATGGTTCATTTGGCTCAGTTTGTTGGAATTGCAGTGACCAAATGACTGAACTCTACTTTAATAAAGCTTTGTGGATACCAGAACAAAGGAGTTGAGGAGAGTATAAGGTATGACAAGACAGTTGAGCCAGGCTACTTAGCTGCTTATAGCCCCCAGGAGTAATTACTTATTTTGCTGTGTCTGAAGGTATATCACTTACACGTTTATCAGGTGCTTATGCTTCAAATAAGGAAATCAGATAGGAGGCTTAAATATGTTCTTTTGCTGGTGGGAAGTTATTTTAAAATACACAGTTGCAATAATCTCTTTCTATGTATTCAGATTTCAAATAATGACTCTATCCCTCAGGTTGAGTGACTGATCTTCATTTTCTCTTTGAAAATAGAGATCAACCAGGCAATTTGAAATGTGTTGCTTTCTTGCAGGTCCTGATTCTGCAATCCTTACATGGAACAGTATTTACCTGAATGAATAGTACTATTGTACTTATTTGCAGGAATAATTGCTCTTTGGTTTAGTAAGGGTGACAAAGTTGAGCTTTAATTTGCAACAGCTAGGACATATGCTAGTGATTTTCTCTTTGCTGCATATAAACAAAGAGTCAGCTTAGAAGTATACGGATAGTTTAAGGTTTTTCTATGCTGGTATCTTCTGTTTTGTTCTGTGGTATTAAAGGAAAAATGTACTTAGGACAGCATTTCCATCGTATGAGAATGTTTGTCTGGACTTGTTAAAATAGGGATATATTTCTCTCTCTCTTCTCCTTTAAAGAAGCAAACATCAATGTCTGAGAATTTTCTGACACTTGGAACTGCTTCTCATCTTGGGGAAAAAAAGACAAATGGGAGGAAGCAAGTACAGATTTAAAAAAAAAAAAAAGATAAAAAGTTAGAATGAAGTACTTGCTTTTGAAGAAATCATGAAGGCAAGGTTTTTTTGTGGAGATTTTGCAGTGACCATACTTGAGCACACATGTTGTGGTATTGTTCTACGCCTTTATTACACCTCTGGGCTATATCTGTTCAATTTATTTAGATCAGTGGACTGGCTCTTTACAGTCACTCATTCCTCTCCATCTTTCTTGACAATAGCAGGTAACAGTGTAAAAAAAAATTAAATTAAAAAATGGCAAGACTTTCTGGTGTAATATACTGTGACTGCTTGCTGAAGCAATTCAGAAGTGATCATATGTATAACTTTTTTAGAGAAGGCAAATCACTATGCAGCCCTGTTTGTGATGGAAAATGGTAGGCAGTTAGTCATCTGCCAAGGTTTTAATAAGGTGTTTTAGTTCTACATGTAACTACTGCAGCCAGTAATATGCTATTTGCTAATTTTTGTAAAAAAAGCAAATGAATGGTATTCAAATGAATATTAAAATATTAAAATTGTTATATTAAAAAAAAGAACTGAATGGAAAAAGTAAAAAAACATTTATTCTTTCACAACACAGTTTCAATTCCCTCAGCTGTTTTGCACAATTTTTTCCATTGCCTCTAAGAAGAAACTTTTGCCTCTGAAGTCATGAGAGAGAAAAATGCAGGGGCTTATGCACCTTGGGTGAAAACAGGGTAAAGTAAAGAAACAGGATCACTGAGGCTGCAAGAATTCTTACTGACAATTGGATAAACGACAAAGAAAACTAAGCATCAAGCCTTTTGCCCTCATGATGAGCAGTGAGGCCTTTTCTTTTTAGTAGGTCAGAAATACTTATTCTTGACTTCTGCTTTTATATTCTTGCTTATGGAAGAATAGGGGTTAGTGGGAGAACAATATGTGGAACTTTGGAGTTCTTGCCATCAGGTGCTCAGGACAGAGACAGCTAACTAAAAATGTTGAGTTCTATTTAAAAAAGCACACTTTCAGAGGGATCTATTTCTCTCTCTCTTCTCCTTTAAAAAAGCAAACAACAACGTCTGAGAAGTTTCTGACTCTTGGAACTGATTCTTATCTTGAGATAATTTTCTTGTAGGTATTAGAGCATTTGGAGAGATTGGAATACTATGCCGTATTCGTGACATCATAGTAAACTGTAATCTGTTCACCTATTTAAAAATGCTGTGCTGGTGAGAAGTGTTAAACCCCCTGCCACCACGGCACTTTAGTTGCTGGCAGTGTGTCACATAGAGATAACATTTCTTGTTCCCCTGCATGTCTTGCTCTTCAAATACAGACAAATGTGATGTTCACGTTGAACCCTCATCTGCTTCTTTACCAGGCTTGAGATCACCTGTTTTTATGCTTGTGGAAAATGTGCCATTTAACTCCAGGGGTTGAGTCACTGCTTGTGCTTTGTGTGCCTCAAGAGCTGTTCCTTCTCCCTGGACCCTTATGGGAGTTTCCCTGAAGGACTAAGCGTGAAGCAGCTACACCATCCCAAATACTGTACTGGGAACCATTTGGCCTTCTGCTTGCCTGGGAGGAGTAACCTGCTAAACCTTTGCCTTAAGGGACCAGGGAGCTTCAGCTGTTTTCCAGTCATCCCAACCACATCCTCTGAAAAATGTGTTAATTAATTACGCATGCACATGCGATGCTTTGGGACAAGGAATGTGTCTTGAAACTTAGACTGGAGAGAGCATTCACTTGGGTTGTCTTTTACAATTACAGGGAAAACATATTTTTAATTCTTAGTTCGGTCAAGTTAATGTTACACAACTCTTAAACAGAACTCTTTCACAGGCACATTTAAAGCTATATTATCTTACTGTACTTTCATATGGGATGAACTTTAACCACAGTGTAATGTAACTTCAAATTCAGATTGCCCCCTAGGAGTGCAGTGGTTGCAGGCAGGCCTTTGCCAGTGAGAATCTAGGATAAATGCATGGGGAACACTGAGGGATGTTGAACAATCCTCTAGCTATGAAAGTATTAAATAAATCTCTGTGGCGTTTCTAGTAAGTGAACTTCCTTGTGCATTAAACTGCTTTGTAGGAATAGAGGTACATTTTCTTGTCCATGTCTGCTCCCTTCCTTCTGCTGAGACAGTGGTGTACCTGTTATGATGGGAACATTTATTTGGCTGGACTGAAACCATCAATTCATTTTTGCAGAGGTCACCAAAAATCCATCAGGTGGTAATGACACTCAGTCACTACTGATGTGGGCTGGATGTGAGCCAGTGATCTAGAGGAGAAAGGCAGTCTAACCCATTACCAATCCCCTGGAGCCATTGCATCCCCCACTTTTTTGCTCATCTTTCTGCTTCTACAGCTCTCATAGGTTAATCTTTCTTCTTCTATGTCTAATGTGATAATCTTTCTTCTCTTACATACCTGCTTTTGACTTTCATGACAGTATGGCTGACAAACATCCTCAGTACTTTTCCTTCTGATGCAGAAGATATTAGTCAGGAGTGCAATGGTCAATAGGGGTTATTAAAAAAAGAAGGGGGGAAAAAAAAAGAGGGAGTTAAAAAAAGCCCACTAGACAAACGGAACACTTTATTTTAGACTTTCACACTAGGGAGTAACTCAATGTTTTTAAATTTGCATTTTCAAATAAGAATATGGATATAAAGGCCTGTGCCTATATACTGTGCCCATGGTACAGTGCCCAGAGCTGTATTCCTGTAATTTGAAGTACCCCATAGTAGGGAAGCAAAAATACCCACCTCAGCTACTAGAGGTGAGTCCCTTGGCAGTTTGTGAGTTTTGGGCTCTAGTGTTCCTGGCAGTGAAGGAGAAATATCCTGAGTTTGGGTGCTGAGAATTGTCCCACTGCACCAAATACCAGCACTCTTTCAGCATCTCAGCCCTGCTGGGAATCAGGTTATATTAACTCATGTGGAGCCCTGTGCTCAGGTGGCTACACTGCATCTGAAGTTTGTATTGGATTGTACATGAAGATATGGATAAAAATCTGTGTTTCTGTGGACCAGGTGATTAGAATTCAGACTTGGATCTGAAAGTTGATACTGGTGAAAATTTGTGTGGGTCATATTAATTTTGTGGAAATAAAACCCAAGAATTCTTCCTGATTATTTTTTTTAATTTTTCTTCCTTACTGCTCTACTGTATAAATGCATCCAAAACCGTATTCCTAAGAAAAACTGCAAAAAGGGCTATAAACTATTAAGTATGTATTCATTGTGGAAAAGGGAGAATCATGAGAATACTTTTTTGCTGCTGGAATGTACCTGGTTAGAGGGAGAAAATATCCTGTCGCAAATTAATAACTTGCAGGAACTGCTGGGAATACTTTGGGAGGAGTATCTGTGCTGAGATGCTTTTCTCTAACAAATTGGAGTCTATTTTTATATGCTTTGTCAACATAAAAAAAGCTTTGTTACATGAATTAAGTCTTGCTGCATCCCTTAGGATTAAAATGGGTCCTTTGCCCTTTGTTGTATAGTATTCCAATGAAGTGAGAGTTATAATATGATCATCTCCCCTTGTATCCTGTGTCGCTTTCCTCCCCTTGCAAATTAAAGAAATCAGGGCCTACTGTTTCTATTTAACAGAAATTGTTTTAAATTAGCCTGGAGGTGTGGTTACTCCTGTAATCCTGTGCCTGTAAACATATGATCCTGCCAATAGAGCAGCGTAGGGTATTTTAAGCTGATATGAAGTGGACCTATGCCAAGAATCTTTTTGTAGGAATAATTAAGTCTATTTTTCAATGTCATGCTTTGCTCTGTGCAGCCTCAGTTATAAAATAATCTTGAAATAATCTTGAACCTTCTGTGAGGAAGTTGGAAGTGCTGAAAATTATACTAGAGCAAACACAGCAAGCCTTCTTTCACTGTTATTGGAAATTTCCTTTAATTTACGTATATGAAATCTGAAATGACTGTAAATGAATTGGTGCAAAGCTAATATTGTCACCACTTCCCTTTTGCATTTTATTACATCATGTATCTTTTCAGGAACAGTTTGCACTTATCTGTGGAGCTTTAAATACTGCCTTAGCGAATAAACATTTCATTTCAGTAAACAATCCCCAGAAATAGATTTTTACCGCAAGTAGTTTGTTTTTAATAACACATGCTGGCTCTTGGAGTTAGATTCCTAAAGGAACCGTAAAATGCATTTCTATCACAGCATCTGACTTCCCTTCTTTGTCAACCTTTTAACAGATGTGTTGGGTTCTCTGTAGTTACAAGTCAGCTCTGTTTATTAAAAACAAACTAAAAACAAACCAAAAGGGAAAAAAAATTGGGGCGGAGGGAAGGGGGAAGAGGAGTCCACGTGTACCGAGATAGGCAAATTCTAAATTCAAAGTTTGGGGTCCAAAGCAGTTTTTTAAAGTAAAAAATGCTGACTTCTAAGACACTAATTTAACACTGAGTGTGGTGTGAAGATTGCTGTTAGAAAGGCAGCATTACGATTCTTTATTGTGACTTTTTTAGTCAAAGGGCAGGTTTCACTGCCATTTTGAAGTTGCCGATATTTTTTAAGAATGAACCTAATTTCTGAAAGAAAAATTAAATTAAAATTAAATTTAAAATTATTAAAGTATTTGCTTTTTGTGCATTTGATGTTTCGCACTTCTTTTATTGGCGGGCTGTGGACATGTATTGTATGAGCTAATCGTTGTAATGATTTGTATAGAGCATGGAGGTGCTGACAGAGGAGTTACGTGGTGTGGAGGGGCAGGAGCATGCTGAGTTCAAGCAGGGCGAGGTGCTACCCACCAGGTATGTCCATCACACACCAGAGGAGCACAAGGGCCCAGAACCAAAGCCTATTCGAGGTAGTGGAAAAATATCTTCCCTTAGTTCAATGGGCTTTGTGTCGCACTGTGGATTTTGAGCCACAGGAAGGCTGGGCAGAAGCTAAGGTCTTGTGGAAAATTTGGAACTCAATGAAGTTATCTGAGATTTGAGCCCAGAACTTTGAACAGTGGCCTTTCTTACCAAAACTGCATTCTGGGGACATAGGTGATTTTGCACCCAAATCCAGTGATGGGTTTAATCTGTGTAATTTAGATTTTATGTTTTCTGAGAGCTGGACAAGGTAGACTAATGATCATAATTTTATTTAAAAAAAAAAAAAGTCCCTTTTTTTCCCAGCTGTTTGTCTTGTCAAAAATACATTTGATTCAATGATATGTTGCATTCAGCACTGATATGTGGCGAACAACAGTGAGCATTATTGCTTGTACCTCGGTATCTGAAGATATAAAGAGTTCCTGGATTGGGTAATCTGGTTGTAAGGTATTTACATCTGTATAGTTAAAGCAGAATTTAGTCCATTAATATCTTATATTTCTCCCCTCCTACTTATGTCTTTAGTAGCATGCCATATGTCACGTTTGCTACACATTTGAGCAGATGATATTCAGATCTCCTTTAAAGTAGTGTAAAACAAAAGAAAATTTGCCTGGAAGAGGCGTCAGTATATTCAAATTGGGTTCTGCAGCAGAAAGCTCTCCTACAGCTCATACTTCTTGACATACATATTCTTGGAAAACACCGAGGCCTGTCATTGGTTTTCTCGCAAAAATTTCAGCTGTGAGATTTTTGTGAACGAAAGGGAAAAAAATCAATTCTCTGTGGATTCTTAGTACTTGTATATGAGGATTAGGCTAATGCAGATTCACAGGCAAAAATCAATATAGATTTCAAAAATCCCTTCTGCTAACGATGGAACTGATCATGCAGTTCACAGCCTTAATTATGTATCTTCTTTATGAGACAATAGTAATATCTCTTCACATGGACATACAAGTTGAATTTAACCTTCACCCTGTACTAATTTTTTTCTTGCTGGGAAAATATAAGTAAAGTACTAAACATTATTTGCTTGGCCAAGGAGTAATAAAAATGATAGGCCATTTTATAATTAGTTCAAAATAATCATACTGTAAGGAATAGTTTAACTTCTCCCATCTTCCAAAATAAGAAATATAAAAAGTATTTCCAAAGTAGTGTTGTCTGCAGAAGTTGCAGCGTTAGACAGAGGTTTGCATTGATTAGAATATTTGTCACTCAGATTTTGTGCTTTTATGAACTAATATTGCAGAGGCCTTGTAATGTGAGGGTAATAAACGTTTCTCAAGAGGAATGAAGGACCCACTTCTTTTAAAGGACTGTACGTTTCGAGTGAAATCACCCGCCTTATTCTGGTAGTTATTGAAGAGCTGAAATGCAGTGAAACCACGAGTGAGGTTTTGTGCCTACAGATTGCAGAACAGTGCTCCAGGATGGAGTTGTCTGAAGGCACACAGCGTGCAGCGGTGATGCACATCTCAGTAAAATTTATGTTCACCATAGACATGTGTGGTGGTTCTGACAGATGGGGCAGTCCTTGAGAGCTCCTGCACTACCTGCCACACTTCATTTTGAGACTTCCCTTCCCTCTTGGTATTCCAGATTTCTTTCTCCAGAAGGGGTTTTCCTTCCTTCCTCCAGTTTATCAGTGAGTAATCTATTTTGAGTTCCACTGCATATTCTGTTGAATATCAAATAATAGATTAAGTCCAATTTCCACCTTCCCCCCTTCCATCTCCCTTTCTTCCGTCTCTTATCCACCCACTGTGGTAACAAGTACTTCAGCTGTTTCTGCAGTGGTATGTGGTTCTGCATTAAGGAGAAACTCTTCTTGTGGTGTCGAACAAGGAGGATGTATTTCAAACCAGTGTCTCTTGTGATGCTCGCAGAATAAGCTGAGAGGTTTTGTTACCAGCTTCTCTGCTTTGATGCACCTGGAAAAGATAGAAACAGTTTTATTTGGTACTCTCTAAGGGATAAGTAATTTTCCCAGTAAGTGTGCATCAAAGAAACAAGTTTTGCCACTTATTAGTGACATTTTTGTGTATTTTTATTAAATGAAAAAAATATGTGAAAAAAAACACTTGGGTTAGTTTGTGTTGCTTAACTGGAGATGCTAGAAGAATCTTTGTTGCTTCTAGGATAATGCAGCATATGGTGGTTATTCTGGATTAAAGGAAAGGGCCCAATTTTAGTTCCAGCTGTGATCACGTGATTTTTTTGTGACTTGCAAAGGCCGATGAGGAATGGATTTAGAATATGGGATTTCAATTTTATGACCTTGATATTCTCATAAAAGGGAGCTTTAAATTGTCAGTTCTTTAAAGATTGTGTGAATGTGTTGGAACTGTAATGTTAGTGGCAGCTGGGCACAGCTGGTGTTGGTTAGGATCATCTTCTCGAGGACACTCCACCATGTGACTGCAGAACAGAGAAAAATATAATTTGTTAGGTGTTTAGAGTAGTTGAAATTAACCAATTAGGCCTGAAATTGTCATTTTGAGATGTAATGTGTTTATAACATAGAATGTGCAAAAGATGTTTTAGCTCATGATTAAGAACTGAAATGAGGAGGGAAACCCTAGAGATGATGATAATTAAGCTCAGATGGAAGAAAACTGTCTAGATGGAAGAAATTTAGAGCTCTACAGCCTTTTAAGTTTGCCTTGTAACTTGCCATGGAGTGGCTGAAGTTTTAGTGTTCAGAGGGAGAGAGATTTTGCTGTTTCGGAGAATTTTGTTCTTTCTAGTGTTATGCTGAAGTAATAGGAGAGGATTTACAGGGCCAATAAAATTCATGGATGGGAACTTCCATGCACTTTCAAGTATACTTGGCATTGTCCAAAAGAATAAATAAAATCTCTTGACCTCATGAATGTTTCCAGATAATTTTCCCATTTCCTTCCTACACCTTTCAAACATAAACATGTCACTTCTGTAGCTGATTTTGCTGCTTTTCTTGCTAATTTTTGAATGGTGAATACTCAGAGTCCTCCTCTCTTCACCACAATCAAATTTTTCCCGAATAAGGTCACTAACAGATTCTTCAAGGCAAAATCTGCCTAGTCTGTTGCTTCTTTTTTACAAGCAATATCTCCTTCTTTAAACTTTCATTCTTGGACTTCCAGGGTTCAGTCAATCTTTTCTGTTGTTCTTTGCACATTTTCCTTCATTTTCACTGTTACTGGTTCCTGTTTGGTCTTCTCTACGATAATTCTTACAAATTCTCATCCCTTTCTGTATTTTCTTTGTGACTGGCTTCTGAATTTAAAGTTTTGAACAATATTTTCATGTTGATGACATCCAAATTCCCTCTGAAATATTTTCACATCTCTCTGGTTTTTTCATTCCTTCTTCTGAATGTCTGGTTACCTTCAGCTCAGTCCCAATCACTGTTTGTTAACATCACCACTCTCAGTACTAATTGCTAAAGTATTGAGCTAGACTCTTAAGCCTTTCCTCCTTTGTCTTGGTAGACAAATCTTGTTGATTCTTCCTGTGTATACTGTTTGTTTAAATTCCTGCAATAAAAGGCCTGTCTTGTAACTAGTTTTCTTAACTGATACCTTTTCTTCCAATTTCATTTCTTTTCTTCTGCTCTTTCTTATTCTGTACCTCAAGATACACCAAAGCCTTTCTGATTCTTTTTAACTTCCCGATCAGTGACACGACAATTGTCCTTTGCCTTGTCTGCTGTTGTCCCAAAGTGCCCTGTTTTTCCTTCATCTTCCTGCTGTATTTATTTTCTTGTTCTATTTCCTCAGTTACCTCAAGGGCATCTTCTCTTCTGTTGTTTTATGCCCCATGGTGGTTAGACCAAAAGGTCTATATGGTATTTAAAAAAAGAAAGAAAGAAAAAAAAAGGTTTTATTAGTTCAAAAGAGGAGAATCTGGTTTATTGTTCTAAGTAGTGGCTTATCTGTGCAATTCAAGAACTTGAACATAAAATTTTCCACCTTTGTAACTTGTTATTGGAAAGTGATGAGGTGACACTTTAGGGTTCTTATGAATAATAATTCACATTTAGGAATTATTTAAACTCCAACTTTTTTTTTTAAAAAAAAGATTATTCTGAGTTGATATTAAGGAATCAATGAATAGAACAGAGAATATTTAATAAGCTTACTGGAGGTCTGCAGTGCTGGGATGTCTTCCCAATGATTTAAAATGCATTTCATGTTGATTTTCCAAGGTTTAGGGGGATTTATACATGAAACTAAGGGTCTTTTCAATGTTTATTCCACACGCTTGGCATCTCCTTACTGCTGTTATAATGCTATCTATTTTGTCTGAATACAAATTAAAAAATACAAACAAAACCAAGTAAAACTCATGTTTGGGTTCTAAATGCCTCAGTGGTACATTAGCAGTATGTGCTTGCTTGTTTAGAATTCAAAGTAGGATGAGTTTTTTGGTCGGTGTTTATGGTAGAACATTTTCTTCTCCAATAGTTGTCAGTATTATCTGAAGTGAGTGGAGTCCCTGCCAGTTTCCGTTGACTGCTAAAGGATGTGAAAACTGTGTGGGCTCTTGTTCACAGGAGACTTTCACCATGTGTTAATTATTTTTGAATCATGGTTAAGTTAGACACCCTCCACCCCCCTTCTTCTAGTGTGGGCACACTCCTATGAAGGGTAGAAACATAGTGTATCAGTTTTCACTTAAGAAATGCCAAAGCATTTCTTAGAATTGCTTTGTTTGAAGAGCTGAGGCTTTAAGAAGAAATACAAAGCTATTATGAGTTGAAAGTGAAATTCTAAAGTTGGGTGACACGTGATAGCTTCCATCTCAGACCATATAAGTTTTTATACATTCAGGAAGTCACAAATATAGCAATAATAAAAGCATATACTAGTGCACAAGTTGAAATGTTGAAATTGCCTTCTAGCATTTGTATTGCCTGGCTACCCTGTGCTTTGTTTAATTTTTAAATCTGCCTATTTGGTTTGCATTTGTCTTCACAGTCCCCGTATGGATACTTTACAATTAAAGGTTAATTTACTTTTGAAGTCCTGTAAAATAATGCATGCAAAATATTGATGTAGAGGTTTGTGTTGTGGGATGACGGGCACCATACAAGTAAAGTGAGTCATAACTGTCTCACACTGCCTCTCGCCAGGCATCAAAAGTGCACATTTTATGTAGCAGCTATGTGAATGTCAATTAAAAGGAAGCAATAGAAAAATTAAGCACTAGTTTTGAAGGGGTTATTGAATTTGCCTAAGTCCATTTTGTTAAAGGTTCTGTATCCTTTGGGTTTACCTGATGCTACCTGGATTATGCAGTATTTCTATTGTAAACAATAGAAAAAATACTACTTTATCTGTTTCTAAGCTCAAATTCAAAGCGTATGTGGCACGTCGTGCCTCCTGAAAACCTGCACGCTTTGCAGTAGGTGTTTCTCTCTCATATTTACTCAAATAGAAGTGGATATAGTGTTTGCTTCTCAAATTTTCGGTCTGACTCCTGTGACTCTGACTTCAGTAAGTAATGCCAGTAGCACGGGTAGATGGATCTGACAGGGTTGAGAACTAACAGCATGTCAGACGCTTTTCTCCAATGAAGGCTATAGATCAGAGCTAGGAATCTGCTGGAGCCGGAGAGGGTGACAGGGGAATAACATCCCTTTCTCTTCCATCGACAGGGGTAATAACTCCTGGCTCTCTAGGGACAGATTGTAAAAGCCAATAGCCAGAAGCTGTGAAGCAGGGAGGGTAGAAGAATTGAAAATTAAAGAGGGAGTGAAAATTTTGTGTAAGGCTTTAGTGAGATGTTGGAATAAACCATCAAGTGTCATTCTTGTAATTGCCTTATTGTTGATAGAAAAGGTTCTTGCAGTATTAGTTTTTATTACTTTATAAAGTTAAAATATTAGTGAAATATTGGTTGAAATCATTAATGCTTTTATGTGTAGCTAGATATCATATATTCTGTGCTAACTGCTGTTACTGAAAGGCTGTAGAAAAATGTTTTACAAGTATTGCTTTAAAATTAAAAATCTTTGAATAGTAAAAAAAATTGTTCATATTACTGTATATAGACATAGTTTGAGCATGGTGATGCTGTACATTGTATATAAATCAGATTGTGAATTCAAATGGATGTGTGATTTATAGTTGATATCTCTTCATATGTAAAATTTCACATTGTTGAATCTTTTGTAGTTCACAAGTGACTTTGGCTGCGTGTTTGGTCAGGAGGAGTGTTCCAGTGCTACTAGGTGTTACTGATGTTATGATACCTGTGTTACATTGTGAGTCTTTCCTTCATATCTTTGCGGAGCATTAGCTTTTAACAGTTTAATGATGAACACTTAAAGAAGCAAAACCGTAATAAAAAGGCATAGTTCCTGGACTTTTAAGAAAAGAGAAGTGCTTAAAAGCGGGATTTTTTATATGAGTTGTTCTTGCTTAGTTTTTAAACTGTGACTGGTGTTTAGTTAAATCTTTTACAGACTCAGTTCACTGAAGGTGACAGAAGTACTCACTTGAGCTCAATGAAAAGTAGACATGACAGTAAATTTTTCAGTCAGAGACAGGAGATCTTGTTATAGGAGTCAGTATGGGGGTCAGGGCAGAGCCTGTTGATGATTGAGGAAAAGAGAAGTAAATTCATTCTGCTTCAGGCACTTTGTCAAGTGCCAGTAGCTTACCATTGAGAACTAGTCACCCGTTCTAGTCTTACGGCCCTAGAGGTCACTCATTTGATATAAATCATAGCACTGCATAGGCTCAGCAACCTATTGCCATTCGAGATGAAATAAAAAAAGAGGAATGCTTCATTCTGAATTGAAATGACTGTGAATATCGCACCACATGTTGCTGTTTAATGCAATATGAGGTTAGATATTGATCTCCAAAATCAAGTCATTAAAATGTGCAGTTTTTGTTTATTGGAATGAAGCAATTAAATGGTTCAGTTATGCCAGACCTTACCTTTTCTGATGAAAACTATTGATTTCTTGCCACAGCTTTATAAGCGACAATGTTTTTGATTACTCTTGACAAACCTCCTTGGAGTGTTAATTAAAATTGTACCAGATGAGCAGGTGTGGGAGATCATTAGATCGCCCGGATCACACACTACACTTCATATTCTGCAGCCTTGCATAATGAATAGGGCACAAGAGGGGAAAAACAATATCTTCATCAGCAGAATTAGCATCTTCTCTCTCTTTTCTGTTTTAACTAGGTGACATTACATTTTACAGTACATCCATTTATCAGCTATTGAATAACTTCTACTGCATCCGATTAAATTCAGTTTATTTTGAAATACTACATTGCTACACAAATGCAAAAAATTAAGTACTCGGTTGGTTTGTGTGTGAATGCTTATAAACTCATGATACCCACTGCATTCTTTCAAAAACAATGCAGAAACTTTAGGCGTTTTCCTAAAGAAGACATTTTAATAACGTCTGCATTTTTCTTTTGCTTAACTACATGATGGTATAAAATAACATGAGAACTATTGATTGTATTGGTTTTGAAAGAGCAAATTATTTCATGATTTATTAATTTACAATAGATTTTTTTGTCTGATGCAATATTAATCAGTTGATAATTTTTTTCACACCTTAATATTATGCCAAGACAATGACTCTCTAATGCATTTATTGTACTTGTGTTGTACAGTACCAGGATGGAGTATGCAACTGATTATGAAACCTGCTGTGACAGGCGGCTCTGTTGACTAGACAAGGTAAGGAAAAAAAAAGAAAAGGGAGTTAAATCAACTAGGAAAATTAAGTATGTAATGTGATTAAGGATGGGATATGTTTGGAACAGCGGAGAGAAATGTATAAAACATTTGATAACAAACTGCTTCACCTGTAAATAAGTAGCTTACATTTCCATTAACATCATACGTGAGTCTTAACCAAAAGTTAACTGAAAGCTTGTGTGATATGTTTGTAGCTCAGTCCAATTCTTACTGAACTGGCAGTTTGGGACTTCATGGTTTTAAATTAAAAAAGGGAGATTATTTTAAAAAACCCAAACTTCAGGTAATAATTAGGGACAGGTAGTGCCTGACCATCAGTTGCACTTGTGAGAGGTGTTCTCTTGAACGGAGCCACAGCTAAATGTCATGTGTCCTTTGACTTAGTGTCCTTTTCTGTGCCTGTTTACCTTTCTGGAAATTAGATAAAACATACTGTGTAGTACTTCAGCACTATTGCGGTGTTTATTTAATGTTTATAAAACTTATTTGAAATCCTAACATAAATGTAAGTTCAAATGGCAAATCTAATATACACTTCTTAATGCTTAATTGACTGTGCGTCATGCTTTCCAAAAACTCTCAAAATAGAAATAATATTGAAAAGATGCAATCCTGTGTTAACTATTACAATTGCAGAATTATAAAAGCTAACACATTACAAAGATGGAAGAGAATGTTTAGAAGTTGCCTATAAATTGGAAATGTAGGTATGTTATTGTCTTCCAGCAGAAATGCAATTAAATAACTTGAGTTGTCTCATTGATTTAGATGAGCGATATAAACAAGTTGGGTATTAACTCCAGCCAGAGCAGTGACTCCTTTCAGTGATAGTGGTCTCTGTTTGAATGTTGTAATTTGATTGTGCTTTTTGAGCTTGAATGTAGAATGTGGTAATCACCTTTCTTTTTGACCTGATTCTGTAAGATGTGGGATTTTTGAATTTATGTAAAGCATTCTTTAATGAATTTACTACTGCTGACTTCACTAGGAGACATTGCTTCCTTTCATTACATTTGAAAAGGATGACTGTCATTCAAATGCATATAATTTGCAGGACAATTTTCCATGGACTTCAGATATAGTTTGGAGGCTTGCTCTGTAATCTTTTTAGAAGAAGGTATTTCTGTTCCTGGACTATAATTTCTTTTGGGCCAGATAGAAAAAGAGGAAAGAGGAGGTTATTTCCAACCAGTGACTGAAATTGCCATATACATAATGTTTACTTGGTAGCTTCAATGTGGATAAAACAAGATTGATTCTTGCAGAATGGTTTAACGTGGATACCCCTGTAACAGCCAGTATCACCTGGTAACTTTTGGAATAGCATTCGTGAGAGGCTGTTAAAGTGGAATGGAGACTAATATGTGCTCTCAGCCCCTGTCAAAGCTGAGGTATAATGTGAGAAACCTTGGAGTGTTGCTGCTTACGTGCTACCTTTTTGGTGGATAAATAGGTTAGTGCAACAGCTTGTAAGAGGCAAACTTATATGAGCTAAACTTTGCAGAAAAAAAGGAAGTAACAAAAAAGATTAAATAATATAATGGGTATAACTGAAAAAGAAAAAAGATCACGTGCTGCAAGCATCTAGGGTGTATATTTTCATGTTACTCAGTACTTTTGTTCCTGTTGATTTGAGATTTTTAAAAAAATGAGTGATATTAAGATTTTCACTGGCATTCCAGATGTATCAAATGTTTTATGAAATAACAGTATTTCTGGAGGCAGAAAACCAGTTTTCTACTCCATGATCAACATCCTAAGAGAAGGCTGAGCTAAATTATTTCAGTTTTGTACCCTAAAATTAACAATGCTTTTTTTATATGTGAATGCATCCAAATAAGCTTTCAGACCTCTGCCTTTTCTGCTTTCCAAAATTATTAATTGTGTAAAACTGAATTGAAGTGGTGGTTATGTGAAGATGCAGAATGGTAGCAATAATAATAATAATGATTCTTTGCATAGTCCCTTTAATTTCAGCAGTCAAAACATTTCACAGCCAGTGATTAAACATGAAATGGCCAATGTGCTTGAAAGATAGCTTTGATCACCTGCAGAGGATGCATCACCAGCTATCCAAAATGTAGCCAGGATGAAATGTAGTATATTATTTGGATAAGCATTGAAAAAATCTCTGTGCTTCTAACTGTTGGTTTCCTATCGTCTTTTTTTTTTTTCCAGAACAATTACATCACTGTGTTTATTAGTAACTTTTTTCTTTTGTTGCATTCAAGAGGCTGTTAGCCACATTGCATGTAAAATGAGTGAAACCTGGATTCTCTTAGGATTAGTGGTTCTCTTTATTCTTTGCTCCATATTGAAAATCATTCCTGTCAGCTGATGCTCTCCAAGCTGCCTGGAAGAACTTTGGCATAGTTTTCCTAACCTTTCAAACAGTAAAAGCAAAACTCTGCTTTGATTTAAAAAAAAAAAAAAAAAAAAAAGCTGGAGGACTTTGGCCAAGAGCCATTAAGGATGCAGGCAACTGCGCTGCGGTCTGACAGTGTATTCCACAAAACACTGAAAAGTTCTCCTCGGGGTCCCTGGAGTGGGCTGAGGCACTTTGCTTGTACTTAACATATATCAACTGTCACCCGACGGCAGTCGGTGTTGAACTGAACACAATGGAACATCCAGATGGTCTAAACAAAGCGAACAAATGTTCACTGCTATTAAAAGCTGTTTACATCAACTTCCAGTATTTCATGTGCTGAAGTTTATATTGTGTCACTACTGGGGTGCTTAGCTCCATCCTCAGTTCATATCAGGGATTTCTAAACTATTGTTGCTTATGTGTTAAAATAACATTCGGAATATGCCTTAAATACATGCCACTGAACGTGTGGGGCTTTTTTTAATAGGAAATTGGTCATTGTATGCTAATCACAGGCTTTCAAATATTGTAATTCATTGTCCCATCTTATTTCCCCTTGCTTTTCCCCCAGTGTAGCCTCCTTCCAGCACCTCCCCCACCAAACCTGTGTTGAGCATGTACCACGCCGTGCCGGCTCCTCCTGGGCACGTCACCCATTACTCCTGGACCAGACCACTCTGCTGCCTTGGCACAGAGTGCCACCGGTGCTCGCTGGCTGTCTGACGGGGATGTTTGTGCGTGGTGTAGTTTGCTTTCTTCCCTGAAAGACTCTGAGATATCTACTGCTGTCTTATTAGTGATTAAGATGCGTAAGTGACAAATGGGAACTTTACATCTCCTTCCTCTGACCCTTGTTCCTGGTATCCAGTTTGCTGAAAGTCCAGAGGCCTGCCTTCTGCTCGCTAAAATAAATTAATTGGTGGGACACAGGCTTAGCTCAGTCTATTGTTTTTCATGAAAATGCACTGAAATTCTTAGGAAGACTGTGAATGAGGAAATCTTTCCAAAACAGTGCTGTTGTTTGCAAGTGTGGTTTCTGGTTAGTTGTATACTATTCTTGAAAGAATGACCGAAAGTACTTGAAGCACTACAAAAATTCTTAATTGCAGTGCTTTAAAGAATTGAGAGATGTAATATTCTTGCAAATATACGGGTGAAAGATCACGTGCAAGCTGTTATCCACTTGCAGAGTATTTGTTTACAAAATAAAAATCAACTGGTTTTTATATTTAATTTTAAAATTAAACCTAACCAGGCCTCCCTCCTCCCCACAATAATCAGATTGTTAAGATCTTAGAGAAGATCGAATTGAACTGTTAGCCTTTTCAAGCAAGGACTTTTTTCTTTGGTTTGTGCCCTGTAGACCTGGTGCTACTGGTCACCATGGTACAAATAATAAAATGGAAAAAAAAAAGACACTTGAAAAACATTTTTAAACCACAAGAATCTAATACTGGTGTTCACTATTTCTTTATAATTCCAGTTGTATTTATTCCAGCATATGTCGTTCAGCTGCTTGTCAGTGACAGCACTAACTTTCACAAAATGGACAAAAATGTACATATTTCTTCTAAGAGAGAATTCTTGTCACATTTTATAGGTTTTGAATAAATAGAGCTCTGCAGCATTGAAACGGGGCTGCTGTGAACATGTTCTGAAGGTCTATATGGAGTATGCTAGCAATATTCTTTCAAAGATACTTATACCATGCAGAAGATTTTTGAAGTATTGTAATTCTCAAAATCAGTGTATTTACAAAGTGGTTAGGGAAATTATTGTTCTGAATTCAGGAGGTTTCTTTAATAAGCTATTAATATTAAAAAAAAAAGGTAATTTTATAATACATGAGTGGTTTATGCTCTCACAGATTTTTTTGCTTGTTTATAAATAGTAGTTGTTACTCTCTATGCCTGTTAATGACAATGTTGAGTACAAGAGTTTGGATGCTACATGACTTTTATTTTAGTATTGAGAAACATGAGGTGATTTGTTACTTTGTAAGTGGGATTTTAACTGCTGCTTTGTAAATGTATGAATGAATGCTTGAAGCCACCTTAGCCTTGCTGGTGTTTTTGCAAACTTGCAAAGCAGAGGTATCTGTAATGAAATGTAATGTTTTACAGAGCCGTTTTCATTTCTCACAACGATATGTGACCATAATGTAAGATAAGAATATTAAATTTTAAAGTCTGGTTTCACTATTACTTGTGAAGGTGATATGGCAAATAGTGTATTTTCCCTGGTGTGTTCTAGCTGATAATAGTTACGTTGAATACAAGACCAATTCCTCTTTTCACAAGCTTTGAACACAAGGTTCCCAGATCCTAATTTTTTGGATAACTTTTTCAAGCCAGTTCCATTTCATTCTGAGCTTTAAGAAAATATTTAACTTTGGGCTATTGTTCTGAAAATCTTGTTTATGGGTTGTTTTGTTTGTTTTTTTTTCTCCTGAAATGTTGCAGAGAACCAGGATAAACTGCCAGGTTTTTCATGCTCTTCTCACTATTATTCTTTTGTTGCGTGGCTAAATCTCCTTTCCTTAGTGCTGTGTCTGTTTTACAAAGACCAAATCCTTGGCTTGGCAAACATCCTTAGGAATGAAGTTGCTGCTGGTAATTTCCTTTGAGTGCTGCAACGCCCACATCATTTTCAGAGATGAAATGGCTCCTTACAGGCATCTTTTTTGCTGCGGAATGTAATGGAAGGGGTCTGATACATCTCTGTCATTAAAGGTCTCTGTGATTCACCTTGCTGTCCTGAGTTTTTCTGTCAGTGTCCTGTCCCCTGAATCCTTGAAGCCCACAGGTATGCAGCACTGCTTTGCACAGAGACTGTCTCCTGGCATTATGGTGAACTTCGCTTGCAGGACACACGCTCTAGAAACACCAGGGTAAGGTTTTGCACAATGAACTTGCACAATGTTTAATTCTGATGGGGTCAGTGCATTGGAAACAGGTGAAATATGTAGAATAAATAGGGTTAAACCCTGGTGACACCGGTGGGCAGAGCATTTGAGACTTCTTTTTAAGAAGGTCAAGCTAGTTCCTATGTTATGCTGGAACATGACAATGAAAGAGATTAATATTATTCTGCATTACAATATGATTAATCTCTGATGTTTTCATTCCAGGGGGTTTATTGCCAAAACTATAGGAAGTGGTTGCATGAGGAGATGTTTTACAATAAAGGCGACATCATTAATTTTAAGTGTTTCACTAAGCAAGACCTTTCTTGACCATGCAGGATGATAGAGAAGAAAAGATTTTACTTCGCTTAAGGGACTTCTGAGAGGTATGAGGACAAAAAACTCTTACAAAGCAACAGTTCTCATGTTTGACAGGGGTCAAGCATTGTGCCCGCTGTAGATGAGCCATTTGGAGCCAGATTGTCAATCCAAATGCAAGCTGCTCCGTTTCCTGTTTATGCCTGTGCAGAGTTACACATCCTGACTCGCTCGCCTTCAGCTGCAGGTTTTTCCGCACTCCCTAGGAGATTTCTTCCTTAAAATGGCTTGTTATTTATCATTTAAGTAAGCCACGGGAATTTTGTTAATTCCTGTTTTACTTAGCACATGCAAAATGCTATCATTATCTAAAGGAAGATAATGTTAAGGTAGTAAGAGTTAGTGATACTACTGATTAAATGATCTTTGCAAAACAAAATCTGATCAGACTATGCCTGAATGTTGAGAACTGATGCCAAGTTTATTGCTTCACAGAGGCCTGGCCCATTGTATATTTGACCTGAGGTTATCAGCAATTAAAACCTGCTCTAGTAATGTAAAAAAAAAAAAAAACCACTTCTTGTATATTACACACTTATATTTTTCCATCTGTCATAAGGTTAATTAAGCATGTTTGCACCGTAGATGGACATTCTTAGTAGAGCAGTTTGCTTGGGATGTTTATGAAGTTCCTCTATGGATAGAGATTGTTATGAGGTTTTTTGTTGTTATTTGGCAGAAAGGCTCCTAAGTGGTCTCTTTTTTTCTTTTTTTTTTTTTTTTTATCCCCCTTATCTAATAAAGTGAACTGTAAACCAAATTTACCTGACAGAGTTTGCTATGCTTTGACCATTTCCCTTAAATTGGAGCACAATGAGAAAGAATTCTGATTATAACCATGTTAGCTCTGTTGAATTTTTCTGCATTAGCTAACTTACGCCTTTCTTTGCCTTTCTTTAAGAGCTAAAGTTTTAGTAAATTTAATGGGCTTTCATATAAGTAGCAAATTCTTCTGTTAATTACCTACATGCCTGGCTTAAAAGCTAAAGGAGGGTAGTTACTGAGGAAGCAGATCGCTAATTAAGCCTTACTTCCAAGCAAATATGGATGCTATTTGATAAAATGACTGACAGTGAACTACACATTCCTCCCTCCACCTTTTTTTGTTGTTATACTGTAATTAGAAATTACATCTTTAACACATGCTACACTGATTTATATGAAACACCAGATTGAAGCTGGAAAGGATTTTATTAATCTATCAGTAGATTTTCCCATAAAAGAACTGATATATGGCATGAGCAGAGTAAGCATATAATAAAAAGGGAGAGCCTGTTGAACCAGCATAATTAGAAAGAAAAAAAAAAGAGCATTTTGTAGGTTTTTTGCAAATTTGACAGAAGTCTTATTTTCACTATACTCAGTAGGAAGAGTATTGGGCGTGATCTTCAGCTGGAGTCAGTTGGTCCAGCTTTAAAGTTAATGGCCCTTTTGCGCTTTACACTATCAAAGAATATAAACTGTAAGATACTGATAAAAGCTTTGACAAAAACAGCTACACACCCTTAATGAAAATTAAGAAGTTTTTCCTTTGATCACTTATTCCTAGTTTGTGAATAACTCCATTAGACTCGGTAGCACCATCTTTGCTTCTTAGTATGGTTTATATTGCTATGGTATCTAAATACTTGCCAGGGATTAATGGGTTTTAATTTAATAATATCGCTATGAGGTAGAAAAATCTCATTTTTCCCATTTTGCAGACTGAAACTGTGCATCTTTATGTAGTGATTTGTGTTACGTAGTGTAAGGCTGTTTGAGACTTGTCTTAAGCCCTTGGTTTTTCCAGTCCCAAACCTGAGACGGGCTCAGCCATTCATCCTTCAAACTTAAGTGCCAAAAATTCACACCTGATACCTATGGTCTGAACTTTGTCCCCATTCAAAACTCCTTCTCCAACAAAGAAAAACATCCTAAAGCAAACCAAAAGCCCAAATAAACCACCCCAAGCTACAAGTCAGCTTTGGAAAACTCATTACAGAAAATATCATTCATATACACAACTGAATGAATTCCTTTTCTCCCAAGGGATGATTATATTTAATGATAGAGTAGAGCTGAGGTTTGGAAATTTGGTTTTAATAGATGTTAAACTAATCATTAAATGCAATCAAGTTTATTTCCTATGTTATTTGAAGTCAAAAGGGTGGTCAGAGTCTCTTTCCAGACATTCCCTGTTGTCTTGATAAATTTTGTTAAATAACAGCTGATGAGAGTATTTATATCTTGAGTAAAGTGAGTATTGTTTGACTATAATTTTCTATTTTTACAATCACTTATTGTTTGCTTCTTACATTATAGATCTACTTGATGTAAATTGCAGAAAATAACATTTAAAACCTTTTTCCTTATTGTCTTTTCAGTACATGTAAGATAACGAAAACACTCTGCAGTACCCAAGTTAACTTTAGAATGGTTAAGCAGCAATTCCCTTGATGACCGTGTTCACATTGTGAGATGCATCAACACACATGTTTTGTCTATCAGGCCAAACGAATATCCCATTTAGGGCTTTTCCCCACAGTAATCAAGGCTGAAGACAGTAAAACAGCATTCCCTTCAGAGGATACAGCCACAAAATGAACTCAACATTTGTTAAGGACTAAGCCCTGGTACTAGCTCCTTTTTGTGTAATATGTTGTATTGTGACTCCAGTTTCCTATAGCAAAGGCAGCCAAGGTAAAAAGCACCAGACTGAAGATTAATTTAGCAAGAATATGTTGCTATGCATAAAGCTTCTTAGGTTCAGACGTGTTGCTGGTCAAAGCTGGCCTATTGACCCTCATCCACTCTAGCTGGGTAGACCTGCAGGTCTTTGCTAAGGTATGCTTGCAGCATGAAATGTCTCAGGCTCTAATTAAATGCAGAATGCATGTAAATAGCCCTTCCAGATGTTTTACTTAATGTAACTAATATCAATCTGAGCCCAATGCCTTCCTTTATTCAGGAGGTGAAAGAGTTGGTGTGAAATATTTGTGGCTTTGAAAATTTTAAAATGTGGTATTTGTTTTGCTCTTATGATTTTCACTATTTTTTTTCTTCTTTTATTTATAGCAAACCTCATTTTGCCTACAAGAAGCACATCGGCTGCCTTTTCCTGGAAAAAAACTGGCCGGCATAAAAGCAAATAGCCTGTGGATTTGGCAAGAGATGATAAACAGAAAGATTGTCATTAGTTTCAAAAGATTTCTCTTCCATTTGCAGCGGAGTATTGCATTATGCCTCTAGTTGAGAAATGTGTCTTGTAATCTCACTTTTATGCACCTTGGGATGGCTTGCTGGAGACCACTCAAAATTTTATTTTAAAAAACAGGCAAACAAACAAACCAGCTTTGTTTTAAAATATCATGGGCACATTTTTATGAAGGACCTGGTTTTACCAGCCTGTTCTGTGGAGAATTCTCGTCTGCTTTGATTACTTGATAAAGGCTAGTTTTGTCAGGTTGCTTTGCCTTTGTTTAGTTTCTTTTTCTTTCTTTCTTTTTTTTTTTTTTTTCCAGAATTCTTAACCTTTCCATACTTTCAGTGTATTTTTAAATTATTGCAAAAATTCCCCTTCCTTCTCCTGTGGCTAGCAGGAAGCCAGCAGGATACCAATACTGCTTACTCACGGAAATTAAAACCAAAACAATAGGTAAGAAAAATAAAGAAATAGAACAAACAAGAGACACTATCTTTTCTGTTAAAGCTTGATTTGTTGTGCAATGGCTATTCAATATACTGGAACTTAAAGTATTGAAACTTCCCCAGGAGAGTTTCTGCAGAATTTGGCTTCTAGTTATTTCAGTGTCTGCAATTGAAATGCGGTGTTGAACTACTAGTCCTGTCTGTGTGCCCATAAAATGGGTAAAAAAGCAGTAAGGCAGCAACAGCAGCCTTGCAGCCCAGAGTCCATATTCAGGGTGTGATAGTTTATACAGAGATGCAGTCTACTCATTAATTTATTTTTCTTGTACCCCTGCAGACACCAGTGTTTACGGGACTCGCCAGGCAGGTGCAGGAGATGTCAGGTTGGTTGGACCCTGTGTTCATCAACATGTGAGGTCCCTCTCGCTCTCCTGTCAAGTCTTTCCTGAGGTACTTGGGTGATCCCGTGCTCCCGATCCCAGGCAGAACTACAGTGCATGCCTGGGGAGCACTTTCCTTTGAGTGCACCAGCCCAGAGAGGGGCACCAATAACACCTTGTTACCCTGCTCATGCTGGTAGAAATGACCTTACTGAAAAAGAAATAGGGAAAGTATGCTTCCATCTTCTTTTCTCTTTCTCCTGGTGATGCTCATGATATGATTGTGTGAGGAAGTTGCCTATTTCCGCTTGAATCAAAATATAGCTCCTTACGGTGTTTATTTAAAATATTTTTGATGTAATTACTTAATTTGCGTTTCTGGAACTTGCAACCCATCCTCCCTTCAAAACACATTGATTCCAAGTTGTCAGTCTCATATTTTCCTCCAAAGTTTACTTATGTTTTATTTTCTTAAATCTTTATTTTGAGTTCATTGGCACCACGGACATATGATCGGAGACTTGTATCCAATTCTACATCTTCACTCTTGACTCTGGAATAAATAGGCTTCTCCATTTGCCACTGACACGTGTGTGAAGAACAGCTCATAACATGATTGAACTCCATTGATTTTTCATAAAAGTTTAATAAGACGATACAGGTCAAAAGCTTTGCAAAATTTGCAATAAATTCCTGTGGTGATCTGAACAAGACTTGGTGGGGAGATCTGACACCAGAGGAATTTAAATATATGTTGAATTATATGGTGGGTAACGAGGACTTGAAAGTTTTTCCTTAATCATTTTGAACCTTGGATTTTAGATGATGAGATTTATAACATTGCATGGCTCTCCTTGTTTACGTTTTGTTTTTCCTTGTGTGCCTAATTTTTCAGGTGACTTGCACAGAAAAACTGCTTTAGTAGACAACAGATCTCAGAAAAATATTTGAATCACTCCCCCCCAAAAGAAACCATCAGATATACATGTAAGTAAATAGTTTCGGTTTTTTGCCCATTTTCCCCCTGAAATAAGTAGTTGACTAACATTGCAAGAATGCATTCAAATCGGGTGAGGCTCCAGCTCTGCTACAGTTTTTAACCGAGTCCAAGACACAACTGTCTAATAAATTCCCTGAGCCGGTTACAGTACAAGTTGGGTGGCATTTAAAAATCGGCTGGGCAAAATGCAGAATCAATGGTAAATCAGTCACAGATGTCCTCTGGGTTTACAATACAGAAAACACCTCTGCAGATAGCCTCAGTAGCTCCTCCAAGAGCTGGGAGGTTGTCCCCAGGCCTTGTCCCCTCCTCCATGTCAGTCTGGGAGCTCTGGCCACCAGTGAGGGAAGCCTCCTGTGGCACATTGTTGCTGGCATGCTTGTGGCTGCAGGGCAGAGTCGTGGGCTGAAGGCTGGCCAGGTTGGTTGGTCTGAGGAGCCATCCCTCAGGACATGAATTTTTCATGAGCAGCAAAGCCTTTTTATGGCTTTACTTTGTTCCCTGAGATTGCAGGCTGCGGAGGAACAGGATATTTATCATATGCATGGAGGGGCTGCCTCTAGGGTGGGCACAGCTCCCTTCTGGGGGCTGCACAACTGGACCTTGCAACAGTGTCATGTAGGTGCAGGTCCTGTGGACCTCCAGTGGCAATGGGGGCTGCGCCTGGGAGGTCTGTGCCTGGCTGTCTCATTTCAACAGCAGGAGGCATGTTCTTTCCTTCCGTGCTTAGTACTTGGCTCATTCTGTGCTGGTAGGTGTCTTGCCTGTTATTGCTCTCCACACTCAACTTAGGAACTCAGTGCAGCTCTGCTCAGATGGAGAGAGCAACACAAGGATTCAAACTCCAGGTTTGGTCTCTGACCGTGCCACTGAAGCACACCAGGACCGCTTCATTACCATTGCCTTTTCTAAGCTTGGTTATGTCTTTTGCAAAAAAAATCCCACCCAGAAGCATCATCACACCTTTAAAGACTTTGTTGGTGGTGGTCTTTGGGCTAGGAGTGCCATGAGTTAACATGAGGATTTCATTAAAACGCAGTCTTGCCTGTAGCTTGATAGTGGTTCCATACAGCTTTTAGGGAAAGTGTATGTTATGTTCCTCCAGAAAGCACTAGGAATAGAATTTAATGCAAGTAAAGTGCTATGTGTGATCTAATCCTTAGCATTGTCAAATGATGTTTTAGATATAGGAAATGGTAAAAGTCATCTTATCATTAGCTAGTGTTTGTTTGTCATGTGTACGATATAGATGACTTCACAAAAAGGTGTAGAATTTTCTTTTGAATCCAAAATCACTAAATATAGTTTACTGGGAACTCTAATCAGTTTTGGGCACAGGTTTTGTGGCCTGAGGCAGTATCATATTAAAGATAGCCAAGAAAGCCAACTTTCATATGGATCTGAAAAATTAGCTTTGTGCTCCCTTCCTATCTGGGCAATATGAGAGAGGAGAATTCAGTGCATAAATCTAAAACCCTCTGGAAAACATTCTTTATAGCTCCAATAAAGTCCTATAGCTAGTTCAGTGCTTGCTGTTGACACCAAAGACACCTGAATATTCCTTAATGTACTGAAATGTCCCAGAGGGTCACGAGTAAAAATTGCACATTTTCCGGTACGGCACGCAGTTTTTAAAGGTTCCTTTGTATTATCATCTTCATTGCTGTCCTATGGATGAAAAAACAGGTGATTATCTATTTGCTTTATGTGCTGCTTCAATGCAGCAGCTATGTCCCAGAGTGATGCACTAGAAGAGTCAAGTACAAACCCAAAAACTGGCAACAGGATTCTGCAGAAGCTGTAAATTTTCTCTTCTCCAGAGGTTATTTCTGCTCTCACCCTTGGTGTGCAGAACTTATTTCTGTGCTAGGGTTAATGTTTAGGTTTTCTTTGTAGGTCATCTTTTATTCTAAAAACGAAATTGAAATCCTTCTGTTCACCTATGAAATTTGTGGGTTCTGTATACTATACAATATTTTTTAAGGGCGGAGGGGTGAAATTCTTTTGGAATAGTTCTTCAGGTGAAATCTTTATTTTCTCTGTAACCTTTCCTGTCAGTACTTTCACAAAGACAGTCCAGCAATTGTTTAGGTGCTGATATTTTATAGTTAGTCTTATAATTAAAATACATTTTCATATAATTTGAATTTATCCAGAATGTATGTCAGGCTCTAGATCTTTGCACAATATCTGTTGCTACTAAGGCACTGTAATTTGCTAGTACTTCAGCATCTCATTTGTTCTACATTTGTTTCACATGGATGTAGCTTGATAATGTTGCCATTAGTATTTATTCTGACAGCATGTATTTGTGTAACGGTTAGGACCTGGAGCTGGTTAGCAGGTTTCAGAAGTCATCATCCTGGAGAGAGTGATACTTTTGCTATGTTAGCAAGCTAAGGTTGTGTCTTCTGACCTGGGGATGTACCCAGGAAAGGGATATGGATGACAGGACTTTTTTTCCCCCACTGTTGAGTGGACAGTGCAGGCCTCCCGCCTTCACTCCAGCTCCTCAGGTGTAGCTGGAAGGGCAGAGTCCTGTGGATCACCTAGCTCTGTGATGCATGTTGAATACTGAGGATCAAGCTACTGCACAAGGTAGGAGATGAAAATAGTTTATTTTCCATTTCTGTTCTGCACTCCCAAAATTACTCTGTAGCCTTCCCCAAAGACACTCAGGTTGGATAGGTTTTGTTCCTCGCCTTCCCCATATCTGTAAAGTAGGGATTCACCCAGGTGAAATATTTCTGGGACCTACTGGGGAAAGGGACTCTATATATGCAAAGATATGCTTCTTTTTTTTTTTTTCCAGGTCAATTATATAGCAGTTGATTTTATACATAAGCAAAATTATTCTTATGAGGTCTTTCCCACCCCTTTTTAAATTGAGCACCCCTTTTTGTTTTCTTGGCTACATTTTCTCATGAATTTTCTACTCTGCTAATGTGTGCTATTTTTTTTCTTGTCTGCAAAAACTTGTGATTTTCAAATGTGTATGAGTAGCATTTACCCGCCCCCCTCCCCAGTAATGTTATGACTACTAATGTTTTATGCTTCTGAAGGATTCAGCACACTGTGGGAAAATATAGAATGCTGTGTACCAAAGAAATAGAGGAATATTAATGTATTCAAATGAAGGGAAATAAAAATTGAATCCAGACTTGCCCATAAATTATTAGAATGTGTACAAGTGTAATTTAATAGAGAGTAACTTAACTGTAGCTTAGTAATGACATACTTTATCCTGCACACAAACAATAAGAAATGTACTTTTTCTTCATAAATAGAGTTGATGTGTTAGGTAGGGAAAACAGTGTCTCTTACAGGTTGCATTAGACCACTGGAAAATATTAATGTAGGGAATCTTAGAGATAAGACCAGAAAAAACAAGTCAGCATTCATAAAATTGGCTTATTTATGTATAAATGGATTTCTTTATAGGGGTTGAGTGTTTTTGTCTTCAGCCAGGCTCGTCCAAGGGATGAGCTCTGAACTGGGGATGCAGTTAACTCCAAACACTCAGGAAACTGTAAGCACTGATTTCTGTCAGAAGCCTCTGCATTATCTGCTTGTTTTCTCTGCCCTCCCTGCCTTGTCCCTCTTGCTTTCCCTCTCCTTTCTCAGCAGTTCTTGCTCCCCTTGTGTTGTCTCAGGTCTGCTCACGGAGGTAGACCCTAATGACAGTACATGGCACTGACTTCCACAAGACTATCTGAAGGTGGAGATACTCCAGAAGCCACCGAGTTGAGGACTGCCAACACCAACAACGTTGGGCTCTCAACATTTTCGCAGTGTCTTTGTGGTCCAGTGTAACTTCCATTGCAGGGACAAAGGACATCCAGAGAGGCTGCAAGAGATCCCAGCACCATCACCACACATCACACACCACACAGGTAGTGGGAAGGACCAGAGAGAGTGGTGGAGTGGCAGTGGCCTGTGTGCTGAACGCAGCCACCTCTCAACAGCAGAGGTTACTGGAGCACGGAGCAGGAGGGCAAAAAGAGCCTGGAGTTTAGGGGAAGCAGTACGTATGTAGAAATAGGCCATATCTTCTCTGGTGGGAGAAACGTGCTACCTTGGACCTGTCACAGTGTTGAGTGGGTCAGAGGAAGGTCCCTGAGGAGGGATCTTGGCTCAGCTCTGGGGATGCTCATGGGAACTTCAGCCAAGTGCTTTAAAATGAAATGTGTCCTTGTTTCCTGCCTTGGAAGAGCTGTGCCCTTAGGAAATGGGCAACTCCTTGAATGTAGAGGGCTTGTACCAGCTAGCTTCTCTGGTGCCAGAAAAGGAGGAACCCAGCGAACATGGGGCTGAGGAAACAGAAGGCAGCTGAAGGCTTTGTATGTGTTACTATTGTTTTCTGAGATAATTGATGCACCTGCATAGTTGTGTTTGAAGTGCATTAAGTTAAATTAATGAATAATGTATGAATAAATAATAGGAGGAACAACTCCCCCCTCCCCCCCCCCGACTCTGCTCTCGTGAGACCCCACCTGGAGTACTGTGTCCAGCTCTAGAGCCCTCAGCATAAGGAGGACATGGACCTGTTGGAGCAGGACCAGAGGAGGGCCATGAAAATGATCAGAGCACTGGAGCTCCTCTCTTAAAAAGACAGGCTGAGAGAGTTGGGGTTGTTCAGTCTGGAGAAGAGAAGGCTCTGGGGAAACCTTATAGCAGCCTTCCAGTACCTGAAAGGGGCCTACAGGAGAGATGGGGAGGGACTGTTTGCAAGGGCATGTAGAGACAGGACAAGGGGCAATGGTTTTAAACTAGAGCAGGGTAGATTAGACATTAGGAAGAAGTTCTTTACAATGAAGGTGGTGAGGCACTAGAACAGGTTGCCCAGAGAGTTGGTGGAGGCCCCATCCCTGGAGACATTCAAGGTCAGGCTTGATGAGGCTCTGAACAATGCGATCTAGTTAAAGATGTCCCTGCCTATTGCGGGGGGGGTGGACTAGATGACCTTTAAAGGTCCCTTCCAACCCAACACATTCTGTAATTCTATGATTTACATTGTGGCCATAAAAATAATTTTGGATTAAGCTTTTAAACTTTTGCCTTTATATATGAGGCTCAGTAGTTCCAAAGAAAACCAAGCAACTTTCATTATTTTTTATTTTCTTTTTACCATGTAC
>JAHREE010000157.1:2196664-2296302 GCA_033628505.1 Tringa tobata | reverse complement strand
CCCCCCCCCCGACTCTGCTCTCGTGAGACCCCACCTGGAGTACTGTGTCCAGCTCTAGAGCCCTCAGCACAAGGAGGACATGGACCTGTTGGAGCAGGACCAGAGGAGGGCCATGAAAATGATCAGAGCACTGGAGCTCCTCTCTTACAAAGACAGGCTGAGAGAGTTGGGGTTGTTCAGTCTGGAGAAGAGAAGGCTCTGGGGAAACCTTATAGCAGCCTTCCAGTACCTGAAAGGGGCCTACAGGAGAGATGGGGAGGGACTGTTTGCAAGGGCATGTAGAGACAGGACAAGGGGAAATGGTTTTAAACTAGAGCAGGGTAGGTTTAGATTAGACATTAGGAAGAAGTTCTTTACAATGAAGGTGGTGAGGCACTAGAACAGGTTGCCCAGAGAGGTGGTGGAGGCCCCATCCCTGGAGACATTCAAGGTCAGGCTTGATGAGGCTCTGAACAATGCGATCTAGTTAAAGATGTCCCTGCCTATTGCGGGGGGGTTGGACTAGATGACCTTTAAAGGTCCCTTCCAACCCAACACATTCTGTAATTCTATGATTTACATTGTGGCCATAAAAATAATTTTGGATTAAGCTTTTAAACTTTTGCCTTTATATATGAGGCTCAGTAGTTCCAAAGAAAACCAAGCAACTTTCATTATTTTTTATTTTCTTTTTACCATGTACTTTGCATGGTCATTTTTTTGTCAGGGTGTGGGTCACTAGTCTGTGGCATGACAGGCACCTTTCCCTGTTCAGCCCCTGTGCTTCCCTTCTGCCACCAGTCTTTAAGCCAGTGCTCCTGTGCTTCTGCTGCACTGCCTCCTGTGCAGTCTTGATGCCTCCTAAGGTCCATTAGGAAAGATGGAGGAGAAAAGGATTTGTTGGTCCCTCAAAACAGAGGCAAGCAAATATCAAAATACCTGAAAGCATGTAAGACCTTGAATGAAGGGAGCTTCAGATACAACGTTCACCATTACTGGTGCTTCTAAGAGCTCCTTGTCCATGCTCTAGTTTCTGATTTTGCTTATGCTAGAGGAAGTGACAGCAACAGGGAATCACAGGTCTGAAATTTTCCACTGTTCATGTTGCTTGGATTTAGTTTTTCTGCAAGATTTCTGAGGAAGGGATTTTCTTCTCATTTTCCTTCAGTTTATTTTTATTCGTGAGTATTTCTTTTTCTTTTCTCTCTGTGTTATGGTGGGGGGTGTTTTGTTTTTGTTCTTTTTTTTTTTTCCCCTGTTTGTTTCCAGATGATAATTCTGTTTTCTCCTTTCGGTCTTTATTTTGCTGCAGGTACTTTGTTTTAACTTTTGTACTTTCTCTTCTGTTATGTTCTAGAGTGTATTCTGGGTTTGACCTTCGAACTTTTGCAAAATATCCCTTCTCAAAACATACAGACTTATTGGTCAGACTGTTTTTGATGTGGTTTTGGCAATCATGCAAGAAAACATCTAGGGGAGACCTACATATTTTCTGTGAACAGTGGAGTGCAATTCTTTTATATCAGAGGAATTAAAGAGTGAATTATTTGTACAGACATTGCCTGCATTGCCAGGTGATTGGTGTTACTGTCTGCACTGACTGCATGACATTATAACATCATGGAAAGATGTGATGCAGATGATCAGTTACAGTTTTTCTTAAAAGGAATTGAAATGGGGGTGGAAGACCTCCCTTTTTAAGCCCTCTCCCCAGCTTTTCTACAAATAATCTCTATTAGTAATTTAACATATAGGTCACTAGTATGGTCTATGTTCTATGTTGTGGTCATGAAACAAGTAACTGAAAGATTAAATTTTCATTCCCTAAAATTTCTCCATAGATAGCCAGCAGAGGAGAGAGACTGGTGTGTAGCGCGGGGTGTGTGAGTAACACGGTGAGTACGCGTCTCACTGTTTTGATGGGGGTTTTTGATATGTCACTGCAAATGTGAGCAGAGTGATTAAAAGTAGGGAATTTTTTGGAAATAAATTCCATCTCTTCTCCAGCAACCCTTTTTGTGGATGGCTGTCTTTAAGAAACTCTTCATTTCACTGAGCCTTTGCTGGCTGTTTTAAGGGGGAGCTGTTTGTGTGTGGCATTTTGGTGTGACTGCAGAGGGGATGGTCAGTTCCCCTTCCCCTGGCACTCCCCACAGGGCAGAAAGCAGGTGCACACCAGCACTCCCCTCCTCCTCAGCTATGTGTTCCCTGGTACAATAATCTGTGCTGTGGATTAGGGTGTATTAAGTGGTGGACTATGAAATAGCTTCTTGGGAATAGTGATATTTATCCGTAGATAACTACAGTCCTCTGTCCCTAGTGAACTCTGTTATTTCTGAGAAATTAAAAGAAAAACCAACAACCCAAACTCATATAATGTAAATAAGTTGAAAAACCCACAAAACTTAAATTGAGAGCTTTCTGGCTGTTGCTATGTTTTAGAGTAATGCATTGTCCAAGACACAGCACTGCTATGATGTATTAAACTAATATATCATAAGAGTGTCATAGCTTTGATGATGTATTAATGTAATACATCATTAAGGTGCCATTGCTCTTATGATGCATTACTCAAAACATTACCAACTGGTTGGTTTAGCACACAAGCATCTGTGTGTATGAGATAGTATTTCTATACCTAAAACTACAGTGAAACTTAAAAAGATCTTGCATGTGCAAGAACAGGTGGGAAGATCTAAATACCAGGGGCTTGTGAAGAGAGAGCTGAGCTGGGTGGGACCAAAGCTGAGGTTGCAGCTGTGTGCTTGCAAAGTCTCTGTCTGAAGGATGTACAGCAAATATGGGGAGAGGAGGAGAAAGTACCTTCATTGGAACAAATGGCGAGTTTTCATTCCCTTTCAAAAAGTAATGTGGTATGTCCAATATTACATTAACAAGTTCAGTATTTTTCAAAAAAGTCTTGACGTGATGTTTTTCCAGGTTACTTTTTGCAATTTGCCTTACATCTTGCAATTTCCTGTTGTATTTTCTGGGAAAATTAGGCTGGACAGGTTTTATGCAGGTATAAAAGCTCTTTTGCCTTGGCTTTTATTTGTTAATTTTTTGTTATGTATGTCAGCCATACATTTCTGGTTTCAGAAAGGAAAGCAGAGCAGGTTTGGGTAAGCAGTGACCAACTTTCAACAAGGTTTGTTTTTACCACATGTCCAGACATACCCAGTTTTAGACAAGCTTTGGAGAAATGTTCTGAAGGAAACTGAACCTCCCCCCCACTCCCCGAACTGGATATCAAACTTGAAAAAAAAGATATTACAAAACATGTTAAATACTGATAATGGTGATGTTAAATCCTCATCTTGTTTTTTAACAAAAAGACTTTAGATGTTAAGTGTTTATTTGTCCTTATGAACTTTCTATTTCTTGCTTCTTTAAATGCAGTGTAACAGAGTGGATATTATGGATGTTATTGACTGCACATATGTCCTTGTCTACAGGTGTTTAATTAATCTCTTTTTTGCCATTCATAGAGCTGGGTGCAAGGTTTGCCCATTATTGATATATTTTTTCCTCTACCATGTTCAGAAACAGAAGGACCCAGAGGCGGATATAAAATACCATTCTTGGCTGAACCCGTTGAGAGGGAAGTTCAGGAATATTTCCAGGTACTGAAAAACAATTTTTCCAGTACAAATTGCTCTTTTGTTCTTTATGATGAGAGGTATAAAGTATCCAGTATAAAAACTTGTATTTGTCAGGTTTCACCTCAAGCAATATTTGCATAACTTTACCCACATCACAGTATCTTGACCACTAGATGGCATTGACATTGTTAGTGTAAGTGGGGAGGAGATGGAGGATGCTCAAACCCCCTCCCTTCAATGGCCTCCATCTTCCTTCCTGCCATTCAAAAAGCCCAACCAGATGAGAAAATTCTTAAGTACCCAGAGTTAAGACCATACCAAGTGCTGAATTTTCAGGAGGTCTTCATTGATTACTGTGCAGTTGCTGCAGAAATGTTGGCTATCTGCCTATATGGCAGATTCTTGTTACTGGAAAGTTTTCAATTGGCTGTGCACAGTCCATCAGCTGAGATTGCACCTGCAGCAACCCCAGACATAACCCAGGGAAAGCACTGGCTCATGGACTTGCCAGCTAATGCGTTATAATGTATTCACAGTGCTTAGCAAGTTACTTTTTGTCTTGAGTATTTTTGGTGTTCTGATAATCTCCGTAATAGGTATTGTCATGGTTAAGTAATCTTGATCCTGTCACCACTATCGATTATAATTACTGGAAATTAAAGAGAGTTTGGGCTGTTGAGAGTCGAGCCTGGAGAAGAGAAGGCTCTGGGGAGACCTTATAGCAGCCTTCCAGTACCTAAAGGGGGCCTACAGGAAAGATGAGGAGGGACTCTTTATCAGGGTGTATAGTGATAGGACAAGGGGTAATGGTTTTAAAGTGAAAGAGGGGAGATTCCGATTAGATACTAGAAAGGAATTCTTTACAGTGAGGGTGGTGAGACACTAGAACAAGTTGCCCAGAGAAGCTGTGGATGCCTCATCCCTGGAAGTGTTCAAGGCCAGGCTGGATGGGGCTTTGAGCAACCTGGTCTAGTGGGAGGTGTCCCTGCCCAGGGCAGAGGGTTTGGAATTTGATCCTTAAGGTCCCTTCCAACTCTAACCAAAATCCTAAGAGAGGTTTTTTCTACTAGGTTTGTCACACTGTTACTGATACAGAAGTGAGAGAAAAACCACAAACAAGCAAACCTTAAACCTTTCCTAATGGTTTCTTCAGTCATAGTGAGTTATGTGAGTCTTGTTGACTTTGATGATAACTCCAGTAGTGTAGCAGTGGTAGCTGTGATAGATCACAGGAAATTCCACTCTTTGGCATATTTTGTGAGAAGAAGCAGTTCCTAAACCTAACAGATGTTGCCTTGCTAGTCTCTGAGTGCTTGAGAGGGTCTGCTGCTGTGTGTATGTCGTTTCTGTTTCAGAGCTCAATGTCAACTGATATCAAGTGGCTGCCTCTGGGACTGAGGGTGTCTCCTCACTGATGCACTAGACCTTCTTTAAAGATCCCTTCTGAATTAATAAAAGTTTCCTTCCACTGACTGATCCTGTTGGGATGGCTGTGTAAAAAAAGGGCTGTGAAAGCCATTCATGCTTGGTGATAAGGCAGGATGAGATCAGTAGAAGAAACTCAATCCCCTTCCAGAAACGTATTGATTAAAATATCCTAGGTAGTTTCCTCCCCTTAGATTTCCATTATTTATGGAATTTACGTATTGTACAATAGCATATAAATTGTTTAAGAAACGATGCTTGCATTCCTCCAATATAGCAGTGTGTTTTATGCAAGTAGCTGTAGTCTTTGACTGGGGAGTCATATATAACCTGCTATTAGAGGCAATTATTTTAATGACAGTTTAGTGACATGACACCAGACTTGGAGAAAACTGTGTTTTGTGATTATTATCTAGTTTTTGCTGATTAAAATCAAGGCAGGAGGTGGCATACGAATGAAAGTAGCAGAGCCTGAAATACTGAGAGGCAATGAAGCAACTGAACTGTTTCATATGGGTAGTAGTAGAGAAATATGAGAGCAGTGCCATCTCTTGTTTGCTATTCCTTCATTAAGCATTAAACTTTTTCAAATGCCTGTCGTGGTAGTAGCTAGGTACTCAGTCAGGTCAGGGCTTTGTTATGCTAGTGATAAACACATGACTTCCTGCACCATGGATGAAATCTGATAGTTGGGTTTTTTTTAAAAACACATTATCATGGAGATAACATCAGTGATATTATCAGAGAGCAGTACCTCCCAGTTGTAGATATGCTGTATTTCAACCTCTCTGAACACAAAAACATTCACTGCTAAGGCAAGGTGATGGAAAAACTCATGGAAATGGTTTGACATTGCATGTTGCTTCTTCACTCTTAATGTAGTTACATTGTGTGCTGCATCAGCCAGAGCTGGAGTGGGAGCACACTGTTCTCACTGTTCTCAATGTTTGAAATTCAGTATTTTGAAGAAGAAAAAAATATTAAATTGAATTGTAAGAGCTCTGCTCTGTTGCTTTACTCTTCACTAAATTATATGCCACTGGTTACAGGTCAATCCAGTCCATATGGGTCTATTTGAAATGTCAAGTGTTCCTCTGAAACTGAAATTCCTACCAAAGGGAGCCATGAATGTGAAGTACATGGGGACCCTCCCCAGGAGTTCTGTTATTTGCCCTGTCACCCACAGCTTAGTTTATCAGGAAACCCTTGGTAGTGTCAAAGACGAAAGGAGACTTGTTCTTACCTGTAGTTGAACTCGGAGGTCCAAAGCAGAATTTTCCTAGGGATGTATTTCCAGATGTCTCCTTTCTCCAGGGAAAACTGCAAGTTGTGTTCCAGGATCTTGTCACTTCTCCTACGACTGGATTTAGTTGCTACATTGTCAACACGTTTGCTTTAATATTGTAAAACAATCCATTACCTTTCACTTTGGTTTAATGCTTCTAAAACACTTGCTGTGTAGTGACTTACTTCCCACCTATGGCTTTCAGCTGCAGCTGGGCACAGTCCCGCTCTGCTCGCTCTCCCTCTGCCCACTCTCCTGACCAGCGCTGGCAAGGGATGGCCAGGTGGTCTCCTGAGGAGACATTTAAGAGCAGAAGAGGTGGGGCAGGAGGAACAGGCTGGTGGCCTCTGTGACTGGCTCTACTGCAAGGTTGCAGTGGATTTGGAGAGCAAATTCTTAAAAAACAGCGAAACTCAGCACTTTTATCATAATAGTACGATGCGAAGTCCCAACAAATTTTGGCACATAGATTTATTGATGTCAGTGCTGGTTGTGTATGGCAATGACCAAAGTATTGTTGCGGCTTTGACAGTGGCAGCGTGTGGTCTTCCTGAAAATATCTTAAGTTATGTGTATTACTAGAAACTGCCATGTATCCCTCTTTAAAAAGAGAGGCTGGTCTTGGAAATCAAAAGAGCTCATTTTTTTATCTATTAGCTTCACAAGGAGTTCCTTATAACTGTAACCACTGACCCAATGAGCCAAGTACTTCCATCAAATGTTTCGCTTAATGGTGTCTTTTATTACAGTTCAGCGACCCAATAGACTGAGTATCCGCATGGTGAGCTAAATGCCTCCAAAAGCTCAGCAGTAAAACTTTCTGTGCATCAAATGCTGTGAAAATGTTCTCCCATGACTCAAGTAGGCTTTTTTTTTTTAGTGTAGCTTAGAAGAAATTACACAGTGGCAAAACAAATTGGGAGAATCAGTGGCCACAAAGCTATGTGTAATATTCAAAGATCAGTGCATTCAAGAGAGATCTTTTATAGTGTGTCGATGTCACCAAGCACATCTCTGTGCTCAGAACTTCAAAAGCAATTGCTGAATGAGACCCATTCCTAAAGTGACTGCTAAATTTTATATTTGGAGGTGATTGTTCTCTTAAATACAGTTCTACCGGGACTGCTTTTTTTTCATTTTTTTTTCTCCCCCGCCTTTTTTTTTTTGATTCCATGTAATCTTTCTCCCTCCTGACTCTTGCAGAAAAAAGAGATTCTTGGATTGATTAGCATGTGTAGTTTACATTTTGCAGTGCATTACACTGACCAGAAACCAAATAAACTACGTTATGTAAACTTATATAATAAACTTTTGTACAATAAAGTGAATTGACTACCCTGAGTAATTTTCAGCTCTCTTTGCTCTAATTGGAATGAATTACTTTGCATTTCTGTTGTGGCTTTGCACAGCTTCTCGTTAAAGCCTTGCCTTTAAATTTTTCCATTCTAACTTATGTGTGGAACAGGTCTGCTTTTAACAGCTCAGCCTGTAAAAGGAGGATTTCCATCAGCAATGTCTCATTGGTTGTACCCATCATACATGTGCCATGTAATTGCTGCTTGTGAACCAACCTGGGCTGGGTCACAGGGATCCTTTTGCAGTTTCTGAGGTACATGGTGCCCATGGGAAAGAGGCACGGCAAAGGTCTAAAACTCATGATTTAATTTCTGGGGAACTTCAGATCTTTAAGATCAGTTTACTAATGCAAGCTCAGTTTCTTGGAAAAGGCCCCACTTAGTTTTACGTTAATAAAAGATGTGTATTTGGCTTCTTGTCAGAAATAGGAATTCAGAGAGTTTGAAAAACCTTTGAAGATCGTTACAGCTGTAATCGGTGTGTTTTGTCTTGGGTGGAGGATTTGAAAGGTTTATTTCGAGAATACACACTCTTAAGGGCAGGAACTGTTACTCATCTGTGTTTGGAAAGCAGCACCAACGCAATCTGGATAACAATAATACTACAGAAGGCTGAAAGAACAATTAAAGAGTGGAAATAATGACTTAAGGGAGGAACACTTAACTTAGCACGCCAATGACTGCACATCATACATTTGGGGAAATCAAAGGAGAGAGAGACCGAGAGAGTGGTTAGAGAGGCTAATACTCTCAGAAGATACGTGTTGAAATCTCTGCTTACATTTGATTGAAATGATACCAAATAACTTGAAGAAAAATCCTTTGAAACGGAAAGAGGGAATTTGTCCTCATTTGTGTTTCCTCCCGGGAGAGCTTGCCTTGTTCTTCAGTTCTTTCGCTTTCCTTCCTTAGTACCTTGGGACAGGGGGAGTCTATCAATAAAACACCATCCCCAAAGCCAGGCTTTGTTTGGGAATGCCAGGAGATGTGCACAAAAGCAGCCTTCTGCCTGGTATATCCAACCTCTCAAGGCTGCCCTCCGGAGCAGCCTGGTTGCTCTCCAGGCAGCCAGGCTCCCTCCAGAGTGAATACACCAGGAGCACCTCATGTCCTGAGGGCACTTACCAACTATTTCTCATGTTTCATACAGGTTTTAAATGTTATTGTGACAAATAATCATGTTTCTGGGACAGCGTAGGAGGTAGGTCAGCCTTGGTTGTGTGTTACAGGTGGGAAGATTGAGGCAGCGCATCCTGGTGATTTTCCAGGACTACAGGGGAGTTTGTGACTGAATACAATTTGGGATTCCCAGGTTGTCTGCTCTGGGTCTCCAGGATTCATCTCTCATACAAGCTGTACTACAGATCTGAGCCTCAAATACCTCATGACTAACAGATCTATTGAAGTAGAATAGATTTTTTTATTCTTTGCTTTTTTTCAAAAAGAAAAAAGTGGGGTGAGGCTTTTTGCTCCTTTATCTATCTTCTGGAACATATCACCTATATCTGTACGTATACTTCTTTTTCTAAAATAACTTTTTAAACAGCAAACAAATTACCATTTTCTTCTTGGCTACATTAGTTTATATTTTATTACATACAGCTTTCATGAGAAGGCATTAAAACAAAGCAGAACAACTACAAAGTAACTACCAGGAAGAAAACAGGGGTTTTCTAGTGTCCTTGGCTTCAATTTTATCACCCAAAAGTGATCACTTCCTTTCCGGAGCTTTTTTTCTTGTTCTGTATATATTATTTCTGTGTGTAGTTGTTCACATGAAATCAACCTCCAAAGAGTGCCAAAATGTAAATTTTGCAAATTAGGTGAGAGGTAAGTCAGGGTGAAGCTTACAGTGTCAGTACAGTGATCCTTTAACAAATCAATTATAGCCTAAGTATTTGAAAATATCTGTTATTAAAATTCTGCTATTTTCTTCACAACTCCCACACTCAATAAATGGACAATGGATTATTAATTACTTCCAAATATATAAATGGGGTAGGCATAGTTCTAGAGCAGCAGATAATCTCACTAAATCTACCTCTCCTGTCTGTTCCCAGGCTGGCAACCCCTGACATCCATGTGCTGTACCAGCACATGCGGAGCGGCCGGGCTGTGCAGTGCTCCATTGCAGCAAGTGCCCCTGTTGCCTCCTTGGAGTGGTTGCTCATCCTAAACAAAACATCACTGAGACACTGTTGATGCTGCTCCACCAGATCTCCTCAGGACCCTGGCATTTGAGGTGAGGCACCAGCAAGTTTTTCTGACGGCAAGGAAAGGTGTCTTAAATCTGTCACCCCAGAAATTACAGTGGGGTTTTTTAGTTTTCTTTTTTTCCTCCAGGTTGCCCATGGGGTTGTAGCAAAGTTTTATATAAAAAAAACCAAAAAACAAAGAAGAAGAAAAAAAAGAAAAATTTTGTTCCCTTTGCTCTTTCTGGCAAAGGCTGTTGGTGCGTTGAATATTCCTAAGTGTGTTGTTGTAACAAAAAATCTGTCTTAAAATAATTTAATCCTAGCCCCGATGCCACTCACTGTTTAGATTCCATTATTAATATTTATGTGCCGTTCTTGAACTGAAATTCTTGGATGTTTCCCATTTTCCCTCCGAAAACAATGTTTGGTAAGAATTGTTGCTTAATTAGGTCTGTAGAGCTGGTCATTGTAAGCCAAGACATAGCGGGCTGACTGCTGAGCTTGTCTTGCTTTTGGCTGGGGTTTCTTCAGCCTGGCCTGAGCAGGCCCAGCAGTCGCTTTCCTGTTTTGACATTGGTGGTCACTTTGCTGCTTTGAAACGTGCAGACAATGTTGTCTCCTTGACCCTTCCCCCTCCCCAGCATATAGGTAACTTTCCTGACAATCTTGATGCATTGGGTAAAGTTGACTTGTGAGTTTTCTTTGTGATACAAAGAAAAGGAAAATTAAAGCAGAAATGTGTGGTATGAATTGGGGTGTGGGAACCTGGGTGGTAGGAAGGAGTGGAAAGGCAGGAAGAGGCTCACGTGAAGAACAAGGGCTGTCACTGGGAGGGAGTGGGGAGGATCGGCCGAGTTTTCAACAATGTAGGTGGGCATAGGAGGGAGACTAAGATAAAGAAACAAACAAAAATTGTGAGGTGTGTCCCAGTCCCACGTTCTTGGTGTCAGCACCTCTCTTGGCTTCAGCATCGGAGGTTCTGTATCCAAAGACATGCAGGACTTGGGGGGAGGTTGCAACTGTAAATGCAAGTGTTGTGGGACTCACAGGAAGGTTGTCATAGGAAGAGCAGGACGTTGCTGTAGAATATTTCAGCTGAGTTTGCTAAGTGAAAAAACAATTTGACATAGTTTGTGAGGCAGCTATAGTGTTTGATTTTAAATAAAAACATACTCCAATAATAAGCTTCCGTTTTCACAGCATGAGTTGAATGAATTGATTAAACATATTCAATCAATTATTCCACGCCATGCTTTTTATCTGAAGTTTATATACATTGTAAAATAAAACTATGCTTATTAAATTAAAATTAAAAACAATATCACTTACTGTGGCAGGTCCCTAAAATACATAAATGATAATTTATTCAGGCTTTGTTAATACTTCAAAGCAATGGTAATAATACAGCATATTTTATTTAGTTTTTCTCCTTTAGATTAAAAGTGAATCAAGATTAAATATTTATGAAACATAAATATCCTCGTGTCTCCTCCATGTCCACGTGCTTCCTTTTTATTTTATTTTCTTTAGGAGCTATTCCTCCCCTGTTATCTCTTTTGCTTTCTACTGTAGTTTATGGACTGATCATAATAGACATTTACAATACTCCATATTTCTTACTGTGGAATTCAAACGCAGGCACTCTCTTAGCATACAGCTGGAATGTGCCGCTTTGCTATAGGAAGCACAGCGCTTTGAAGAACTTCTCTTCTTTGCTACATGTAGGTTGAGATCAAGTTGTAAAGAGCAGGACGGATGTAGTGATGTAGTGCAGGATATAAACGCCTCAGTGCCGATCAGAAAGGGCTGCCTCATTTCTCTGTTATTCTGCACCAACTCTCTTCTGCTTACACGAGTGGAAGGACACCGCTGCCAACCGGGACGCGAGCCGTGCGGATGGCCGAAGCTCGGTCTCCCCCGGGGAGCAGTGCCTCATGAAATATTTTGTATAGGAACAGAAGCACTGGATGTCTGAATGGGCGTTAGGAGTTCCCACAGGTGGCACGTGGCGTGTGGGCAGGCGTCTGTGGGCACGCCAGCCGCTACTGAATGGCCACCAGCAGCTTCTGCTGTACAAACAGCCACTTGTTTGGGGTCCTGCCCGCAAACACGCTTTATTCTCTGTGATGCAGAGTCCCTGTTTTACTATGTAATTGCAACTGACAGCCCAGATCGGTAGCACCCAACAAACGTTCAGCAGCATCAGTCGCAGGGTGATTGAGGAGAATGCCGCGCAGGGAGGGCTCGGGCTCCGTGAAGGCTTTGGTTTGCAGCAGCACGATAAACAACTGGTGTTACTGGAAGCGTCCTAACATCCTGCATCTCAAACCCACAGTCATTTCCCCCGTTTACAGGGAATTCACTGATCCTGGAGCATAGGAAGAGCAAGATGGGAGTGGACAAAATTGTGACTCGAGCACTAGGTTTTTCTGCTCTTTGTTTCACCTTGTGTTTTATTGCCAACTGATGTTAAAGCCTGTAGTCCTCACTGAGGCAGGGCTCCAGAGATCTGAGCAGGACACTGCAGCTGAGACAGCATCAGGAGTCTGCATTCCACCAGCATCTTGCTTTGCCTTCCAGCTAAATTATCCACTTGGCTGTGCACAGGACATACATAGCAGAAACTGCCATAAGCCTGATAGTTAATTTAGGACTAAAAGAAATTACAGTGAACAGGAAATGAGGGTCAGGGCCTTCTCAGGGCAATGGTGAAATCTCACCTAGTATTGCAAGTCCGAGCTTGCATGCTGGACTTCAAGGCTGTCGATAAATTGGAGAGGGTTTTGTTCTGCAGAGGAGCAAAAATAAGGAGTTTGGAAAGTATATCTGCTGAAGGGAAGCTTTGTCTTGTCCCACTGATGTGTGCTGGACCAGAATTTATCTGTCAAGTAATGTTGCTCCCTTCAGCTTAAGTCCGCTGACATCAGGGTAGGCATGTCTGTGCTCCATCTGAGGGTCAGGCCCTCTTCCGCCTTTGTTGTTTAGCAAAGGTTTTTCATACTCTTGGCAAATTGCCCTTAGAAAATGAATCTTTTCTCTACAGGCTTACATGCAACTGAAATTGCTGGACTGGCACAGAAGTATTTGGGCTCCTGCCAGGATCATGGGGTTATATAGCTCTAGGATCTGATGTCCCTAAAAATTTATCTGTAATTTTCTAGGCCTGCCACTAATTTAATGCCTTTTGTCTGCTATTCCAAATTCCAGACTGCAGCAAATGCACCTCTATAGAATTTCCCTGGAAAACGACAGCAACTATATTGGAGAAGGTAGAAATGTTGTTAGAACTTTTGTGATGTATGTAGACTACGGGCTTCAAATTAGGGGTTAATAAAAAGTGTTATTCAGTATTCCAGGAAATTGTCAAGATCACTAAGTATTGTACTGACTTGACCTATGTTACATTGAACTCACTCTTTCCATGTTTCTAATAAAAACATACAGCGGATTGTTCCAGAACCAGTGTCAAACTCAGGTAAAAATAAACCCCCTCATAATTTAAATGTGTAGTGTATGTACTAAAGATGCCACCCAGAAATACATATCTTATAAGGAAAACTATCTAAAACATATCAACCCTGAAATCTCCCCTGGGTCTTATGCAAAATCATAGTTTTCAGTTATGATTCCTAAAAGTTTAAATAATCCTTTCTCACTTGTAAGCCACCTAATCCTATTTGTTTTACTCTGTTTTTATTGCAACACTGAACCGGCTTTGTTTTGTTGAAGCGCTGGATTTGTAAATAACTAATTATAGCCCTGTTTTTCCCCCTTGAAGGATTAACACTTGGCACCTCAGAGAAGAGCCCATTTTCAGCTACCAGACAGTTCAGGGGAGGCGGTGGACTTGGTCTCAGAACAGTAGGGTACTGCTGACAAGCTCTCTTGGACCACTTCACCTCCTGCTCTCGAAATGGCAATCAGATGAGCCACAGGGCAACTTTAGGAAAATATTTTTCTCTAGTAGCAGTAACATCTGCCTCCTTGGCAGCCTCCGCTGGCAGTTGTGTTGGAAGCTGTGGGTTTGCCCCTGGCCCTGCCGCGTATTTACATTGCTGAGAGGTTATCCTGAGCGCTGCTGGATCCTGTTACCTGATTTTCTTTTGTTCTGTCATTTTACTCCTCCCCCCCCCTCATGCTCTGGCTGCTTGACTCTTTATGGGTAACATGTAAAGTGAAAATTAAGTGTGCAGTGTGAGATGAAATGTATTAATTTGTAAGTAGTAATTGGTAAATTCCTTTTTTACTAGAGATTTATCATATCTGATCTGTTTAGCTGTGCTTATTTTGTTTCAGCCGAGGCAATTTCACCATCACCGTCTCAGACAGCTTTTGACGCTGCCACTGTCCCCATTTGTGTCTTCTGTTCTGCGTCAGATGCTCTTTGGGCTCTTATTTCTCTTGCATTTTACTCTCCTCTTCTGAGTAACTGATTTTTTTACTGGTGCTTCATTTCAGTGGAATGATGTTATCATAAAGACAATTATAAAGTAATCAGCACGGGCATATCAATATTTATTGAAATACTGAAAAAAAAATAATTCCATTGGCGATGAGAAACTCCGGGCAAGAACTGACATGACAATATGTATTTCACCGATACAGTAAGAGAACTTCAACTTCAACAAGTAACTCACTGCACATTCTAAGAGTTGCATGGATTTAAATCCAAGGCAGCTGCAGAACATCTGTAATACAAATAGTCAGACTTTACAGATTGTCTGTTTACAAACACAGAACAACTACAATAAACCAGCCAAAGCCAAACCCTTTGAATTTTAGTCTGCTTTTACTAATATGTCCCGTAATCAATAAGGCAGTCAGAAGTAAATGTCTGGTTACAAAGCAGTTAACGATTAACATGGGGGGGAGGTTGGTGATTCTTTTTTTTTTAATTTGTTCGCGTACTTTGGGCAATCTGGTGGGATTCTTGGAACCACAGATGTGGGCAAATAGATGTTAGTTTATCTGAAATTGTTTCCGGTATACTATATGAAAAATTCTTTTCTTCTACGACCTTATTTTAATTCTTTTGTCCTGTATACAGATAATGGTGCTGTGAATACAGGTAGCAACATTTTTTTAAGCTTTTTTCTTTAGTATTCAGTGAGATTCACTGAAACATTTCAGCAGGAAAAAAAAGAGAACATACATAATGCAAACATTTGAAATATGCTTTGTTTTCCTTTTAAGGAAGGAAGGAATGACCATACTTATCTTGTACACATAGGTATGCGTATTTCACAGCCACCGTCAATTGCCTCCTGCATCTTACTTTCTGTTAATTTAGTTTGCTTGAGGGAGAATGCTGTTATTAAAATCGCGTGTGCACGTCTGCTGTGTGGGCTGACTAAGGGAGCTGTGCTTTGTTTGCTTTTGGTCCGTACGACAGTACGTGTGTTCTGTGATAGAAGACAGGCATCTAGGAGTCGCAGACACTAGGCTTTGCTGTGTTTGTACCCTATGCATGGACAGAATATTAGAGCTGATTAATACAGGCGATTAAAATAGTGTGCTTTGTACTAATGCAGATGTAATAACTGATGTCTTTGGTATACAATGCATGAATGGTTGGAAAAAAATAAGAGAAATGCACCTTTTCAAGTTCACATGAAACAGAAAAAGCTATAACTCACATAATTTACAATAGATTTAAATAAACTACATTTAGGATTATGAAGATTTACAGACATTTAATCAAGTGAATGATTTTAATTTGTAAAGACCCTTGTGTGTCCCTGAACTATGTTCCACTAACTTGAAGACATGCTACAGTAAACACATATATTTGGCTTCTTCATTCTGGCTATATCTTATGTAAAGATGAAACCAAAGAACAATAAATTAGCATCATAATTGTCTACAGTGGAAACTATCATATACAATATAAATAAACTATTCAAAAGCCAGCAATCTTCATGAAAAAAATTAAAGGATTAGGATTTTATACAGTTTCTACAAGTGATTGTGCAGCCGATAATCTCAAAAATTAAAGTCAAAATGAAATACCCCTATTGATTTTAGTGTCTCACGACATACAGTAATTAAGTACTGGTAAAATAATTACCAATTTCAAAGAAATAATAAGGAAATCACTGCTCTGCAATTTTATCACAGTTTTTTCCCCACAGGACCTAAAGAATGTAAACACTATGTTTTCGTTAATGTTAGAGATTAATACTTTATTTTAAACATATGTTGATCCACACCTGCACAGTTACCTTTAAGGATAATGAAATAAGGCAAGACTTATAACTGTGGCACTACATGTTAATACTGATATCTTCGTTTGGACAGAGAGAGAATTGTTTGTTCTTCTCTAATATTTGTTCTGCAGCAGACTTTGGTCTACATAGACACAGCAGTATCACTCTTCTTTCTTTGCATAAAAGACATGTATTACCTAACTTTTTAAAACAAAAAATTTCATTAGATACTGGATGTTTGGGTTGAAATTTAGTTTCTTAATTACTGGCAGCTTTAAAGATAGTTTCTTAATAAGCTCCATGGCATCATCAGGTCATACAATTAATTTGTCTCTTCTTGCACCACTAAATGCTTTTTTTTTTTTTCTTTAAATTTAGTTTTAGTTTTATAACATCAGCATTTGGTGCTGTAGAAAATATGGGGTTTTGTGTGTGTCAAAGAAGCTCTTGTTTGTGATGGCCAAAATACCTCCATTCCCTTTATTTGGAAACGGCCATGAATATATAGCAGAGCCATATTTTAGCCACTGCACTAGTTAAGTATATAGCTGAACTGGCTAATTTATTTTGGAATATTTATCGTAGCTATTTAATAGCTGGCCAATAACAGTAGTAGAAGAGGGATACTGCCTGACAGAGCAACATGAACACGTGACAAAACAAACCTCAGAACATACTAAGGATGCCAAGCTAACTGGATAACAGACTCTTCGTATTAGCAGTTTGCAGGCCTGAGAGACCGACAGTCAAAAGCAGCCCCGCAGGTTTTGGTGGCGACGCTACACGGTGCGTGGCCTACGCCAGCTCTCTCTCACAGACTGTTGAATGGATGCCACATCATTTATCACAGAAGAAGTAAGTGTTGGGTCCTTGGAAGGATGGCAGAAGATGCTATAGATGCAGTTTTGCATCTATTATAACTGTTTTAGAAGTCCCGCTATACAGTGAAGGAATTTAGTGCACTCAAATTCCCCACTATCTCAGCTCAATAATACGGATCAGGTTTTTTTTTGTCCTCCTAAATTTCTTCATATTGGCAATCAGCAGAGTTAAATATACAAGAATCATTCTGTCCTTTTCCGTGTCGACATCGGTGATAGTATCCTCTTGGTAAGTTGACTTCACTCCAGTATAAAGTCTTATATAGATTCCTTTGGGGATGTGTAGCATATGATTCACAGTTTGCAATACAAATACCCTGATACATCACTTATTTACTATTAGTATTTGATTATTATACCATTTTGTAAAGTCTTAAAACCACGTTTTAATTAGTGTTGCTTGGAGCAGTTCAGAATATTTTTTTTCCTTGAAAGCAGAAGCTGTAATGGGTATAATTTATGCTCTCTTTGCATGCAGCATTTCAATGAGAAGGTTATTACATGGCACATCCCCGTTCAGGTGTTTGTAGTAGAGGTATTCTTCGGCCTGCATACTGATGGCCCGGATTTCTGGTAGTCGCAGGAGAAGCTGCCCAAATTTGTCTGTTTGCTGTGGGTAATTACACATTGTGTAGTCCAGCAGAGCAGCATTCACTTGTTCCTGAACACCTTCCACAAGCTGGAAGTTCTCAAGATTTTTGACATCTGAATGATAATAAAAAAAGAAAAAATAACAGTTCAGTTGCATTTTAATTCCTGTTTACGAAGGCAGTGTTTCACTAAATGGATGTATTTTTTTCCTCCTGACAAAAGCATACTTTACAAGCTGCTGAATATTCAGTGAACCCTTTTGCCAACTTTCCTGGGAAAATGATCACAAAAGAGCTTTAGCGGGGTGTCTTGTTGAAATTCTGCATATACCTCAAATCAATTAGACACCAATGGAGTCTGAGCAAGGTCAGCTCTTTTCATAGCTTACAAAAAGAAAGGTTGAGGATTCCTAAAGTAGAAGACCATAATATATTGCTAGCAAATGAGTCCCAAGAGGAAGCCCTATCTTTAACCTAGTATGTTACACAATTCATATAATTCTGTATTAATTTTTCTGACCCAAGGTGAAATCTGTGTCCAGGGTATGATGTAGTTAATTCTAATAAAAAGTGACAGGGTTCTTGTTTCTGTTTGACATTTTCTAAATGATTCTGAAAGCCTTTGACTTGTCTAGCCTATGTTAATGAACCATCTGGTACACTCCAGTGACTGCCAAAATAATCTTCCCTACTAGAAACTCTCTAAAATATATATTTCACTGACTAATGATCTTTATAAAATGAAATCATTGTCCTTTGGGTGGAATACCAGATAAGAATGGTGCCCTTTAACCTGAATATGGTTTCTGAAATCCAACACTGATTTTTTTTTTTGTTTTGTTTTGGTATTGGACAACACGGGCATTTACATCAGTAAGGCAGGTACAGTTTGTTCACTCTGCCTCTCTTTGGTTATCTTCTGTTCCTATACAGCAAGTTCGAGCTCTGGAAATGCTGGTCAGGGGTAAATAACAGTATATTAACTCCTCATTATTTGCTTCCCTGTGTAAAAAGTACTCTGATGGCATCGTCTATTGACATGTCTGGAGAATGCAGAAGTTATTCTGAAGCTTGCAAATTAGAGTGCTGCTATAACGCAGAAAGAGTGAAGTGATCAAAGCGCTCTTGCTGGGAGAACTTGTTTTGGTTGGTGTTTGATCATTTATACTGTCAGTAGAGTTGTGTAACACAGTTTCTTGTAATGCTAAAGCATGGTGATACTGAGCATAACTATGCTACTAATTCACTTTCAGTAAAGACAAATCTGGTCTTCTGTGGATGTTCTTGGAGCACAGGAGGGCAGGAATTTGGCGGAATTTGGCACATTTTGGTTCATTGTAAATGCTAGCCTTTGATTGGAGGGGAAATGAGTGTTTTCCTTTGCAAAACAGGAACACACATTGGTCCCCCAATGCATCAGCAGCCTGAGAGGCTGTGTAAATTGGGTCTCAGTACACCTTTTCCTAGAAGTACTTTAAATAGAGCAAATGTTGGTTCCTGCACACAACTGTGTGCTGTAACGTGGGAGAAATGGTTGGAGGAGGCAAACATTTTCTTCAGAACAAGAGGATAGGAAGGATGCCAAGGATCCCAGTGGCAGCCTAGGGCAGCGCACGCAGCCGGGACCTGAGTCACAGCTTTGAGCAGGAGCCTTTCTGGAGCGTGCTGGCTGCCGGCGGCCTCGCTCTGTCATGAGCTGGGGTGAGTGTTTCCTGCTGTGGTCATTACTGCCTCGCCTCTTTCCTCTCCCATTTTCACTGTGGAAATGAAGCAAGTGGCTCCCAGATTTGTGCTGCTTGTTTGGGAACAGGGGACGTGACCTCCCTCCAAATTCTGCTAGCTGGCTTTAGGAATTTGCTAGCAATGCTTAAATTATGACGGCTGCCCAACAAGAATCATCTTACCTTTGCATCAACCAGAGTGAGGAGAACTGGAACATTCAAAGCTGCTATGCTTTAAAGGTCCCTTAGCTATTCAAACTCATTTATACAAAGTCTTTTTGCCAGTGTCTCTGGAGATCTTCGTATAATTATGTTTTCATGTATTACACTGGACACTTTCTTACACAAAATATAGCTATTTATTATTTTACATAGCTACATAAAACTCCCAAGGTGTTTTGTAGAGAGTGTAACTTGGTTTAAAAATTGGGTGTTCTAACCAGATTTTTATAAAGTTAAGAAAGGAACACTATCGTCTGTCACATTTGTTCTAAATAGGTTGTTTTCAGATGCAAAATACAATCAAGAATGAATTGTTGGAACATAAATTCCCACAGAAAACAGGGACCATGCTGGAGATTAAACTGTGTTAAACAGCTAGATAAAATGTATAATGATTTCAGAATCAGCACTTCAAACTTTTTTCCCTGTTAAAAATAACTTTAAATGTCAGGAAGTTTTAGAAACTGTTAGCTGATTCAACCCCCTTTAAATTCAAAGGGCATATTTCTGTTGCTCTTTGTCTGTTTTGAATCATACTGTGAGATTAAATTGTGCTGACTTCTTGGAAAACCAGATTCATTCTCATTTTTGCTCTCCGTCTAGATGTTGCTGCATATAATATATATTTATCGACAGCATCACAAAGTCAATTTTTACAAAGATCAAGAAGAAACAAAATCTGAGAATTGCAACTTTTCTGTATTTTCCTGCAAAAGAGGTGAATTCAGCATATGTTTTATAGAGATGCATTCAGCTGTATTGATCTCATACTCCAAAGGAGGCATAATATTTTCTCTATATTACCCCCATATACAGGATCGGTGGCTTCTGGCAGCAGATGTACCTGTGCATTGTGTAGGTGTTCCTATACACCTGTCAGCTATGTGACCTGGCTGAATTGTAGGGAAGTTGCAGAACCACGGGGGAAGAAGGTCTGTATTGTTTTGTTTTTTTTTCTCATTTCAGTGGACAGTTCTTTAAATGCTCCTATGTGGCAACATAAACACTGAAGTCAGATATAAAAACAACTCCAGTTAACACTAGCAGTAAACAAAAAGTAGTTCTGGGGCTTCTACACCACATCCAGCCTGAGGAAATACTTTTAGTGTATTTTCTCTATGCAAATTCTTGACATTTGTGGTGAGGCTCAGCGCTCGTAAACAAGATGTTATTAGTTAAGCAGTGAAAATAGGTTTTCCTGACTGTTTCTATACTGAATCAGGTACTCGTAGTCCAAATGGTTACAATTTAGGGCATCGCTACACAATTCATCTGTAGATCTCTCTAAGACTGCAGTCATCATCATGGGGATGTAGAGGCAACCTGATGACCAGTTACGTATTTTGGAGTGAGTCTTTGCGAAGCAACCAAGATTTTTGGATATGACTTTTGATAAGTCCTCTCATCTCATGTACATTAAGAGCTGTAGTAAAGCAAATGAAACAAACTGAACTGAAAGTCAAATGATATGTGCTGAGAGCACTGTGTAAAGCTCTGTTGTCCTGTCTCAAGCTCTTGTATGATATTTTGTACACTTAAAAAAGAGGTTTACCAAACACATAGTTGCAATATAAATTAGGTAGTTGTTTTTGAGAGAGAATCACAAACTCTAGCTCTAAATAAAGATGAATAACAAGAAAGGAAAACGTGAATATTAAGTTATTTCCAGTAGCTCCGAGTTCTGCAGGTAGAACAAGAAATGCTATAGTTTTCACTTCTGGTACTTAGTATTTAGCTGATAGTGATGCAAATGTTATTAAATAGTAACTTTGGTTTGTAAGTAGATAGTTTTCCTGTGCTTTGGGTTTGTTTTTGTTCTTGGTATTTATAACTCTGGCTAAAGGTACATGATTTAGTTTTCGAACCATTTCCTTTTTGATATAGATCCTTTGAATGCAGACGAGTTAACTTGGTGAAACATCAGGCAATGCTGGTGTAAGTCTGCTGAAGGCAGTGGTGTACAGTAGGTGTGAAATCTGCCACTGACGTGTACAGCACAACACTTACACTTTCATGTATTTCCTCATTCCTGTCTGCTTTTCAGAATTGGAAAGTCTCTCATCAATCTTCACATCAGTTAGTAACAATTTGAAGTACACATGTTTAAGCTTAATGCAAGAAATCATTTTCCGGGGTTTAGACACTTGTAAATTAAGTGAGTAGGAATAGGGCCCCCTCCTCCCACCCACACACCCTTTAAATCCTAGCAGCTAGAAAAAGTGTTTTGTGTTGCTACAGTAAGTATCAGTCTCTTATCTGTTCTACTTTATTCACTCAGGGACTAATTACCAACTTTTTACATGAAACAGCCTTACTGTGAGCTCACAGTGGGGCGCACATCTTTTCTATCCTTATTGGAAAGTAAACCCTTAGGTCTTCTGGAATATATTATATGTTTTACAAGAAATAGCAATTGCTTTTCTGTCAAACAAAGAATTTTTGTTCTCTATAGCTTACTTTTGACGATTAAGACAAAACCAGTATTATAGTGTGTCAGGATCTGCTCTGTAGTCACAGTAAAGGTCTGCCGGTATTCCCAGAAATCCCCCCGTTTTGATTATTTTCTATATCTGCTATAAAGCTGTGCATTAAGCTGAAACTGCACACAACATTCAGCCTGAGGAGAACACTTTTGCATATTTTCCCCAAAAATGGGTCTGGTCTTTAGAGGGGGAAAATATTTAGGTTTCAGAGAGATTTTTCTCCCTCTAATGTTCCAAACATGAAATACTGAAGATTTGGTGGTCTGCTAATCTGTAGAGAGCTTCCCTTGGTCTGGGAATTTTGAAAAGAAAAATGAAAGAGAATGAGAGATTTAAATTTGAAAAATAGTAACTCCTTAGGAGCAGCACAGCTATTGCCCAAAGAAAGCCTGTTAAATTTTACTGCTCGTGTCTTTTATCAGATACTCTTTCTACACGAAGCGATGAAGAGGTGCGTGCGCAGACAGCTTGGCTGCCTTTCTGTATTTTGCACCATTGCAAGTCCTGGTACTGCGAAGACAAAATAAGGTAGTGTTCAGGCTTCTCCATGGGGAAAAATTTCTCGCTTTCACAAGGCTGGAAACAGTCTTACAGATACTCCAGGCAACAGGACTCAATACCAGCCCAGGGTTGAGGCTCCGCACCTTAATTGGGCTGATGAGCCCCATCATTTAAGGACTGTATTGAAACCCAATTGGCCCCAAAGCTTAGCAGCTCTTTGGAACGACTTTCAAATGTGTAGGCAAAATATGACGTCTTCCAACCTCTAGTGATGGTATTTTGGCCAGGATGGCCTTCAGGTTCACCCTTCGGGAGGTTTGTCTGCTCTTTCCAGCCAGCTGGCTTGGCCTAATAACCAGCTTTGCCTTTGCTTAGAAACACCCTGTTTAGCAGGGAAAGGTACAACGTGCTTCCTCAGCCCAAAGTTGGGTTTCCCATCAGGGGCGTTGGTGTGAAGCCAATTACCATTTGACCTTGAAGATGAGATATGTTAATTGTGATAATGGTTTTCCCCCCAGAGCAGTTCAAAGAAGGGGAATTATCCAGGATGGAGGTGACATTATCAAACCACCTTCTCTTTAAACACATTTTTTTCCTAATTTTTTTTTTTTTACCACTTTCTGCTAGCCCTGCAAAGCCTGGAGGTCACAGAACTTAAAACAGAGGTAGATTTTTGACATGCGATAAAAAATTTTTCGAGGGTAAGAGTAGTAATGGTTGATAAAGTGCCAATCTCTGAAAATTACCCACAATTCTCTTCCATTGAAACTAATGGCAACAACAGCGGTTCCATATAGCACATCTGTCACGAAGGCAGATGTATGCCATTCTATAGCTAAGCCTTCTTGACAGACAAAATGCTATAATGAAGGAAGATTTATGGTAAAGATAAGCTCCTTACTGCAAAATTCCTCTCAATTTTATTACGGCAGGCTTGTGCTGAATATTATTTACTTAGAAGTCACGGGAAACAATTTTTGATAGATGTGTTTGTTAATCAGTGGTAAGGCACTCTAGTTAGCACTTTCCAAACCTTGAAAAACCTTTACATTATAACAAGAGAAACCACTTCTCTTTTCTTAAGACTCCCCAGTCTAAACTGAATGCATAGAAAACTGTTCCTGTCTTTAGAAGCATTCTTTTTTGGCAGTGGTTTAGCTATTTATAACAGTGCAACGATCGATCTCTGACTGTTTATTAGGGTCATAAAGTAATTTTCATTTTCAGTTGAACATAACATCAGATAATGGGCACATTGTTTTGAAAATCTTGATTAAATTCTTCTATAGCAATGTATTTCGTTCACGTCTAAGTATTGGGCAAAATGATATATCTTTTTAAGGTGAGAATAAGATGCTGATGAGAGAACAAGCTGTAATTCTTAGTTTGAGTCCTATTTTGTCCCTTTGGTATTCAATCTTGATAGACCTTTGGTTTGTTTTGGGACAACTCATGCTCAACTAAAACATTTTTTGGCGTTGTTTTATAGTGGGTAGATTTCTTTCTACTGGTATTTAAAATATTCTGTTCCAAAACAACTGTAAAATGATAGATTCTTACTGCCAATATCAGCTTCTGATGTCTATTAAGCTTATCGACTGTTAAAAATTTTGTAATTGCTTTTGCTACTGTTAGCTCTGCAATGGAAAGGGAGACATAGGGAACTAAAATAAGCCTCTGCCTTCATGACTGTGAAATTGTTACTAAATTTCTGTTGTTTCCTAGTGAAGACAAAGGGCAAAGCCTAATTTGATCTCTTTAATCTTTATGACTGGTGTAATTACTGAGTCATCACTCGGGAGTGTAAAACCAATTGACTTTCAACAGCTCAAGCTGAATTTACTGACTCAAAAGTTAAACAAACAAACAAAATCTCCACCCACTTCTCGTCCTGGTACCCTAGGAACCAACATCCTTATTGCTTTCAAATGAGGCATACGAGATATGGTGGTCATTGAAACACAATAAAACAAGATCCTGTCAGGCCTCTTTTGGAGGAAGAGCTGCTCACAAGTTGTGGCCCAAAGTCCACAGCCAGCTACACCCTTAAATACAAAGTCCAGTGTTTCTCACTGTGACTCATGATGGAAAAGCATGGCCGTGTACAGCCAGGAGTGTGGACAGCTGGTTGGGATATCTAGTTGATGCAACTATGACCCAGTCCAGAAGATGCTGGCACAGACCACAGGGCATCGCTACACAATTCATCTGTAGATCTCTATAGGGCTGCAGTACCAAGCAGTGATTCCACTGCTGGTGCTTCATCTCAGCCATGCATAAACTCCAATACCACCTCACTTTCTTTCACTTTCTAAAGCTTCCTCCATGCCTGGAGTTATGCCCCTGCTGACATGCCAGACTTGTTCCAGTTTTGGGTGAGCAGTGCAATGTGTTGCTTGTCTCTTGCTCATCTGGGACTGAGGGCAGCCTGTCTCTTGCCTGAAGGCTTATTTTAAGGTATTTTAATCCATGCTTAGTGTTTACTGATAGGATTAGGTTCCACATAAGAGAGTAGCTGCTGCTGCTTTCTTTGAAGATGTGACAGAGGAACAGAAATTTCATCGGCACTGTTTCTCTGTTGTGTCACCAAGGAAATTCCCTGGACAACTGAAGTCTCCCATCACATTGGAGGGTGGTCTTATCTGTTGCTATCTACAGGTTGTTCTCTGTGAAGGTGTGCTCCAGTCTGTGTTGAAGCTCTGCTGCTGCACCAAAAAAAATAACCCTAGGTGATTTAAGCCCGAATTCATAGCCTGCCTTTGTAGGCTGGTGGTGAGGGAACCTGCTTGGGCTGACGTGGGTTTCTGGTTCCTGTTTCCAGGCTTGTTTGTATATCTGACCTCGTATATCTGACCTAGTGACCACTTGAGGTAAATGACAGATCAATCCTAGAAAAAAATGTCTCAATCTAAGTCTCTTTTCCAGGGAAAAATTGTGTAACCACTGTCCTGTGGAACCATGGTCATATCTGTATGCCAGCATGTATTGATACACTGGGACAGAAGTGATTTAGTGAAGGTCTCACAGATAAACTGAGAAAGAATATGAGTCAAAGCTCATTTTTCCTTACCCCACTCCTGATCTCAAGTTCATATTAGATGTCTGGGCTAGAAATGTTTGGCTTCTGAGTATTCAGTTGGAATAAGCATGGATAAGAAAACTAGTATGTTAATTATCATGCTATCAGAAGGCTTATGTATATATATGTTTAAATGCCAACAAATCTACAACTGTAGCACTAGTTTATATCACACTTATAATTACCAGAAAAAACTGTCACATTTGATAAAAGCAGAAGCTCTTCTGATAAGAGTTAAAAAAATTATAATTAATAGTAAATTTATGGAACCAAATGGTTTCCCCAGATCATCATTTTAATTTTCAATAGCACACAAACAATACAGGATTGTTGGAGTTTTAAATGAAGTCACTGTCAATGTCTACAATTTGTAGGGTGTGAATAGTTTAAGATGTCATAAATATTTATGAAGTTCCTGGGAATGGTGATGGGGACATCATACAAAATCCTTGAAGTTATGAACTGAGGCAGAAAGGGTGTTATATGCAACTTGCAATAATAGTACAGTATAATGTAGAGAGGAACAAGAAACAATCTATTATTTAGCTGAGAAGAAGATGAATGTTTAGGAAAAAAGGAATGAAAATTTTAGAAAGATTTGCTTTTATCTAGAAAACATTTGCTCTGCTTTTGCTTAGACATTTGCAACTTTTCTGAATGATTGAATTTATTGCACTCATGAGAAGCTTGCACATTATCTATCTTTTCCCTTTCTATCCCTCTCCTACTACTAAAGTGCTGTTTAAAATAGGGATAAGAGACCAGATTAATCTCAGAGATATTTCTACTGCTGCCACTGGAACTACACCAAGGGGTGATATAGTCCTAAAAGAAGAAATCTAAATATTTTCTGGAAAAATATCTAATATAAATTTCTACTGAGGTTAAAACATAGAAGTGCAGCTGGCACTGAAACCCTTTTGAGTAGCAGGCTGTATCCTTTTATAAAGCCCATCTGTCTCTGCAGAGTATAAAAAATGCATGATCATAAAAAGCAGTACTCCTTAGGGGAAAAATCTCTCTTTACTAATCTTGTAGTCACTTTACAAAACAGTTTTTAATCCCAAATTTGCATTTGATTTTCAGTCAGGAACTTTTGTGGTTTTTGCAAAGTTTTCTTTTTCCATTAGAATAAGATATGAGGTACAGTTTGTTCAGGTGGCAAGTCCAGACTATGAATAAACCAACGTTATCATATGAAAGAGAATTAAACAGGCAGATCCAAGTGGGGATATATTAAGCCAAATTTAAGCTCCAGTAGTTGAATTTAGCCTGTACTAGATGTCTGGTTTGCCTCAGGATATATTCAGCTTTCCAGCTAATCGACTGAGGAAAAACTGCCTCAGGTATGATAAAATTTACAAGACAGCTCAGTCGAATAGCTCTTGTTATAAATACTAGCTTAAAGGCATTCTTCTGGTCTTTGGGATCAGGACTGTATTTGCATTTAATTATTATATTTCAAACTTTTTTGAACTTGTTTAAAAATATTAGACCAGCCAATTATATCATTATAATGGTTTCCAGATAAGAGTAAAACTTCATACCACTTTTTTATTCTTTGGTGAATTTTGTTTGGCTTTATCCTTTTGTTTAGATCCAAAGTCCCATGGGAGCAAAAATTATTACAATATGCTCTCTTTACAAGAAGGAAATGTAGTTAAGCAAAAGTGTTTCAGGGATATGCTGATCTAAGAGTTATAAGACTCTGCTATGACTTTCTGTCAACATAATTAACAAAGAATTTAGAGTTTTAAGTCTTTTGCACTATTTTGAGACAAGGCTTAGTGTAAGACAACCAACCAATCATCTTTTTTCAGATATATTGATTTAAAAAACCCTATTTTTCCTCTTTTCTGAGACTTTTAAAGACATGATGTTACTAACTTTATGTGCCAATGTTTGCACTAACAGGTTTTTTTTCACTGAATTATTATATCAGTGGAAGCTGATTCTAGTTTAGAAAGAACATGAAAAAGATAATCACCTCCGCCTGTGCAAGATACAGGAAGTGGAAGTCAGTAAAAGAACTATTTTCTGATATACTTGTGTTGAAATAATATAAAGCAAAGTGTGCTCATTTAACTGCTCAGTGCTGAAAGCACTGCTGTAGAACTAGAGTAGAAAGCAATATGCAACTCCTATTAGGCACACATTTGAGTTTTACTGTTATTATTTAGAAGAGTTAGACTCTGCTTTGGGCATTTAGAATTACTTACTATGTAAACACAACTGCAAACAGCTCACGAGACCATTGACAGTGCATTGAAGCCGTTGTCTCTAAGATGCTGTTTCAATTCCTTACCAAATTAGTGTTGACAAAAAATTTTCTGGCTTAGGTGAAAAGCGCTGATGAGTGTGGTCCCATCATATACGTGTGTCTGTCAGTCATCAGATCATTACCACGCCACACTGCGACAGCCCGTGCATTTCCTTAAATGCAGCACACTGTGTACTGGTGCTTTTCACCGAGTGACAGCAGAGCTGGTGGCCCTGAGACAGGGTTCTTACACTCTCCCCACTGACTCCCCAGCTGGCCCAGGCCACCTTGCCTTCTGCTGGGTGGAAAAGAACCCCGCTTTTTTCTCCTGTGTTCTCAGTCTAGTTTCCATGGACAGAAGACACAACTAAGGTAAGTAATTTTCTACTGTGGAATTTCAAAGCATATTGTTTCTGACACTGCTATTGATCTGAGTGGAAGTAGCACATTTCAGTTTTTAGTGTGATGTGTGTCTGTGCTTAGTTGGGGAAGTGGTCCAGCAAACAGGAGTGACAGAAGCCCAAAGGGGGATGTCTGCAACTACAGTGGCGCTCTGCAAGTGTCAGTGCTGCCACGCAGCAGACACTCGAGAGTTACCCAGGTGCACATCAGCCTTTGGGCTCTTTTCCCAAAGATTGATGCGTTCGTTATCTGCATTGCTTACACCCAAGAGAAAAGTTCACCTTAAAGTCCCTCTGGCACCATAGTTGCTCATCAGTTAAACGGGCAATGTAGAGCAGTGTGGAATAGAGGAAATACTGTTTACACCTACGTTTCAAGTATGAGGCTCTTAGAAGAGAGTTTTATTTCTCAGCTATCTCCGATTTCTTGACAAGAAGCCCTAGTCAGAAAGGACTGGAAGCTCTCAGACAAGGTAGTGCCTCAGCACATTTTACTATTCCAATTGCTTAGTAAGGAACAGCAGAAATAAGTGAAGGTTAACTCAACCTGTGCTTGCTGCTCAGCTCAGACTCGAATGTTTGGTCAGATATGGATGAGAAGTTTCCATGGACAACATAGTCACAGGATTAAGGTGGGGAGCACAAATTAAGGAGCTCCAGATCCCCATTAGTCTCTGGCTGGAGCTGCCCCTAACTTGGTGCCAAAAAATTCATGTTCCCTGCACAAGGGCAGAGGTACTTTTTGGTCCCCTAATGCCACATGCCAGATGAAGAAAGCGAGCACTAGCACTACACGGTGTCTGCTGTGATAGTCTGCAGAGGGACTTGGGAACATGAGGGAGCTCAGCCTCCTGCAAACTGAGGTTTGCCCTTTTCTTGTCCTGGCTGGGCTTACCCCACCAGTGCAATACATGGCTTCAGGATCCTGGTGATGCTCTGCCAAGTCCCTTGATGCTTTATTGAATTAGACTGTGGATTTTGCCTTTATTGCTTAGGATCTGGAAGGATTTTTAATTCTAGATCCACCTCCACCTAAATCAACACTCATTGCATTAAGGTCAGTTCTAGTCAGATCTCACCATACTCTTCAAGGCAGAGGTGTTTCCTCACCTGTAGGTATTTTTTTACAGACAGGACTGTGAATGGCCATTTGGAATTAAATGAATGTTCTATTTTTCATTTTATAGTAAAAGTTATATGAGTTAGTAATATGAAAATTTTAAAAGCAATATGGATTTCTTTAAAGGTTAATTTTCCTGCAGGTTATGTCCAGGCCAAGAAACAGTGCTTTCCTGTAACCTTGCGGCCACAGCAGACAGTGGGATATGCATTTGGCAGGACACAATTCACGTAAGTACACGTGTGCATCCTTGTGCTTTAGTTTCATGGAAATGCACAGGCTTTCAAATCTAAGGTATTAGGCAACAAACAGTGCATTTATACCTGTAAGTCACCGTAGTCTTAAAATGCCAAAGTAACCACTAACTCCTGCAGCAGAACTGCCCACCCGCCCTGCAGGGACACTCACCCAATTGCCGGAGAAATGGCCTGAAAAGCCAAATGCCCTGGACACGTCCAAGGCAATACACTCACATGTTTACTGTTCTTGCCATTCTTCATTTACATTCACTAATTGGAAGTTAATGTGTTCCCAGACACAAATAAATATATTCAAACCTAAAGTTACACTATTTTTCCGAACTGTGCATTGAAAAGCAACTCATTTCTGTCCAACCAAACCAAATGAACTTACAGTTGAGCACAGCCCAGCAATACTTTAGTTTGATATTAATTTTCTGTGTCAGCTTCAGGTTTTAAAAAAATACACAGATCCTTTTCCACAGAAAAGACAAATCAAGCCTGACACCTGGAAAAAAAAAATCACACACAGGAAAAACTTGACATAGAATCCAGTGGTGTCAAAAATCCTAGATATTTGATGTTTCAAATTCAGACATTCTTCATTTAGACCAAAATAACAGACATTTATAGTGCACCTTACTGCTGGTGACTATTTAACAGCTAGGTGCTCTCGTGGCATGGTACTCTTTATGTGCACAGTAATGAAAGTTTGCTATTGATTTTTCTGTAGCTGCTTGTAACTATTATAGTTGATACATCAATAGAAAAGGAAAGCACAATGTTTCACAGGAGGCAGAAAATCAGAGAATACATGATGCTGTGACAGTAAATCATGGCATAATCTCAAGAATTGATAGATGGTTACTGCTAACTTGAAACCCGTGGCTTTCTCTGAAAAGACTAGCCTATAATCGCCCAATATGTTCTAACAGACTGACTGCCCCTAATAGTGGTAAAGGACACAACACAATGTTTCATCTTCAAAATAATGGTTTCCACGAGCCAGGTTGTTTTGTGGTGGAACTCGTTTTGTGCGTTACTGCAGAAGGAGAGAGAAAGAGTGGTTTGAATGCTATTTAGACTAACACTTAAAGGTTGTAGGAAAAAGATATTTTTATTTTTTTTTAGAAAAGAGCACAGAAGGTTTTTGTAAAAAGAGGAAGAGAACTTGTCATTAATTTTTAACTTGCAAAAGTCTGCAGTTAGTTGAAAAGGAAACACAAAAGTGCTGATTATTCTTGAGATCAAAATATTGGAGCTGTTTTGTCAAGAAAGGCAAATGCAGAGAAAATACATTTACCGTAGCTGTTTCCAGTTCCACGGCATCCTGAAAGGGAGCCAAAGGCACGTAAGTAATTGAAAGCTCCTTTAAGTGTGTACTTCTTTCTGCTGTGTTTTTGAGGGGCACAATGATCATTTACAGTATGCCTAGTGAATTTCTAGCAGGAATGTTCTTAATTCTTTGTTCCCTCTTTACTCCCTGGCTCATCTCTGGTAGTTTTATCTATGGTTTTAATTAATTGTGAGGGTCTTTTTTCCCTGTCTCAAAACAAAAAGGGAAGAAGAAGCACAGGTAAGAGCTGGCCAGCTGGAGCACGGTGTGCAATTCAGATGACACCACTCCCACAATAACCTCTTAGCAATGTTCCTCTCTGAAAGAACATTTTCAGTGTGCAAGGCTGTTTTCCAGCACTTCTTTAGAGCAAGAAGAGATGGACTTAGGCAAGAGGAAAGGACTTTCTCAAGCTACCACTTGTCCTTCCTGCCTCAGACTGGGCTTAAAAGAACAGTCTGTATCATTTATTCTGCTTATGCTACGGGATTTCCCCCAGTGGCATCATCTGTCTTGTCCTGAGCAGTTCACTGATTTCTATTACAAATTTTTGTGTTGGGAGAGAGAAAAGATGCTGTTGTAGTGTCATTCCCCATTCTGATGTTGAAATCTTTCTCTTCTCTTTCTTGAGATAAGACTTTCCTTCACCTGACAAGCAGAGGTGTTGTGCAGTATGTTTATAATACACATCAAACCCTCCCAGTACTGGAGATGCTGTTAAATGTAGGATTTTTCCTATATTAATCTTTGAAAAATCTTATAAAGAAGAAGCCTTAAAAGATCCTTAGGAAAATGGGCATGTGCAGATTAAACTTTTGCAAGCCACATGGACTCTTCTGGGGTTTACTCTTTCAGTTTGCCCCATGCTCAATGGCTCCACACAGGACCAGAGCAATACAGAGAACCCCTGCTCTGAGAGCTTCATCCAGTCTCAGCAGCAGCTTTGCCAGAGCCTAAGGAGTTGCAATTTTCACCTCCCTCCCTTTTCCTGCCAGCAGAAGCCATTGGGACACATTCCAAGCCACGAGCTTGGGAAAGAGTGTTTCTGCACAGCCCCCTTCTGCCTCCCAATTCATGATCACAGCTGTGTTCAAGGCTGGGCCATAAAGTTTGTTTCTGAATATTCCTTCATTGTTTCTTTCCTGTTTGCTTCTATTTCCTCTCTCTCCCCCACTGGCTTGGCTTTGATCACAGTTCCATGGTTTCTTTTTCCTTCCTGGCCTTTTCCCCCTGTTTTCTTGACTCCTTTCCTATCTCAAGCACTCTGGTCTCTCTCTATTCCTCTTATCCACATCACTGCTGTCCCTCGTTTTCATCAAGCCCTCCTGGCTCCTGCTTTCCGCAGATATCCTCTTCTGCCATCCTTGCAGATCCTTTATCTTCCCCTGGCCTCCTGTTTAATTCTCCTGCTACTTCTTTTAATTGTTTCTTTACAGTGTTTCACCTCTCTATTTTAAATCCTTCAGAGACAGACGTTGCTTTTGTTTCTCTTCCAGTGTCCAATCTTGCACAAGCAGCAAAAGGATAAGAGAAAGAGGGGAATTTGGCATAGTCTACAGTGAGTCTCCAATAAATGGCCAACAGTCACCCATACATAAATTTCCAGGTAAAAGCCTCTGCAGTGTGTGTTTTTAACTAGAAATACACAAGGAACAGTTTTAGTCTACACATTCTGGTATAAAAAGTACTTAATAAGTTGTCTGTTACAGCTGCAAAGTGAATTTAGCCATTATATTCCTTTAGTATGTTCCTCATTCAGTTCAAATTAAAACTATAGGGTGGTCTTACTGGCTCCAAGATTAAAGGTATTAATTAATTCATCTGTACCTTAATTATATAGCCATTTATTCCCATGTTATGCTGGAAAACTTGGCTAACAAAAGCAGCCACTGATGTTAAACACTTCTGCTAATAACAGCTAAAAAAAATTCTATATAATTCCATACTTCCTCTGTTACATACATAATGCATTCAAACTTGCACCTTAAACGTCTAGAATGTATATTAAAAATGGGACAGAAATTGTTGAAGTATTCAAAAAGTAGAGACACATGTAAATGTGGGTTATGTGTAGGTAATTTTTCCCCTTACAAGAGCTGTTTAAAAGCCATACTAACTAGTGTTCTATAAACATATTAGAGAGGGAAAAAGTGCAGAGCACTGATTGGGTTATTCTGAAATCCCCCCCCACACAAAGGCAGCAGTACAGAATACAAATATTGTTTGATACCCATGTTTCTAATTACTTGCGAGATTTGTATATAACAAATATATGACCTAATTTTCTGTCAAGCATCTAATCCTATTGTTATTTCAAAACCTTCTAAAATATGCATTTTGGAAAAAAAAAACCAACATGAAAAGAGAAAGTACTTGCTCTGAAGATGGTTAATCTTTTTTTCTGTGGCTTGCAGCTGCCAGACAAGCAGACAACATAAACCAGTAATGATCAGATTGGATCAAATTCATGCCTCAAATAATGCCATTGTACTCAGCAGTTATGAATTCATCAACAGATGAATTTGCAACATTCTTCACATTTTATGAAATAAAATCAGGCAAATTATCAGCGATTATTAAATTTCCTCTATAATTTAGTGTAGTTTATTCAAAAAACTCAATCAGGCATGAAAGAGAAGGATATCTCTGGAATTCCTGCAAGAAGTTTATCATTCATGACTCCTACAGCCAGGGCTGAGATGAATGACTAAAGATTTATTTATTAAAAACATTGGTTTAATTCTTAACTATACCTTGTAAGCTCAGCACTTGTATTTTACTCCTTTTATAGCATGTGTTTTTTTCACAAAAATAATTGATTTGAGATGTCATTAAGATAGATACCTGTAAAACAGGCACTGTGCTAGTTTCTTTCTCACTGCCTGCACAACATGAGGAACCTGCATAGGAAGCTGGACTAAAACCTGTCAGGTCATTGAAAAACTGTTCTCAGGATCCATACATCATCATTTAGCATCTATAAGAAATTTAAGGACTGATTTTCAATTGTTTGGCTTTGCTGCTGATTTTTACAGATAAAGTGGAGGGAATATGTCTTTGCTTTTGTTTCTCTATAAAGAAATCACGAAAAGCAGAGAAATAAAAGAATAGGGCAAAAGGAAATCCACTTTGTCCTGCATGTGCTAAAATGTTAAAATTCACTTCTCTCAAAAGATGAATTTTCAAATTTTTTGCAAATTTTAGACTCTAAAATACAGCAAGGAACTACTTTCATGTTGAGTAATTTACAAAGGAAAGGATAAAATTTTCTCAAAATCTATTCAAGATATTTTAAATCAGATTCCTTTTAACAATGGTCTTTGTAATGGTATCTGTAGATATTTCAAACAGTGTTGTTTCAATTTGGTTGTACCTTACATAGTATCTTTAATACTCTCGATTTCATCACTGTTTACAAAGGCAGATAACAATTGTTTTCATTTACCAGATAGGTAAGGGTAGCTGAGATACCATTTAAGAGACTTCAAAGCTCCATAGTCAGTAATGGAGTCAGAAGCAGAATTAGAGACAAGGGTTGATTTCTCTGTTGGGCAATGCTGGCTCCATGAAAGAAGAACGTCCCTCATGAGATGATTCTGAAATGAGGTTTTGTCCATATTCATTTGCTTTACTTTCCCAGAGGATTAAAGTAGAAAAGTAGAATAGCTCTTCTAGTGGCAGAGTGGAGTAGCCTGGCTGCTTTCCTTGAGACTGAGAAGAGTTAAAGTTCGTCTTTGTCAGGAAGTGTAGTGAAAGGACAAGGGGAAACGGTTTTAAATTGGAAGAGGGGAGATTTAGATTAGATGCTAGAAAAAAATTCTTTACTGTGAGGGTGGTGAGGCACTGGAACGAGTTGCCCAGGGAAGTTGTGGATGCCCCATCCCTGGAAGTGTTCAAGGCCAGGCTGGATGGGGCTTTGAGCAACCTGGTCTACTTTGGGGTATCCCTGCCCATGGCAGGGGGGTTGGAACTAGATGATCTTTAAGGTCCCTTCCAACCCAAACCATTCTATGATTCTAAATTTTCCAGGAACAGACTGGCTATGTAACTGTTCTCCTGGCCCTGATCATCTCTAGTAAGAGATTTATCCCTAGTTTCCACAGCAGTGTGGGATTTGCAGCAGTGAGGGACTATATAAGATTGCTGACAACTGCTCACAGTAGAAGTTATCAAATTTGAACTTGGCAAATGGACAAAAGTCTGTAAAAGCTGTGAAATTAGGAGACATGATAAATTTCATGGCCAAGAAGTTTAAATTTACTTTCACTGATTTGGGGACAAGAAAGGACCAGTCTGAACTAATCATCATTGTTACCTCCTTCAGCTCAATGCACGTCATACATCTCCATCCAGCAACTGGACATCAAGACTATAACTTTTGATTGAGCTGTATCACGATAATTTAGAGAAGCAGTCTCTAAATCTCTAAATCTCATCTTGATTTCAGATTTCAAGAAACAGAGCCTCCATTATACCCAGAGACGAGGTCTCCCAAAAGGCAGTGATATTCACCTTTAAATTTGTCTATTTCTAATATAGTTAATCCCAAACTAATATTACATAGCTAATCCTGCAAACGTGTTCTCATTGGTTTCCATGCGATGTGCACAGGAGCCATTGTTTACTAGATTAACAAATAGCATGTTGCCTCAGCTGATTACAGTTACCACAGCGTTTCTTCCTTTGGCCTTGGCAAATGATGCTGCCAAGATACCCTTCTGAGTTCATTGCTTCCCTATCTTTTCACATCTTCCCTTATCCCTGCTACATCGGACATAAATTGTGTTCACTTTCAAGGTCTTGTAGCTGTTCTTTGCTTACCTGTCATCAGTCATTCAGTGCCAAAACACGAGGTCATCTCCTGCCTCTGACTTGCCTGCAGCGCCACCTCCATTTCCCCCTCGCTGCCTTTCCAGACCAAGTACTTGTTTGCTTTCTCCACTCTGACTCTCATGCTTAATATGCCAGATCTCTTTATCCACCTTCATATTCCCTCTCAGAACTTTTTGCAGTGGCATTTGAGACAAACCTGGGTTCTAGGTGTGCTAGAATTGTGCCTATCATCCTTGCATTGTCTGCCAGTCAACACCTGTTCATCACCACGTGTAGATTGAGTACTTTAAAGGAGCATTTTAAAATTTCACATGCCATTAAAGGATTCATAATCATGCAATTAGAAAATGTTACTCTTAATAAGTTTGTCACAGTGAAAGTACCGTCCTAGCTAGATGTCTTATTCTATGTTCTCTGGTTTCATTCCCAGCCTATCTTCAGATGAGATGTTCATTTCAAAAAGTCTCTTTGAAATACTGTTAGTACAGCAAAAAATAATCAAGAATCAAAGGGGGCAAATATTTTGTCAGAAATTAGTATGTGGAAAAATGTGCTTAAATAAATCTCGTTTTTATCTATTAGTCAGCTGTCAGCTAATAATAAATTATATTCAGTACCTCCCTTGTTGTAAATGCATATTGATTAGTTTTAAACTCTGAACTTCAGAATGAGTTATATCTGGTCATTGCTAAACTGCTCTCTTCACTAAGAAAAAAAATCCCCAACACCTATTATACTGCATTTAATTAAGACAAGCATCAGCTTTATGTACCATTATTTGCTTCTGCCAAGTCTCTGTGGTATAAATATTGAGCAGTCGCATCTCCTGAATACTAATCAATCCTTCCTGAATTCCAAATGATTACATAAAATTTAGGAAATGTTTCTTTGCCTCCGATTTTTATCCTCCGATGCTTACTGTAGTTAGACATTAGGGTTGAGATATGACTCTGGATTTGACAAGTATGCAGTAAGTATTTTTCTAAATTCAAATGTAATGTGGGGAAGCCAGAAAGCCCTGGCTGAATGCTAATTGTACAGAACCCCCCGACTGCTCACTTACTGGTGTTCACCAGGTGCAATCTTACAAGTACACTGGGTAACAGAATGGATGAATATAAGAAAACTGCCAATGGATTTAATAAAAGCACATCATAGTAATAGCCCAGTTATAAATGTGTATTATAAATAACATCTATATAAAACACCAGGTGTAAAAGTAGTTGTATATTTACAAACTACCAAAAGTACAGAGTGACCACTTTGAAGGTGACTGCATTAAAGTCTACGAGTAAGAAATGAAGACGTTTGAGATGACAAGTCCATCCCTGGCTAAGTGCTCCATTACCAGCTTGCATTGGCTTGCCAAGGAAGACTGTCATGAGACGCTTTTTGCTTCAAATTCACAGCACCTATTTCAGATCTTGAGGCCAACTATGTGAAGATAAAGTAACATTTTCTGTGAGCTTATCGGTATCCTGCTAAAGAGTTACCGGGCCCATTTTACAGGAAGGAGAACAGAGTCCCTGAAAACTACAAATGGCCCGCACCTACCCAATGAGAGCATGAAAATGGCCATGCTGGCACTCTGGATCATCTAGACCACTGTCCCATTTTTGACAGTGACCAGGAGCAGATGCCCTAGGGAACAGTGTAAGAAGAAGAAAAGCATGGAGTGATACCACCCAGGAGCAGCTGCACAGGCTCCAGCAGCTGGAGGTTACCAACAGCCCGAAGTGGCGATTTTTGTATTTCATAGCTTTCAATGGATTTTCCTTCTGTTAATTTATCCAGGTGACTTCTGTTACCACAAAAAAATTCAGTATCCTCTACATCTTGGAGTAAGGATTGCCAGAGCTGGATAATATGCTAAGTTGAAGAAAGAACTCTTGCGTTTTGAGCCAGTCACCTCCTAGTTTACTTAGTTTCATTCTGATACTAAAATATCCGAATGATGAGGGGAAGATGCATTTTGGCTAATTCTTCTTAATAAGTTCCCAGGTTTCGTGGACTGTTCTTTGAAGAACCAGTGCAGTTTTTTTAAACAGAGAATGTAAAAGGCAGATCCATATTTGGTGACAGTATAATGTGATTATTAGGAAGGCTGCAATAAAGACCTACATGCCAAAATTTGCTAGGTTATGCCTTTATGTCTGTTTCACACTTAGGTGTCTATAATGCTGCATGAGTTGGTTCTTGCCTAATTTTCCAGTTTTGTTACCTGATTTTCTTTTCATCTGATAAAACTTCCTGCCTCACTAATTCTTTCATTCCATTCTCCTAATGTTTTTGTTTGTATGCCCTTAAGCATCACAAATACTACAAAAATTAAATTGATATTCCTTGTTATATTACTTCCAGTTGATGCTTATACACTTATTTTCCTATCTGCATACAGGATACCCCAAATTAAACCCCCAGCAAAACCTGTGGAAGTGAAAATATGTATAGCCCCATATTTCATCACTGTTTGCTGTTACGGTTTTTTCTTATTCTTCTGTGTGTATTTAGATTGCAAGCTCACTGAGGCAGAGATTCTGTCTAGTCTGTAAATTTAATAGACCAATGATATTACATAAAGTATATTAAAAAGTGCAATAGCTGATTTAAAATGTGGGAGTTTTTTTCAGCTCCAGAATGTTGCATAACTGCATTGATGTGAGTTACTGGAACCAGGTGAAACCAAGCACAGGCAGGCTTTGTGCTGCGTCTCCTCGGGTGAGTGTTTGCAGGAAGCACCTTCTACTCCTGTGAGTGGCAAGGGTAGAGTCTGCCTCGAAAATGCTTCATTTCAGTCTGTTTCTTCTGCATTAAGATCTTAATAGGTAGGTTTCTTTTCCAAAAAGTGGAAGTGTTGGAGTCCAATACCTCCAATACCTCCTCCCATATCAGCTCTGACATTTTAAGGAGACTAAAAGCAAGGAAAGATTAATTTGCTAATATTCTTCTTATTCAACAGAAACATGACTGGAGTGTTGCAGATCCAGATGGATTTCTGCTGAACCATTAAGTAAGGCTGTGGTTTGTTTGAAAACTGACTTAATTTTTTTTGTTTGTTTTTTTTGTTGTTGTTGTTTAAGCAAGAGCCCATTGTTTGTCATCCACAGCGATTAAATGTTTACCATTTCTACAGGACCCTCCTGTCTCATGTTAAGTGAGATGTGAGATCAATAGTGGCTCTGCAATTATTTGTCCATTGATAAAGCCTTCATTTCTTAAATGAAGTGCATTTATCTGTGTCTTGACAGTGATAAGGGAGCAGTACCAGTCAGCTGCTGCCTAGTCTAGCATTTAGCTCCACAGGCAGACGAGTGCCTGGACATGGGTCAAATGATGTCTAACTTTCTTCCTATTGGCATTTCACTTTACAAACTGCTCTGATGGGAGGTTTGACAAATCATCCTTCTGAGTTCAGATAATAAAAACTAGCAGGACAAATGGGAAGTTTTGGTAAAGAGAAAACAGTGGCTGATTTCAAGTTAAGTGACCAATCTGTAAAGCTACCACATGGTAAAATGAAGAGATCTGTTGAGTCAGAAGATGATAGAAAGCATCCCACGTAAGGCACTCATTTGGTTCTTCAAACAGCATTTAAATTTAGCCATTTAGCAAATTCAATTGCTGAAAAATTGATCTGAAGGTTATTCTGTGATAGGAAGCAGATCAAAGAAATGGTGAGACAAATTTTGGCTTCAGTAAAAACAGTGTGAAATTCTCTTTTGCTTTAGTGAAGCCAAAATTTCACCCCAGTGGAGCATGCTAATCTGTTTCAGCCCCAGAATAAGAGAAGTCAACAGGACATGTGGGGTGGTTTGGTTTTTGGTTGGTTTGCTTTTGTTTTTTTTTTCCATTTCTAATTCTGATTCATGACAAAGAAAGAAGAGAGTTTCCAAATTAATTTGGTAATGAAAATTCAAAAAGGCTGATAAATTGACATATTTGCTTTTTCTATTTGTAGTGTATCTTGATTCAAACCACCAATTATTAAAGACAAAGAAATAATTTGTATTTATTTTTAGGCCTACTTTTCAATAAAGTGTATTGTGGGCTATACTAGTTATATGCTGTAGAAAAATTAGGTGTCTTATTACTTTGGTATTAGCGTAAAGAAATTGCACTATCCTCAATTTGGCTAGCTTTGGGAAACCAGATATGTTTATTCTCATTTAGTGGTAAATTTGACAAACGAATTTTATGTGATCGGCATCTTTATCAGATGGGAGTTCATAATGGCAAAACCTGCAGAAGTACTGTTAACAGTAGGTTTAATACTCAGGTCTGTCTAAGATTTCTTTCTTCTTTCCCAGTTTTGCAACATGTGCCTCGTCATTAACTTTCCATCAACTGTGTGATTATAATTGCTGAATTGTCATGGCTCTGTCTTGGTTCTTTTTGCTTGAAAGAAACCTGTCAAATGCAACTAAGTTGTCAAAAAAATCCAGATTTGTATATCTCTTGAGCTACTGATTTTTTTAACTATATATCTTCAGCTTGTGCAGAAAAAATTGGCAGATATACCCGAGTTAAATTGTGGTTTGGTATGTTGATTACCTTCACTCCCTTCATTGGAATTATGGGGAGAATACCTCTGTATGTGAAAACACTAGAATGATGCCCCCACAAAACAAGCATGTTTTGGGGTTTGCAAATATGATGTAAACCTCAGTGAAAGAAAGGTTGGTAAGGATAATTGCTATCAGAACTGGTGTCCTGATTTACTTCAAGGTAATAGCCAAGATAATTGAAATGGAGATTGATAGTAGAAATTGCTATTTCTAGGCCACCTAAACAAAAGACTTCTTTCAAATAAATCATGTTGGTAGATAGATTGCTCTTTTGCAATAAAATGCTTTGGCTTCAGAAGTCCAGCTCATCTTCAAATAAAACATTCAATCAGCATCTAGTGTATTGTTTGCAGCAAAGACAGATGTTGGTACGGAATTCAGACATGTCCATCAGAGATGAAGTGACTAGAAGATGGCTTAGCTGTTATACCAGGCCACACAACCAAAACTGTGGAGGGCAATTCTGATCACAAGACCTGCTCCTATTTGCTTTACTGTGATCACTGTTATCAATTAGACTGGCTGATTTGTGTAACACTGTTCTGGTGTGCAGTGATAGAAGAAAGCAACATACGTTTGTTTATGTGTAGCAAGGAGGTATGCTGTGAGGGAATTGCCACAGAGGACCAACTGACAGAAAGCTTGTAATTCTTTAAGGGAACTCTAATGGACTAGTGTAGTAGATCTGTAGATCATGTAAATGGATCAGAGTAATGTGATGGGATTTAAATTTAGTCCAAACTTCCTATGTCTTGACAGGGTAATTGACTGACCACTGATGGTGCAGTGAAGCTGTGAAGACTGAGGTCTCTGCTGGTGGTTTAACATCTTTAATGAGTCAAGGTTCTTGTTAATCTAAAATACAGCCAAGTCTGAACCACGCACAAGATGATAATCTCCAGCGTGATCATGATGATTATGCTGGTTGTAAGGACTGATTCAGCTGAACTGGTAGTCCAGGTATGATAGACTTGCTCCTCTCCAGAGATTGGCAGTGATTGGGCTGAAGGATGGCATGAGGAACCACTGAGAGTAGAAAGACAGACAATCACTGAAGTGTGACAATCCATGGACAAGAAAGGAGACTTGAGAGGTAAGAAGTACCTAGCTGTAGACACTTTTTATAACTGGAGGGTATTTAAAAGTTACCTAACTCTACATATATATTCATACTGTATGAATACTAAACTAAAGAGATTACCAAACTAGTCTGGCTTATTGAATAACTGCTGAGTCACTGTATCATTATATAGCTGGCAGCGTTGGTCAGATGGGCACAGACTAGATGGCCCACTGAAGAAAGGGATGGAGCTCCTTGCCTGGGTGTATTAGTCACTGGAGTGGGTATATATCATTTGACTGCAGGAAGAGTTGTGCACCACAAGCCGCAAAGGCTACAATAAATATGCATCTGTCTAAACTTCAACAGCATCTTCTGTAACGCTACCAGCAGTCAAAAGCATTTTCCTGTACAAACCCTTTGGAATCTTTGATGAGTAGATAATGAACAATTGCCTCTCTCATTTAAAATCTATCTAGCAAGCAATACTGATATGATTTAATTGTGTTTTGAGAAATTATTGTAAGTACTTTGGGTTTTGAACATTACTTTACTGTTAGTTTACTAAGATAATCACTTCTGAAATGTTAGGAAAAAAGGCAGAGACAAAGTTTTTTGCCCTGAAGGAGATTGCCATCTTGTGAAGAGACAGACAATACAGTACAGCCATGAATAACAAACAGTTTTACAAGGCAGCCTCGTATCTGTATGGTTATAAAAAACAAACAACTTCTCAAAAAATTAATTCTGTGGATTATTGACTTCGTGTTGTCTTTGAGAGGCTTTATATTAGACATATTTTTCAACCAAGCACTATACTAAAGAATAATAGCACAAGGTTTTATTGCTTTGGTTAACACTGTGGGGGGTGTGTGAATATCCTTAGAAATGTAAAAAGGCTGGAATGTCTTGAAGCGCTTTTTATTCCATTAAACATTACAGGACCAGACTTTCAACAAGAGCCATCTGAGGTTTTTGAAATTTTTTTTTTGTTTAAGTGATGTATTTTTGGCATTAAGACCAGTTTTCTGTTGAGATGCCTAAGAGATGTAGTTATGTGTCAAATGCACCTAGATACTCAGGTGCAATAATTGCTCCCAGTTATTTATGTAGAATTTGATGCTCAGCTCATTTTGACAGCTCTGCTGAATACTTACCAGTGCTGTTAGGCACTTCAATGTCTTCAAAAGCTTGGCTCACTTTTAGGCATCTTACTAAATTCAGCCAGACAATTCATTCATACTTTTGGGCACAAACTGAAGTACTTAGCTGGGAAGTGTACCTATGTTTTTCATTTCAGTTTTGTCATCATTCTTCATTAAATATTTGCCTCAGTCGTGTGGGTCAAGTGGTAACATCTAGCTTTGACTATTAGCAAATTGAATTATGCAGTATGCTAAATAATGAACTAATCGGTTTCAAAGGTTTTCTAAGGTGTTGAATGTTCCTTGGCTTCCTTTTATATTCAAGTGATTTGACTACAAGGCTCCTATTAGCAGCAGAATTAGCTCTTATTATAGTAGCATAAATGAGAAAAAAATCTAGATAACTTGGCTTGGTACAAGCTTCTAAGGTATTTCTGCCCAACTGCTTCAGAAGTTGAGCACGCTACCTGGCAGAATTAGAAGAGCTAAAGATGTAAGACTGATTTCTGAATCAATGCAAAGTACCTGAAATGGTGATGAACGTGATCAAACAAAAAGGCCACCTAAATGTGAAAATTTTCCAAATGCACTTCACTTATTCAGCTAATTTAAAATATCAGTGAACTGAGATGAATTCTCTAAATATTTAATCAGAGTAAAGGTACAGGCTCTTTAGATGTTTCTGTGCCACTAATGACTGAAAAACCTACTTATTAGCAATTAGGAAATCTGAATTCTTGTTATTCATTAGATTAATTCATAAAACATAATTTCTGCAACAGATAGCTTCCTTTTTATTCTCTGAATCTAAGACATGGCAAGTCTGAATAGAGAATGTTAATAGTTACCAGGTAAACACATCATCTCTTCCTAGGATTCCAAATATACAAACTTCATAACTCGATTCTGTTGGCATCATTCTCACATTTGAAATAATTATTTTTTTCCCCAAAATATTCCATGTCCTAAACCTCTGAAGTATTGATCTTTTTTGCTCCCTGTATTTAGAGACCTTGATCTAAAATTTTCCAAAGCAGGATCAAATTCTATAAAGGCCACATGGAAGGAGATATTTAAGACAGTAACTAACGCTTTATAGTGTAGCCAAAACTATTCCTTTTAGTCTAATTGCAATTGTATTATAATAATTTATTTGTAGGATTTTATGCCCTTACAGATTTTTTTTTAAACTGAAAATCAAAGAAAAACATTACTAATTGTCACCTCTGCTGATATTTCTTTCATTGTTGTGCTTGGCTTAACTGTTCACTCTCTTTATAGACAAAAATATATTTTGAATAAACTGTGAGCTTTGGCTGTGGAGGTATGGCTTGATCTGACCTTATTTATGTTTTTAAGTCTCTCCTTTCAACTGTCTGCCAGTAAATAAAAATTCACTTGGCCAAAGTTTATTTAGACCAGCTTTATTAAGTCAACAAAGCGCAAACCTGAAAAATCTGTTCCTATGAAGTCAATAGGAATCCATCTCCCTAAGCCTTTTTTTTATTCCTGGCATCAGTGATTTTTCTTGACTGATTCATTGGAGGGCACTGGTTTAACTAATTTGTCTTGCATAGGTATCTTTCCCATTCTGTGTCCTCTCCACTAGTACAAAACAATCTTCCATTCAAAGGCTATTTCCTAGCCAGATCTGTCATAAAGCTGTTAACATTAATTTGCACTTTAAGAGCTCCTTTCACTTTTTAAAAACTATGAGATACATTCCTGATTTATGGATTATGATGTGACAGCCATCATATGCAAAGAAGATTGTTTATACTTACCACAGATGCCTTCGAAAAAGAGGGATATTTCAACCATATCCCCACTCCATCTGCTTTCTGTAACTATATTCAATATCATAGAAAAACATGGCAATCTGTATTTTCCACTGTTCTCTAGAACTTTTAAAATAATTTTATCCTTGTTCTGGAATATTCAGAAAACGCATACAGAAATACAGAAAGCTTGTAATACTCTATTAAATTCCATAGGTTTTAGGAGTATTTTCTATAGAAACGCACTTTTAATCCTTATACATAATTTTCCTGCAAGTGATAATTGAAAAATAGTCCTCAGATTACTGTGAACCTCATTAAATATATTTCAAAATCATGTTTTTTCAGGAAAAACATTCTTCATTAAGAAAAGCAAAATATTTTCAATGTTTTTAGAAAAAGATGTTAACACTGTTAAGTAAGGTATGAAGAGTAGAGTGTACCTACCTAAACTAAACAGCACCAGGAATTTGAGACATACAAATTCTCGTAGATCAAACTGCAGGGAACGAAGCTTTGCTACTAGTTCTTGTGCGTGGCTCATAAGATTGTTGAGAGTGGCTCCAGCTTGGGATGCTATTATGGAATAATCCACCTGTAAAAGAAAATTGTATTTGTCAGGTTGTCACGCCCACAGAATCACTTTAGGATGTTTCAAGCAATCACATACAACCGGGATACTCCTGGATAAAAGAATCACTCTCAATTTAATAATGTTATCAAGTCAAGATGGTTTTAATTATAAACCTATTTTAAGACAATGGCATATATTGAAAATATTATTGAACTATATATTTTAATGGTATGTCACATCAGTGTGAACGCTGGCTTGTCTGTATTACCATTTTTTAGAAGCTTTATATATGACAACTGCTTATGACACTGGTAGCTGTCCTCGTAACAGTTTTTTGTGTTGCTCATGAGTTTGTGTTGCTCATTTGGTGTCCCTTGTTCTCATTGTATTTGTATGATCCTGTGAAGAAAGACTAATGAAATGAGCTTTGCACCTATGCTGGGCGCATTAGTCCAGAGGCACATAATGGTATTCATGGGAAATGGTCCAGTGTCCATAACTTGGCCAGAAACATCTATTCAAGCCCAGAAATGTCGGTGTGTTCCCACAGGAAACCGAGGTATTGTGTGGGTGGTTTCTGTTCTCCTTAGCTACACAAAATCCTGGTATTAGTTGGAATTGGTTCTACTACTTTCTCTGGAGCACAGAAAAAAGCCAGACTGCTCTGGGGGTCTGCTGCCCTTGTCATGCTGCCCTTTCATTCTCCGGGGAGGCTGACCCATCTATGAGCTTTCCGAAGTGACACTTGTATATAGAAATCCAAGAGAAAGCTGGAATTAATACACCATAGTAAAAAATACACCGTAGTTTCAGCTTGCACGCTGAAACTTTTTTCTGGCTAACACCAGGCCCATTAATGGAACGTTTCCATGCAGACAGCCGTGCTCTGCCACTCTGAAGACTGCACTGTAAACTTTCACGTGCTTTGTCATGAGATGGTGGAAAAGTGCTCGGGTGCCACAGCCTACAGGAACGCCGTGATGCCAAGGTGAAGGGCAGAGGCTGGGGCAGCTCCAGTGCAGCGACAGACACGTGGAGCAGGGTGCAACCGCTTCAGCTGAAATACCTCCAGCTCGGCCCTGTTTACATCTGAGTGTGTTACATATCCCCTACAAGCACCGCTGTCCCGTGAAAATGGCCCTGTGTGTTGCTTGCTCCCATGTTGAACGGCTCTGGGCCGACTGGCTGAGACCTAAATGGGTTATTGATGCATTTTAAAAAAGATAATCTAAAAATCTTTTCTTGCCTGGTTGCTCTAATATTACCAGCACCTTTCTCTTTTAGGAGCTTTCGTAACAACAGGGAAATTGCTACCCGTATTTCATGTAAGTACATGTAAGTGAAGTCTGGCTCTAAACTAAGACTAAGCACAATGGTAAGTGTGCACTTTGGGTTAATGATTTGTATAAAGGTATCGGTCTCTAATCCCATCTTTAAGGTCTCCCCTAATAGAGTAGTTAATAAAGAACTGCCAGGTATCACTACAGAAAATAGAGCAATACTGCAAAATTTTATTTTTCCAGGCACCAATCCCTTAAAAACTATTTTTTAAAAAGCTGTTAAGAAATGTGTATTTTGAAATATGGTTTTTGATTTTAAAATTATTGAATTTATTTTGCTCAAGTATAAACAGCAGTTAAGCAAGAATACCCGAAATACTTTAAATCTGACGAAATTTCAGCCAGGAAAGACAGAGAGATGACTGAAAGGAACTAAAAGTAACTTCTCCTAGAGGTGACCTTAATATAATCAATAGGTTACTACTTTTAATAAGACATTTTATCTATATGTACTCTTAGTGTTCCCAAGACATTGATTGAAGGCAACTGTACAAGAAAACGAAGTTACACTTTTTATATGGATGTTAAGAATAACACTGCTGCAACTCTAAAAAGTTGTGCTTATGTTTCAATTAAATCAATGGATTATGCTTAAGTATCCTGTGAGGTAGGATTTATTGCTCTCTTTTACACCTGGGAAAACTGAAGTAGTGCCATTAAATCTCTTACTCAGGGCCAAAGAAGTCTGTGACAAAACTAGGATCTTGCCTTTGGGAATCCCAGACAAACCATCTTTCATAAATTACTTTCTAGTTCATCTGTTATTTTTCTCTCTTTCTATATAAACACTTATACGTATTTCTTTACATGTAAGTGTATATATACTTATATAAATAATAGGAAAATAGGAAGTAACACACCTCAAATACTTTTTACTCAAAGAGCAGTTTAATATAATGAGATGATTCCACTACTTCATATTGAGAAACTGGTCACATATAAATACCAACTTTCACAACTTAATTTCCCTTTTGTAATTGCTAAGGGGGGAAAAAGCTCAAAATCCCTCACTGAGATTCCAGTTTGTGGGGAAATACGCTATTCACTTCATAATAAGAAGTTAAGATGTCTGGATGTCAAGAATATCAGTGGCCTTAGTGCAGCGATTATGCCATAATGGAAAAACCCAGTAGATGCCTGGATTTCCCACCATCCCTCTACTGGAGAGCTCTCAGGCAACCTGCTATTCTTTCAGGTGCATTTAATATTTGCAGCACCAGCAAATTTGTCTGGGAGGCAAGTCCTCATCTGCCACTCACCAAGAGCAGGCTGTATTAAATTTTTATATTTATTGACATTTCATTACCATAATTGACTGCAGTTGGTTCTCTAGTAGAAGGCACAGGGCTGCCTCCTAAGCAGGAGAATTGGTCCCTTGAGTAGGATTTGCAATTAAAAACAACGCAGAATGGATTTTTTTTTATTGTGTAAATATGATGAGTTGAATTTTCAGGTTTAACTAGAGAATACTGGGTGTGCAGAAGGCTTTTTTCAAGAGTGAGCAAAATTATGAGTCAGTGGAAAGACGACCCCCAAAGGTGTCAATCAGTTTATACAAAATCAACTGTGCATGAAAAAGCCTCTGTTAATGTCTATTCTGAAAAAGTGGTCACATTAAAGAGTATGCTGTCCTGCTTGCTTGGTCCTGCATGCAGAAATTGATACTAAAAGATGTATTAATTCTTTTACCTTCCAATTTATGTTTAAAAATGCTTTTAAAAAACAAAGACTAAAACAGCCTGGACCTTGAGCAAAATGATTAACTACATACAGCAGCATTTACTTTATATTGTACCATTAATTCCATTTGGTAAAAATCAAATCCACAACTAAAATAAATCATTCTTGCTTCCCAATTAATAGTATTACATTTCACAGCTGATTTTGACGCTGAAGATGGTGCGTTTACTGGCATTTTTGAAAACGGAAGCTTTGGTGAAGCTTCTGCATTATCTAATGCAGAAGTAAAATGTTGGGCATAAAGTTACAGCTGCACAGACAAATGCAGGTGTGAGTTCCTCACGTACCAGTACACAGTGCTATCTTGCATCATGAATATAGTAATGATGAAGAAGTAATGATAGAGGTTTAACTGGGTTTGCAAACTGCAGGCTGTACTGTAGTATAGCATTTGCTAACTGGAGTGCCTAAATCTAAAATATAGATACTTAGAACGTCTGCTCAATTGCCACCTAACTTTGTGCTTAAAGTTCTCAGAGCTCCATCTTCCACTAGCCGTTTGGGTGCTGAACTGCCTCTGGGCATGGCCAGAAGTACCCAAGTCATGACAGTGGTAACTGACTGGGCATCCAGCTCGTGCTACAGTTCTTTTTAGATTTATGGGCTACGTGGCTTTCATCTACCTAAGGCATCAAAAATACCAAAGGTGGGAATTAGTAGCAGGCCAGTGGCTGGAGTGACTAAGATACGGGAAGTCTGGGGTCAAATCTCCACTCCGAAGAGAGCATGAAATAAGTAAGGCTATAATCTGGCAATTGGGATATATTTCTGGAAGAGAGAAACATCAAGTTTCTTCGGGTAAATCTGGCACATCTTGTGGATATCTTCTGATTGTGAGTACTGGGCAGAAAGAGGGGGACCTTTGGCTTGGTTTGGAGAGGAAGGATTTGCTAGGAGGGAACTTCCAGCAAGTGGAACAAATGGGCCTAAGTCCCTTAGACAGGCAGCATCCTTGTCACACCTCTCTCCTCAGCATTTCTCAAGGCTACCTCTTACAGTTGCCACCTGGTTTGCTGCTGGCCTTCCCTGCTCCCTGCAAGGCAGAGGTAAGGGCTGGGCGGATGAATGTGCAGGCTGTGGAAGAGGGCAGGGTAGTACAGAGGCACTAGCAGCAAAGGAGAAGAAACAGAAAAGCTGATAGTATTAGTAAGGCCATAACTTAAGGGACTGCAGAAAGACATGGCAATACTGGGTGTTTTTTCTAAGTTCTTTTCTTGATACAATTGAGAGTGACTTAGAAGTCTAAATCCCTGTAATATCAGTGAAAGCAAGCTAGGTCAGTGTTAAATGTTTATGAACGTTAAAACAATGTATCATAGTAAAGTACTTGGATTTCAACAACAGTTAGATATTCTGCTATTGCATAATTTCTCAGCTGATAAACAGAGAGGTAAGAGAGATGGAAGTGACTAATTCTGCAGGTTTTTTCTCAGATGAAGGTCTCGTTTAACACAGTGAGATATTGTTTGAGGCAGAACAAAAACCAGACTTTTTTTACAACATGAAACTACACCCTGGGCTAAATAAATGCTGAGGCTGAAGGCCAGAAATGCAGGGAGCACTTGTGCTTTTTGTTTTGCAAATGATTTATCATGGTAATGAACTATTCTTGAAGCCAATTCCCTGGTTTCACTGGGCTCTGACAGAAGCTTTCTGGTGGAGTCAGGTGGTGGCCTCTGGTATCAACTCCTCTTTATGCTCTCAAAACAAAGCCTAACATTTAGTGGTGGAATCAGGTTCTTTCCTTCTTCTAAAAATAAATTTTGTTTGATTTCTGGGATATGATAGTGGGGTCATATGGCATGTGGAAATGTTGTGTGGAACTGTACCATCCCTTTTCAATGCTTCAGCAAGCTTGGAACAGCCTCCAAAATATAGGATTAGAGTGATTTTACTTGCCGATGGCTGTTACCAGGTACTGTCTATCACCGAATGCCATCCCCTTCAGCCAGAACAGGAACTGTGCAAGTCAGGAATAAAGCCCCTTCCGTGGCTGTATACAGTACCTGTATAATGAACAAAGGTTCCAGCAGACTAAGGTGGTTCAAGTTAGTGAAAGATTGATTTCATATTTAGTTTACTGTGTCTGGGGCACAAAGGAGGCAGTTGGTGCCTGGCTGCGGCAGAGGGACCGTCCCACTCCTCCCTGCTCTGCTCCCTGCAGCCCCGGCCAGCACAGCTGGGCTGCTGCTGATGGGGGGCTGCTCCCCCCCCGCTCCCTCTGTGGCCACCAACTGCACTAAAAGCCAGGCGAGTGGCCCACAGTGCCCTGCCCTGGGTTTTGAAGTCCTGACCCTGCTGAGAGCCTGTGAGTTGGCTCTAACAATGTATGGCTGTGTGGGTGGATGAGACTGTCTCTCAGAAGGATGCATTCAGCACAGTATATAGCAAGCAAATTAATTTACTATCATGACCATATTTACTCTTCCACTGTTTCCTGAAACGTGTATTTCAGTGTCAATGGTTATTAAATTCATTTTGAGCTTTTCATATAATTCTTTCATTAAAAACATTTCAAGCAGTATTTATGGTATGTTATTAAGCAAATGAACGTGGAAAAGTGCCTATGTACAAAAATTGAGGAGGACTCAACATGGACTCAAAACCAGCAGATATGCTTATATCAGGTCTGGATATATTAATTAAAATTATGATGAATTATACAGCCTAAGATGCTTGTCATTTTAACATGATACACAATAATAAAAGATAATGAATTAAGTTGCTTTCCTTTCCTGGACCTTTCCCCTAGGATGATGTTATTGTGCTTGCTAATTAGCTATAATATGCAAATAGTAACACTCCAAAGTACTGCATTTACTTTGTCTAACTTAGTTTCAGAAAAACTAGTATATCAAGACTGGAAAAATTCTATGCCCTGTAGTTGATCATATACAGAGTCATTAATTGTAGATATATTTATGTTATAAAACAGATAATGATAAAAGTATTGTTAAGTTTCATGGAGATAGCTATTTTAATCAGTACCATTAAATTCTCCACTCTAGTAATGGTGACTATTGGGTTCTTCAAATTATTAGTATGAGGACATTAAAGCAATGTGTAGAACATAGCTCACCTAGAGTACAATAGAATCCATTTCTTTAAAGTGTTGCAATGCACTTTGTGTTTTTTATATAGAGATGTGATGATATGGAATCACTGCTGAGTTTGAATGTCCATAAAATTCATTGGAAGGCAGACCATCACTGGAATATTTTTGGGAATGCTTAGGTAACATCACAGGGGCTGTGCTAACTCGGACTGTTTCTTGAGGAGCTTTTAACCATGTAAGTTCATTTCCCTTTATTACGCTTCTATTTTACACAAATTTCTACTCTATTATTTTAAATCCTTTCTCATCAACGGAAGACTGGATGTTCTCACTTTGAATCCCATCAGTATTGCTACTCCAATAGGCAGCTGGGATAGACTGATGTGGTGCTTTCTTCTTTGAGTTGGGTCTCTGAACAACTTGTCTCTCGTGTTGAGCAAGCTTAAAATCAAATATGGGACTTTACATGAATTTATATGGAGAAATTAGTTCACTATTATGGGACTTGTATGGAGGACTAGCAGCCTTGAAGAAATGCTGCCAGACTCCAGGCAAATAGCTTTTGTTCTCTTTATGGGAGCAATGTCTACAAAACACAAAAGAAATGTGTTTCCTATGAACACAACAGAGTTAGCATGTGGGAAATGGAACAGTTCTGGCATGCAGGGATTCATGTTGGGTGCCCTCTCTGTGACTTTTTACTGGAACTGGAATTGTTCACAGGTGTATCCATAACTACTTGGAAGGCTCAAAATGTTTAATGAATATTTGGACAAACCTGAATTGGGCACTTTCATGATTATAACTGACTTTTGATGTGTTTTACCTAGTTTAACTGAGAACATCTAGTTCAGCCCCAAAATGCAGCTAGCATAATATCTTCATAAGGAGTGAAGTGCTTTTAACAACTAGTAAAACCTTGTTTTCTTTACCTTTAGGCAGAAACCACTAGAGTGGGGAACTGCGTAAGCCCGGATACAGGAGAACAAATACTACACTGAACAGCAAAATAATGATTGACCTCATTTATATCCACCTTGAGTCAAATCCTGTGTGTGTTTGCCTATGTAAGGACTTCTAGATTTGGCCACCAAATGCCAATACCTCTCTTCTGCCAACCACAACTATGAAGCGTCACTGATTGCAATCACAAATCTAATGGAAAACAAAACCAAAAAAAAAAAAAAGCCTGTTTCCAGGAACGTAAGAAGTAATAGCTTTTGAGTTAGGTATCCATTATCTTTCTATACCCTATGACTAGTATATGCATTTTTAGTCATTTCTTAGGATGTACAAGAAAAGCCACTTTCCTTATCTACTTTTTTTGCCAGCTCCTGTATCTTCTCCTTCAGAGTCACTCCTTCCTCTAACACTCTTTTGCATAGGGTGATCTTTCTTTGTGATACAGTCGTCTGTAGCCCACAGTCTGGAAGTTCAGCTGCCTCTTGAGAACATTTTCAGGGGCAAGGTGATCTTTCCTTGGACTTGCAAGTCTGTTCTGTAGAGAGATTCTCCAACAGCCTCAGCAAATACATTGGGATAGTAGAAGACTTCTTTGCAAATGGGTAAGTCTAACAGATTACATTGCCACAGAAAATTCCCCAGGCTACAAATCACCACCTCTCAATAAAGTACAGCTGAAAGATCCACAGAGCATCCCATCTAGGGAGAGGTTCACACCACAAAATTCTGATCTAAATTGAAGTTAAATTTTGATTTGCTTCAAAACACAACACTGTCAAGATCTTGGTTATCTCTCATGCTGTTCTCTGGAGCTATGCTTTAGAATACAAATCCAGGTGGAGAGACATATTTATGTGATGACTTTAACTAAATAAGTAGTTTCAACAATCACAAAAAAATCTGAGATTTAGGCACGTTTTTGGACAGCCTCTTAATTCTGAAAGGCTTTGACCAAACTTAGCAGAGGGGAGATTTGGCAACAATGAGTAGAGTGTAGGTATGAACAAGATGAGCAGCTTGTGTCTGGGCAGCCGAGGCTACAGTTCATGTGTTGTGGGACTGCTGCATGAAAATGCAGGAACATGAAATATTCCATACAGAACTTTAGTATCTACCTTTGTGTGCTGCATCTTGGAAGCTAACAGTGTATTGCTGATGCAGAAGGTACAAAAGAAAAGTGCTCAAGTTGGAAGAATTAAAGTTCTATAATTAGAAATGGTCTGTTAAAATTATATGCTACATGGCAAGCCTATGAAAGTCAGTGTGCGGAGAGCATATTGGCAGTGATTTACAATTAACCACCACATTGCAAATCACTCCTTAGCTGTTTTCTATTATGAAATTTGGAGAGTTGTAAAATGCATTTGTGCTACTTTATTTCCTTTTGAAATGGTAATTGCTACTGCTGAGGGGCAGTACTTAGTGCAGAAAATGAAGTGTGCAGCATAGGGAGGAACTTGTTTCTGAGGAACTGCTGAGGAATTGTAATGATCTGAAAAAAGTGCTTTCTTGAAACATATGCACACAAAAGAGCTTCATTTACGAAACTCCAACCAAATAAATAACAAAATAAAATAAAATACCATCTTTTTTCTGTGCAAGGGCCAATGCTTACTACTTTATTGCTGACTGCACTTTTTCCCCATCAAAGTGGGAACACAGTGGATTCACACTAGGTAACACTCATAAGCCAATGGCTTGAGGGAAATGCAGATGTATGGAAATGTGATAAGAATGCCCTAAGGTAATGGGGTTTGAGCCAATGCGTTTGAAAATTATCAAGTGTTCTTCTAACTACTAGCCCATTTTAGATACCTTGTATAGAACTGACAGTGGTGTGACCCTGGGGAGCTGGATGAAGTTTGACTTTTGTGTCTGAAGAACAGAGATGGTGCAGCTGAACCAGAGAAAGCAGGTATGTTCTAATTAAGTGGTGATAAATTCCCCTCTTGCAGCTTCCCCCTTGATTGTGATTGTAAAAAGGACTGTGTTTGAGTAGCTTTTATGGAGGGATATATTAAGGAAAGCAAGGAGTGAGGCTTCTAAGGTCTTAAATTTGCTAACTTGTGACAATAATCATGATCTCTCAGGTAACAAAGTAGGCTACCTAGCTCAGGTCCTCAGTTTAAAGTTAATATCTTTGAAAGCCAGATGATTGACTGTAATTTTGCTCATAGTGCTTTGCTGGTAGCAGTAAATAAAAAACATCTACAGCACTTTTCATCAGAAGTGTCAGAGTGCTTTCCACACCATAATCAATTAATTTTTATGAGATGGTGGCCACGGTTATTTCCCTTTCGCTACTGAAGAAACTGAAAGGATCAGGGCAGCAACCAGAAAGCACACAGCATTCAGTGCAGTAGCAAAGACTCATAATGTCTGGGTCTAGAAGCATGGCTTTCCAGAGTTATTTTACAGTTGATACGGAGGAAATAGAGTCATAATTGTCCTTTCATAAATACATTTGAGCTGGCATTGTCTCTTAGAGTGACAACACTGAGTTGGTGCATCTTGACACTTAGAGAAAGAAGCAGTTGTATTGCGTCAGCTTGGCTAAACAAGTAACTCACAACCGAGCTACCACGCAAAAAAGGTAGTGTACAGCAGCTGAAGCCAGGAATGGCTCAGAATAAGTAATTTAGAAGGACTGTCCAGGCACGTAGGGATGATGTTAAAAAATCCAGCATTCAACTAGAGTTTAGACTTGCAAGGGTTATCAAATTGCTGGTTAGGGGATGAACAAGGAAAACATGGGACTGCTGGTGGGTTTAGCTGGTGATTTAGTGGCAGCAAACACAGATCAGGCTGAGGTAGTCAGTGCCACCTTTGCCCCAGCCTTTACTAAGAAGGTCTCCCAGGCTCTGTGCTTTGCAGCAGGGCTCAAGGAGGAGGAAAGTGACCAGCATTGGGTATAAGTTGGAAAAAAAGAGATTTAGACCGGAACTAAGGAAAAACTTAGTTTTAAAACTTAGTTAGTTTCTAACTTCTTAGTTAGAAAAACTAAGGAAAAAGCCATGAAGATGGTCAGGCAGCGGCGCTACCTGTGCAGGGAGGTTGTGCAGTTTCCATCCTTGGGGGTTTTCAAAGTCCGACTTGACAAAACCATGATAAACCTGGTTTGAGGAGGGGGTTGGACTAGAGGCTCCTTAAAATCCTTTCCAGCTTGGATTATTCTGTGATTTTAAGATTTGTGGCTCTGGCAATTCTAGATATTTTAAACCTTCTGCTTAGCTCACCCAGCTTTGTCCATCTAAATAAAAGATGTTCTTCAATGAACGATTTTCACCCATGAAAATAATTTAAATAGGTGATGTTCTAAAGTAAATGCTTTGGAAGGACGAATTGCATACAACTTGTGTACTGGCACAGTAGTGACGTTTCTGCAGTTCTGCAGTCTTCCTGTGAGCACACATGCCACACACAGCCCAGCGAGAGCGGGCACAGTCAGTGCAGCGCACGCTCCAATCCGGCTTTTCATCTAGAATGACAGTGACTAGAGCTGAATGAAATCAGAACAATACAGTGGCATTATGTGTAGATTTGAGACTCATTCCAGTTTCAAAAACAACAGCCAGAGACTGCATGTTTACTTCAGCTCTAGTGTCTCCCTGTTTCTCAAGGAGTATCTGTGGTGCATATATGGGAGTACGTTCTTCAGCCGTTAGCCAGTGTGAAATGGGAAGGAGTCCGTCCATAAGGAAAAGGACTGACTGCAGTCTACTTGTTTGCTGTTCTCCTAATATGTCCCCTTGCTTTCCAAGCAGCCTAAGTGTGAAGAGGAATGTACAGAAGATGATGGGAGACTCTGGGGGTGCTTGTACTGACTTTAAAATTTCAAAATTTGGCATAGGAAAGCAAAATTGGGTTGAAAGGAGGGTGTATTAAACTTATTTGACAAAACTGGGGCAAAAATGGATGTAATCGATCAAATTTAGCCAGGTTTTAACTTACTTGTATGTTTCCAGGCAGAATTATAGTCTCCAACTTCCAAAACCAGCTGATGATTTGCAAGCAGTACATTTAATAAGCATCCTGCTACCTATTCTCCAACAGTGGTGAAATGCTCTGCTTTGCCTTGAGATCATGTACAGCTGGGGTTTTTTGCAAGAAAAGGTAAAAGTGGCTAATGAGGTAAGAATTATTAGTGTGGAAAAATGGGGACAATGGCTAGAATTTAAGGGTATTTAGATGTCTCTAGTGATTTGAGTAGGACTTAGGTACTAGGTACCTTTTAAAACTAGCTAATCACATAGCAAATGAGACACTAATTTAGCAGTTCTCTCAAGAACAAAAAACTGTCAATGTACTTATAGCTTTATAAACAAAGGAATAAGCAAGCACCCTGTGTGGTAAATAAAATAATTGCTGGTACATTGTCCGTATTTTACAGATGATGAAATGGGAAGGGGATCAGTAATTTTTCTCAATAGCACTAATATAAATCAAGAGTACTGCAATGAATTTTAGCTCATATAATTACAGACTACAACTGTAACTCAGATAAGTTAGTGACTTTCCACAAAGGTGCAAGAGTCAGTTCCGTAGCTAGACCTTCAGTTTTCCCACTTTTCTTGGACAAACTGATAATTTCTCCCTTCTACTGTACCCCTTTTAATCTTAACTGCAGTTATTTCTCCTTCTGATTCTTATAAACACTTGTTCTTAGTGTTAAGAAATGGCTACAGTTTTAAAATTGTAACTAAAGCTGTAAGCAGATTCCACAACATGCAGGTACAAATGATGTATCTTAGAAAAAGGAGCTCTTTCCCATTTGTGTATAAATTGAGGCAATTCAGTTTACAGCTACTTAAATGCCAATGGGCCATTGTTTTCATTTTGCATCGGGAACCTAATGTACAGGCACACTTTGTTTCTCTTTGATACTGTAATTTTTTTCTGTTAAAAACAGAATAAGAATCTTAGGAATAACGTTTTTATTTTGCTGTCAAGTTCTTTTTGCTTTGGAAAGTAAGAGGGAGACAAAACTTTCTATTTCCTTTGGGTTTTCTCACAGTTTTCCTAATATTTGCCACGTTATTGCTCTTGCATTTTGGCAGAGCTATGCATCTGACACCTGAAGAAAATTAACCCTTGTAAAGCTGTGCAGAAACTGCAGGGTGTGTATCCCAAGACAGGTCCTGAGACAATACCTGCATTTGCCTATGGACTGAAAAATTTTCCTGGGATTAGGTGCCTCAGCTGCCCAGTTTCTCGCACATATGCATACTTCTCTAAAAGCAAGATATTTCTGAGGTATTAGCTACAGGTTCTCTAGGTCTCTGACCCAGCTAGTGATTCCTTGAGTAAACCACAATTCTGAATGGAAAATAAGCTATAATTGCTTAGACCTAAAGCATCAAGTTTCGGAGTGTTGCTGTTGCTGTCAGAAACCATTTTAGCCCCCAGGAAATACAACTTCTTGAGAAACACTTCTCATCTGCTATTTTTCAATCACTGAAGTATACAAGTATATTTGAAAAGCAAAGTGCTTATGATTATATCTGCTTTTATAAGTTTAACTGTAATCAGCAGACTAGGAACAGAGTGCACAAGTCATTTTATCTACATTATTTGTGGAGAGTCTCTGAGAATACAGGAGTGCTTCTGACCTAGTTAAACTTCTGCTATTTTGAAAATGATTATTAAAAAGCCATCAATACTTCTCTGAGCCCACATACTCACTTGTTGCCCGGTAACCAGAAGGATGGAGCCTTCTTTCCCATGTACCACTTGCCGGTAAATGTGATCTAGGATTAGGAGTTCACTCCAGCAGTTCTGAAGCAACTTCATTTGGTCATCAACCTGTAAAGCAAACACGAAAGTTGGTGGCATCACTCTGGAAGTCTTACATCACACTACTGAGTCAGTCCTTCTTCAAGCATCTGGATAATGTCATGAGAACAGAAATGCTATCAAAAATTATTCATCCACAAAATTACTATTCTCAGCTGAATAAAAAGGGCACTGCTGAAACCCTTATTTGTAAAATGTATACAGTGTTTACTACTGATTACATTATAGGAAAGCAGAACTACAGCATTGTTATGCAAATTAATAACAATAGTATATTTATGAAATGCTCATGGAAATGGGATACTGTTTTTTCCCAAAACAAGAATAGCAGAAATAATGCTAATTTGAACTTTCCTGTACTCTCCATCCTTAAACCTCAGCTTCTGGAAACAGCAAGGAATCTGCAGATTCAAGAGCATTATTGCTGCAACAAGCCCAAGTCAGAGATAGGTCCCTTGCAAAGGAAAAAGTGAAGAGAGAGGCAAACACACCCTCTAAGAATGGTTGTGGTACTATGAAAAAAGGAGAAAACTTCTTCATAAACAGAAGCTGAGCAGCTTCAGGTGTCGCCGGCAGTTCAAGAAAGGGCTGTGCACAAGGCAGTAGTGAGCAGTGACGCATATCACTGACTGCATTTGGTAACAGAAGGAACATACTGGGCAGTCAGCACAAGCAACCTATATTAAGTTTTTGTGCAATGTTATTTGGGATGTGCATATGATAGGACAACAAAGTATATCACTAAACTGATTCCTATTGCAACTGGATTGCATTCAGTTTTACTCACTTTAAAGACTGAAAAATAATTAGATTTCCATGGAAACAGCAGAAAAAAATTCGCAAATGAGTGGAAAGCAGACTATGAATTTAAGTCACGGTAAGCATCAGTATCCTCTGGACCTGTTCTTACTGAACTTAGTGATTTATTCCTAAAATCAAAGTATTTGACTACAGATATGTGTCCTGAAAGAGTTAAAAGATGCATACATTAGCATGCACTTAAGTGTCTGGTGCAGATATGGTAATAGCATATATATAGTTAAAACTACTCTAAGAACCTGCATAGATAGCAATTGAACAGATTAAAATTGCTGTAAACTAGGAGAAGTGAAAAAGAAATTAGCAAAGAAAATATTTAAAGTGGAGTAATGCCTAGAATTTCTGAGACATGAAACTATTAAAATTGTTTTTCAGGGGTTCTAATTTCAATCAATTTAGAACTAGATTTCATAATGCACGTGAAACCTCATTATAAGGAGCAATCTTGCATGAGCTGAATTAGATAATGAAATAGATGTTTTCAAATTTTACCAGCTACAACCTAATGATTTTTTGAACTTTATTCTTTCAAGCTTGTTTTCTGGTTGCGTGGTAGAGAAAGAAGTAATATTTGTCACTAATAGATTTTTGTAGTGTCACCTGTGAAAGTTACCTAGTATTGTCTCCCTCTTTCCAGTCACTTCCCATACAGCTCAGACTTTAACATCCAAGTCTCTATTTGCCTCCTCCATTCATCTTAATTTCCTTTCTTCCCACTCACAGTCTTCTCCCAACTGTCCTTGTCTCAGTTTTGCCCTCTTAGGTATCTGTCTCAAATTATTCCCTCTTGGTGGATTGTACAAGCGAATGAAATCAGCAGAGAAAGGGAGCAGATTATCACAAAGCCAGTGGGGAGAAAAGGGCAGAAGAACCTGTGTGCAGCAGATCCCATTCTCCTGTACAGCCCGCGTTAGGACCCTCCATGACTGCAGCAGGTATCTGTGCTGGGAAACCGCACAACTCATTCTCTCCATTACTGCCTTACCTAGAGAATTTTCATGGGGTTTTGGGTTTTTTATTTTATCTGTCCCCTTCCTTTGCTCTAAAAAAAAAAACCAACCGCCAAACCCAAGGAAAAATGATATGCAAGTATCTGTGCCAAAATAGTATCATAAGGTTGCAAAATCAAGCACTGCAGAATTAGTTAATGCTTGTATTGAGATGGTCTGTCCTACTCTTAGCTTCAGTCTGCATTTGTGTTACAACAGATTTTAATGCATAGACACAAAAGGGCTGAATTATGCAAACGCTCTCAGTTCTGATATTTCAAACATTTTGCATGTTCTGGCTTTCCAGTATTAAGAATAATATTTTATCACAGTTGCTCTTGTGCCCACAGTCACAGTTAATACATGTATGCTCAGATAACTGCTATAAGCTACATATCCGTTGGCAATAGAGATGGAGGAAAGAAAGAGGTGTGGACTCTGTAGATGGATATATTACTAAGTCAAAGTAAAGCTAGTGCTATCACAAACTCAGCCTTGCTCCGTCCCTACGCTGCCTGTGCCCATGACAATTCATTTCTGTTCAGACCACAGAGCAAGGCTGATTCTGTATTAAAGATTTCTTCCTCTGCCCACAACATGTATTTGACTACAAAACCATTTCAACCAAGTGACTTGTTAGCTCAAGAGAGGACAGTAAATTACCACATTGACATTATCCCTACCAAAACTTGGGCCAGGTTTAAAATAAGGCGTTACTTGAAGAAAATGTTTGAAATGTACACATTCTAGTGCGCTTGCTTTTTATGTGAGACTGTCTTGTGATCTCCTCTGTACTACAGGGTGTTACAAAATTCAAATAAATCAAGTTAACATGATAATTTCATTCAAAATTAGCATTTCACACAAAGCTATCACAGCTTACATCTGAATGAACCAAACTGTGAGACAGTTTAAACATCCAGAATCCATGTCATAACATCTAATACCTGAGTAAGAGGTCAAGCATTTGATTATATTACAAATGACATATTTTCAGCTAACCCATCTGTCTCAGCCACAGGCTTTTGCAAACAAACTACACGTTACAGGTCTGGCTTTCTGAAGGCCCCAACAGCAGCTCGTCTGCAATCAAAGCTTACCTCCCAAGCTTTATCATGTCATTACCGAGCCAGTGCTGTGAGAACAGTATGAGATGGCAAAATCACAAAAAAAATGTTTTGCACATAGTCTGTTCCTGCTGTTCTACAAAACTCATAAAACTAGCAACAGCGAACATCTGCTAGTGGTTCACAAAATCTGCTCTTCCACATTCACTGTAATTTAACAAGTGAAAGCCTATAAAACGGGTAGCATAAAAAGCACAATACACATCCAAAACACGGTATTGCCTTTAGAAGACAATTAGATCCAGCTGCTTTTGCCATTTTTAAGAAAGCTGGCAGGACAGCAGAATGCTTCCCAGTTTGCACTAGGAAGAAACAGAGATGACTTTGTGGAGGATCTTGGTTTACTAAAATGTAGGGCAAGTGATTGCTTCCAGCCTATTTCTGAAAAGCGTGTAGATGAGGAAAAGCACATACTTTATCTCTGCTAATGCATACAAAATGAAAAATAGAAAACAACATAGATCACCTTGTACAAAAAAGGTAATGAATCACTTCTTATGTTAGAATGAGCTGGTAAACTTTATGACGTGTGTAACTTCAGCCAGAACACAAACAGCTTTGTTTTTCTGTGGCACGTCAATAAATTAGTTGCAGAAGCATATTATCTGGCAAAACAAACAAAAAAAATCAACCTTTCACCAAAACAAGTATGTGCCTTAAACTGATCCTGAAGGCAAAGAGGCTTAAGTTTTGGGAGCAAAGTGGAGAGTGAGTTCTGAAGAGGAAGGTCCTCTGCAGAAAAAGCACCTTGTGGACTTCAGTCTTCTGACTCCAAAGCCAAATTATGCTAGTCTGCCATTAACAGGGTAAGCGGGAAAAAAGATAAGATTCTGTCACCAAGATAACTAAGCTCCAGTCTGGGACTTTCCTATGATCAACATAATTTTGAATCATGTTATACAATGAATTAGATACAAGCTTATAAACTTGTACTGTTGGCTAAATTTGAGGTTTTACAGTTTGTGGAGATCTTTTAAGAATATTGTCAATGTTTTAACAACAACAAGAAAAAGGTACCCTTTGTCCCAACTACTGGGAATGCTTACAAATAAAAATTGAACATCATATGGCCAACAACCAGCTACTGCAAGAACAGTCCCCAAATTTGCAGCTGCTCCGTGCCATAAGGCAACATTGACCCAAGGATGTAGTAACCCATTTCTTACCTAAGCAAGTTATCAAATGAGATGCCCATTTGACAGCTATCTAGCCTTGAGCAAAAGCGTGTTTGAATACTGTGCCCCGATGGTTAAATTTAGGTCCTCTCTGGCCGGTGGCGTTCAGATGAAAACGCACCAGTGGGGACAGCATAACTTCAACTGTTGTTGAAGAAATGGCTTTTAAGGAAAGATGTGGACAGTGTGTGTCTCAAAAGAAGTAGGAAATAATTTCCAGCATGAAAGAATGATAATGTTATGGGTATGAAAGGAGTAACACATCACACTTGTAAAACTGCTGCTAAGTGACAAAGGAAGGAAAGAAAATGCATAGGAGGAGGCTTTAAAGGAGAAGAATAGGGAGGCAGTGCAGTGAGAGAAGGCATAAGGGAAGTTGGATGTCAGGTAAAACCTTGAAGATGAGAATGATGAGATTGAATGAGATGCAGACTTAAAGGTTTTGCGTGACAGTAAGTGATGTTGCTGGGGCAGAGAAGGAGCGGGTACTTTGTGTTAGAGAAGGAGAGGATGGTGGTTGTCACCAGCACAGGCAGGAGAAGTCCCAGAAGTGAAAGTGGGCATGTGCTTGTCTTCTCTCTCAAACAGTAGGGGTACTAAGGTGGAGCAAGGGACAGCTTTCTGATAGTATTAATACACGGCAATAGGTCAATCCTGTTTCCTATACCAAAATCCTGTTTACCTATGCTCACAGTGAGGACAAGGAAGCATGTCAGAATTTGGAGTCATCCATAACCTTGTATCTCATGCTGTTTAGACTACTTGTAGCATGTTCCCGAAGTCATAAGCTGGAAGAGAAATGGTCACTTCTACAACCCCACAGTGCCATCCCACTGTGCTGCCTACTAACTACTGAGCTAGTCAGAATAAACTAACGTCAGAACATAACTCATTATCCAAAAAGGGTCTCCTAGCATCAGGTGAATGAGACATTGCACAGTCAGTTTCCCCGTGCAATATCCACTGACAGGTGCTTTGTGTACATGGAGATAGCAGGATGCAATGCACTATATTCTGATAAGGTTTTAAGATTTTGTCCTTCCCATGTTGACCTGAAAACATATCTCCAGTGACCTCATGGTATAAATGTGCACAATATCAGTATAAATTGACAATATTTCAGTATTGTGACCTCTCTGAAAGAAACCTTTGCTGTGCTCTTTCTCCCCCGCCCCATGAAGGAACCACTACTTGCACAGCCTATTTGCTGCAGCACGTGGGAAGGGGTGGCTGCAGCCTCCATGTCCCCCTTGTTGTCCCAGCCATTGGCCATCCCAGCTCTTCTCAGTAAAGCACCAGAGCAGAACTGCTGTATGGCTGGGTCAGCAAGAGTTCATGTCTCTTGGGATAGGAATGGATGAAGGTGGGCCACAGTGCAGTAAGACAGTCTATGCCCCAACCATGGGAAGGTCACGGTATTCCCTAAATTAGCATACTCTTCAATTTCACTACAAAATAGTATTGCCCATTTAAAACTTAAAAAAAAACAACCCAGATTTGTGAAAATAGAGACAAAGAGATGTGCCCCCTCCACCAAGTCCATTGAATTTTTTTCCCACAGGTTTAACAGAATCATAGAGCCTGGTGGAACTGTGACACTTCTTTCTGTCCACTGTGAAAGATTCACATCATATCGCTCATCTGCACAGTAAACATCATACTGTTATATATCTGAATACAGGTTTGAGCACAGAATTCCCTGGCAGCATGCCCGAGTTCCTCCACTGCCAGCTGGAATTATAAGATGACTTCAAATCACTTTTCTGAGTTCTCTGCTAACTAAGATTAGAAAACAGGCATGCGTGAGAATAGATTTTGATGCAACTATTAGTTTTCATGATTTTCTTACCAATATAATGCAAACCATGTAGGATATTTCCAGGACTGGAGAAAATACTCTCAATTTGAAGTGTAAAGGTCTAATCCTGAGCACTGTGGTGGCACGCTAACTCTTGGTGGGACAAAAAGATGGTCTGGGATTGGGGATGGGAGTGTCACATTTGTCTGCTAAACCCCGGACTCCCACTCAGCTGGGCCCTGAGCTTTTGCTACAGGACTCAGTGGAAGTTTGTCAGGCTCGTTGAGACCTCTATTGACACTGCAATACACAATCAGGCATTATCAATTGTAGTTAAAAGAAGGACTTATCTTAGAAATGCTGGTTACTCATCTGAAAAACTATTTGTGCTGATGTTATAGATGAGGAAGGCTGGTGCAACACAAGAGTAGTATTGTTGTAGAGTGTATGTTTCCCACAGCACAGACTGTTAATCATTATAAACTTTTGTTTTCTCTGAAGAACATTGAAATTGCCAAACAGTAAAATGAAGAATAATGTGTATGCTTTGCTGAAATGCACCTTAATCTTATCAAAACCACACTGTGCCTTTCTTTTAGGAAAGTGTTTCACAATATTTAGCATATTGTAACCAACAACTGCAGATTTATTACAATTTTTCTTCTGAAGAGGTATTTTCAGCCTGATACTTGATGAATTGCCTGTTAAAAGTTTTGGGGTCATGGTTTTTTTGTGTTGCTCTGAGTTAAATATTTTCTTTATAATTATTGCTGCAGATTCAGTTAAACAATGCACTCACCTTTTACCCAGTCTACATACACCTCCCTTTCTGAGAAGTTGGAGAATCCTCTTTTCATTTGCATCAATTTGCACTATAGCTGTGGGCTTTTCTGCTACTAAAAATTTAAAAGGGTATCTAATGATATAAAAAAAAATGCAATGATTGAAATTTATGTGATAACACCATGTTGGATTCAGCTGAATTGTTTTTACTTATGCTTCTAAAAGGGAACACCAATATAGAAATAACATGAAGCATTCATCTCATAGTGCGCCTTTTAAATTCTACGGCCATTGAATAGCCATTTCCTAGTGAATATGAAGTGATTAAACATCTGTCTGAATTGTTCAGCCTGAAGCATACAGGTTCAAGGGATGGTTGAACTTTCTTTCAAATGTAGTTAGGAGATCACTCACAAGTTATTGCAGACATATAGCTTGAGTTGCTACTCCATTTTCTTATGCTATAGTGAAGCAACTCGCTCCAAATCAAAGTTTTATAAGACAAGTGCACTCTAGAGGCTAATTTTTCCTCCTGAATGCATGCATGGTTTCCAAATCGTTACATAGGTAGAGAAGGATTTGGACTCTTCAGATCGGTTGCTGCTAACAGTGGGAAACCTCCTGTGCGAGGTTGCTGACAAAAAGCAGCACATAACTTTCAGAATCAGTGAATGCCCTAATAAAATGTGATTACTACCTGTAACCTCAGTAATAAAATGCTACAAAGTTCAAGAAAAAATGATTTAATATTAACTTTGATTGTTCCAGCTCTTTACTACAAACCTGTGTGTTATATAAATTTTTTAGCTAAAGGCAGGGAGTGATCTTTACAACCCCATGTTGGATTAGACGACTGTCCTGTTGCCTTCTAGCTCTAGTGTGAAGTGAATATAAAAATCTGTCCAAGTTTGGTAGCACTTTACATTTTTTCAAAATTCAAAAAGGAAAGCAAATGTAGAAATGCTTCAGTGTGTGCCTTTTCCTGCTCCTTTACAGCATGTAAAGAGGCTGTTATAAAGGTGGAATTATACTTGGTGTCTGCCTATGCACATGTGTATATACCTCTTCCTTCAATAACTTCTAAATCCATCAGTCAGCGTTAGCTTATTTCAACAGAAAGTTCATCTGTTCAAGAGATTAAACTCCTATATGTCTTGTGTGAATCAGTATCCAGACAGAGGAAAGCAACTGCTGGGTACTATGCTGAAAGAAAAGCTAATTTGCTCACGCTTTATTCAACAACAGAGAACTGAGAGAGAGCAGAAGAGAAAGACTAAAACGCTTCACTAATTCCCTGCTCATGGAACCATTAGTATTTGGAATATCAGTCCACTTTAGATAAGGAATTTATAGCACAACACAACATTATACTTTTGAAAATCCCCACGCTTTTACCCTTCCAAAATGTGAAGCGATGAATATGTGGTGTCCATGCTCTGAATGGTGTCTGGTGATTCCTGTTTAACAAATGCACACAGGGAGAGCGATGGCTTTGCAAGAACTTGTCCCCTCATGCGACAGCTTGTCCCCTCGCATGTATAAAGTCACTGTGAAAGAGGGGATCAAAGCAGCAGTGGCCAATCATTTCTCAGTTTCAGTGCTAACCTTGCACTGCATCAAAATACTTTAATAAAAAGCAGCCTTGAGCATCAGTTCACACTCATCCTGTTTTCTTGCAGGAATGTAACACAAGGTGCGTTAGTCTAAGGACCTGAGATTGCTGAAGGGAGTATGGGCAAGTAAAGAATAAGACCTCTTTGGACTCCATTTAGAGAGTATTTCCCTCTATTAAGGAGAAGGTAAATGGCGAATCTCAATTCTTCAAACATCAGATGAAAGGACTGTTACAATAAACTTTGTGTGCATATATGTATATATTTTATATAATGCATCATATGCAACGTATAACACACCCTTTTTTTTCTCCTTTTCCTCATATTTATTTCTGTGAAAACTGCATGAAAATGACTTAGTATTTCACAGTCAGCGATATTTCTGATGAATTATAAATGTGTTTTTCTTAGGTTCTTTTTTGGGTCTTTTTTTTTTTAACTGAAAATAAGAAAAGATTTCTTTTTAGTCCCAACTGAAAATTTTGCTTACAATGCATTGTTTCTTCCCTGTCAAAGTGAATGCAAAGATAAAGAAAGAGGAAAATTAATTCTACTTCTCAGCACCTGTTTCACAGCGTGAAAAGGAGGTGCCTGCTTCAGGACTGGACCCATAGAACTGACCTTCAAAATCCTACTCCTGTGAGTGTCTCTACTGATGTCAGTACAGCATAAGTTTATGCATAGTTAGGTCTAGAATTTAACAAAAAATCAGATAATGCTATGCACTTTGTGTAGCAATTTTGGTATTAAAGCTGTTTTGTTCCCTGGAGTTACTATGGAAGTATATCTGGTTTTCCTAACGTCAAAAAAACTAACTGCAAAAATGTGCTGGGCCATATTCTTAGCTCTTAACTTGCATGAATGTAAGTCCTTTGACTTTCACATAACCAAAATCTGAATTAGGTCCATTCGTCAGTAGCCTTGTGGGCCTGATCTGCTTTTTAGGATGCACAATGATGTCCTCTGGGGAATCAGAAGACAAGACTGAGTCTAGTAAATTTTATGGTACTGCTGGTGAATTTATTCTCAATATATTGAATCAGCAGTTTCATGCTATTGTACAGCAGCCTTTGATTAAAGTCTCTGTGGTCTTCTCCAAGTCACACATATTTTAGTATTATCTGAAAGGATTTCTAATATGTAATGTTCCTTTCCTGTTTGGTGATTTACTGGATTATGTTTTTCTTACAGCTACCCCATTTTTCCAGCTGACACTTATTCTAAGAGTCTATAGATAAGCTTTACCTCCTACATCAGCTCTCATTTGTAAAATTTCTTAGAAAACAGCAACATCAAGTTTCAACAGAGATCAATGCAACACACAGGGGTGGATAGCTAATAGTGTAAAACATTAAAGACAAAGTCCTAGTAAGAACTAAATTTATTTTCTGCAAAATAAATATGCTATTAAAACTCAATCAACAAAGTATAATATGGAAAATATTTTTAACTTCTGACACAAGAGACATGCTAATTTCAGAAAGACCCTTTAATATGGTAACAGGCAGGCAGAGTAATCTCTCAACACACTTAGGGTTCTGTTCTTTCAAGTGCTGTATGCCCCAGAACACTGCTTTTTGCATGCATTAACACAAGAGTTACTTAAATTGGCTCTTGCTTAAATTACACTATGTGGTTACTCTTCTGTTTAATAGCGTTTGTGTTACTCTCCAGTACAGCTATTCAAGGGGGTGTGGAGCATGGCAAAAGGGCAAGTCATAAGAGAATTATAACCTTCCTCCTTTATCAGATAACACCTACAAAAGTTGGTTTGTGTACACAGTGTGGGACTGTATTCACAGTTATACTGATGGGAATATGCAAATAATATTCTGATGTCATAAATAAAAAGGAGATATTTTAACATTACAGCAGTGTAAATGAGAGAAGAATAACTTTCCAGGTATTAGTGATAACTAGGGTTAGACACTGATAAACTACATAAAGAATATTGTTTACAATGTGGTTTACAAACAATTGGATGTTCCATACCATTTCTAGTTATCAACAATTCAGCAGTTTTATATTTTAAATGTTCTTTATCTTTTGATTGCGCAGCACTGCGATCTTTTTCAGGAATTAAAATATATTGGTTTATATTTTACTTTTCATATTCCTCTTAATACTTTTGACAAACACCCAACTGTGTAAGGGCAGATAGTTCCCTCTGCCCATATTGGAATCGCTGAAACATATACTGTGCTAAACAGGACAGAAAGTCACCTGCAATACACCTTTGGTGATAGAGGCTGGTGTTATCATAAAACACTGCACTTGCCATACAAAAGTATTCCATTGTGTTTTCCTGTTTTGTAATAGAACAACCAAAAAAACCCTACAGTAAGAAACCACGAGAAACAGTATCTTCAGTCAAGGTGTGAAAGGAGATGGTATCCTGATGAAGAAAAAATGCAGAAAGGTTGTCTTACATCCCAAAGGCTGCAGCAGTACACAGTAAGTCCCTGGGGCAGAGATTAAATGAGAAAGAAGACCCAATAATAAGGGAGAAAATGAAAGAAAATCCGGCATTGTGAATGGGGGTTGCCACGTATTTAACCAGTATCCATCTGACTTAATAGAAAAAGTTGTTTTAAAACACCACTAAAGGAAGCTGAAGTCATACAAGAAGATTGTGGAGAAGTAGCGAGAATGTGTGATGCATGACCCAATGAGCAATGCACACTAGAATGATCCAAAAGACTTAGTACTTCTCTTTACATCTTAAAAGCATTGCAGGAGGCTCTCAGCATGCAGCCACTACCATCTAGCTAAATCCTTTCAACTAGAACATCGTCTTCAAGAAAATTAGCTCCTTTCCCAACAAAATCAAGTGTAAAAGAGCAGAGCCATGCTATTAAAAGTCACAGGAAGTGTTGATTGAATGAATGTTTAAGGAATAGGCAAGTGTGTATTTAAATGTTTTTTCCATTTATCATTTGGCTTTGTTTCATTTATTCCCACTTCCTGTTTCCTGTATTCTAATTTGGAAATCTCTGAAGTATCATTAAAATAAGGTTGTCACAACTCTGCCCAGGTCCCATACAGACATGATTAGCTCTGTAGTTAGGATTGATATTAATGTTTAAAAATATCCTTGAAAAAAATGTTTTTATTTGGGCTACTTGTTATGTTGATGAGAGGAACTTTTGCAGTATAAAACACAGAATGAGCAGGAACCTTGGAGGTAAAAATGACTGTGGACTGTGGCACAGCTCAGTCAGCCTCCAACTTTCTTTATAGTCACAGCTGGACACAGGTATCAACATTTTTAGTCTCTAAATTGGGTTCCTATATGTCTGTATGCAACAGAAGATTAGATGTGAGTTAAGGAAAAAGGGAATTAGTCTGTACATCCTATTTATTAGGTTTTTCTTAGCTCACAGTAGGAGCAATGAACAACAAAATCAGGTTACTTGGATTACTTCCCATTAACCCATGAGTGCACCATGCGCCACAACTGTGGGAGCTAAGTTTTAATCAGACTGGAAAAAACTCAGTCAATGGGCAAGAGCTTGTAATAAAATGTCAACGTTTTCTTCAAAAAATGATTTTTTGCATAGCTTGTGCTGAAGCGTCTGGCACTCTACTACTAATCTAGGTCTGAGCATGTTACTTTGGTTTATAATTAAATTTAATATGAGTTCTATTTTTGAAGATTTACCATGACCAAAATATTATTTTGAAACCCAAATGTAAGATGATTTATTGATTAATTCCAGATTTATCCCAGACTTATCAAAGGAAAGTGCATTGTGAGTCTGCCTCTAATAAGTTTTTCTAAGATGTATTAGAACTTTCTAAAATATGGCTACATAACTTTATACCAGGGCAATTTTCCTGGTACGTGAAATAGCCTGAATGATTTAGAATTATAAATGAATGCAAGATTATACAAATATTCACCATCATTTCACTGACAGGTAATGGATTGAATTCTCTCTTCGGCTCTCTTCCTTTTTTAAACTAATCTGCCTGAGGGTCTGTTTCTTTTAGAATATAAGATCTTTAGGGGAGGGACTGCCTATTACTATGGTTTTATGCAGTACCTGTTTATGTTCCCATAAATCTCATTGTAGAAAAGGGCTGCCTGACTGCAAGGAGCATACATGGACTCTTTTCTGTAAATAAAATTGTTTGTCTTTCAATTTAAACTGCCAGCCCCCAAAATAAACTCAGAATGTCCAGTTTAATAGCACAGTAAGATATTATTAGTGAAACATACTGTCTCCTTACGTAAATATAAGCATCAGCTTAAAAACATCATGAGAATATTTTGCTCAATATTTTTTGTACTGGGGCATAACCATATAACCTCACATCCTATGTAACACCATCCTAGGTATGGTACTATAAAGGGTCCTGAGCTTGGATGGTTTAAAAGAAATTATTTCGTTACAAATGTCTTTGAGAGTGATTCTAAGATTCCTATGGAGACAGAAATACAAAATACCCTGGACTTCAACAGAAGACTTCCTTAGTTTTTATTGCTTTATATCTGTGAAGGGTCTGATAATGCACACATTTTTTAAGTACAGCCTAGCATAAGCCAACTTCTAAATTCAGCTTCTGGCGACAGGTCCTTTTATATTTCCTCTTGCATGAGCACACACAGCACCAAAATCCAATCTACTGTGTCAAATATATGCATTTTGCAAATATATGACTATTTGATAAATGGAGTTGAATCTAGTTTTGTTTAGGTTACTTTTAACAACTGAGAAATGTTCAAAGTTTATTTTTTAGCTCATATGTTGCATGCAAATTGCCTCTTTCTACAATGCAGTGTGAATATCAAGTTCCCTGAGTTGTCTGAACTAGATTCACTAAGTACTTATCCAGAATATGCAATTAAAATGTAATTCATTTCTAGATATCATCAATATTCTGTCATTGTATAAGGGGAATGGACTAGCTGACCCATGAAGTCTATTCCTACCCTCGTATCTATTATGATTACCTTATATTAGTAAAATTGCTTTTTAAGGTCACTTTTATGTGGTGGTTCCCTCTACACAAATATTTGGTACATTTGGCCATTCATGTGTATTTCTTTATGCTCTGTTTAGAATGGATTCAGTACAGGTAGAGCATCAAATGAAGCAAAACCCGGACATTTTGTTGTAAATAATTCATAAAACAATGTTATGACCTTTATTCCCTGTGAGACATCCACATAACGAGCCACCCAAATGAAGCAGCGAAAACATCCACTTCCCCTGCCATGGGTGTGCCCCTGACAGAGTCCTCAGGGTCAGAAACCCATCAATCTCTTTTCACACATGAGCTAATCAATTCAAAGAGGGAAGTGCCAATGAGCTATTAGATCAATATGGTGAAGTATGGAGATTGATCTTATCCCAGAGTGACTACATTAACAGACTCGTCAGTGTGACCTCTGCCCTGCGGTGCGCATTATACAGGATTGCAAGTCTGATATCTGAATGAAGACCTCAGGTCATTGCTTTTAATAATCTGCTTTGCTGAAAGAATTAAAAGTAAATCTGTAAGGGTATAACTAATGAAAATATGAAGTCCTTTCTTCTCCTCTCATCTTGGAACATTTGCAGAAATCAGGCAAGCTTTTCACAGCAACTGGCACCACTGACTGCTTGAACAGAAACCTGCTCAGCGATGCCCAGCTGTTGGCATTTCAGGTAACACGTATAAAACAACCAATGATATTTTGCTCTCCTGCCACAAACATTAATAGAAGAAACCAAATACAAGACAATAAAAACTACTAGCTGTGTCAAAATCTGTTAAAGTCTTGGATTAATTACTCTAATCAGTTTAGGAGAACTGCCAGATCAAGAGCTATACTGGAATGCTGGTGGACCGAATTACTCAGCTGGTGTAAGTGGGATGGCAGTGGCTGCCACTGCTGTGCAAGGTGCTCACGGTGCTGCCATGTACTGAGCATGGACTTTGTCCGCCAAGCAAAATGTTCCCAATACTTGCGTCAGCTCGAGGTCCGGCCCTGGGAGCCTTAGTCTGTTTTCATTTAGGCCAAAGTCCAGTGACTTCGTGGGGAATTGATCTGATCAGCAGAGCCTGGCGTCAGGCTCTAATCAACCTATGCTGGTGAGTGTCACCAACTTTACACGAAGGCTGTACATGAAGTGACCGCAAATAATACTATAAGCAACCATTTCAGGTCTCTCATTTTAAAGACTAATCTTTTTGATATATAGTTTCAGAGATGCTGAAAAAATGTACACTTTGTTGTCTCAGAGCACGATATTAATATTGTTAATATTTTTAAAGCCCTGAATAATCTCATTGCAATGAAATATTTATGTATATAACACATTTTAATACTGTATTTTTATTATACTAAACATTTTTATTGTTCATTGTAAAATTGAATCAATGAATTAGAAAAGGTTACTAAAAAAGGATTAATGCATTTTTAATGAAACTGAATGATATAGCTTCTGTTAGTTGCTAAGAATAATGGCAGATCTATCAGGTTTATACAGATAAGAGCTTTGTGAGTTTATCTGAAAGCCCACATAATGGCTCTCATTTAACTGTAACCTAGAAAAACAGACTTAGCGATCCTATTCAGGATTTTAGTTCATTGTTTACGTGTATGATCTCTCTTCCGCCTTGTGATCGGATCACCTGTCTAATCATGAAAATATGAATGAATCTATTTAGCAGATACATCTATTTCCAGTTGTAAAACACTTTTTGAAAACAATGCTTTTTCAAAGTCTAAATGGAAGAACCAAGCTAGCCATGCAATGCCATTGGGAAATGTTTCTGAACTCTTAGGTTAATAGACGGGGGAACTGGTGAGAACTTTGTATGTTAATAGTGAGAATGTGGACGTTTCAATGCTTGCACAGCTTGAATCCTTAATTAGCCCACCAGCCTAAATTATAAATACTTTCCAGATAGAAACTCCTATGCTTAAAAATATCCCAATAGAAAATCCTTACATTAGTGTAACACTGATTGAAGCTTTAACATTGCCCAAGATGTTATATACAAAATTAAAACTGCAGTTGCAAACTTGGTTCTGAATCCTAGACAGATATCGTGCTCTTTGCAATATAGCATTTAATTTTCTATTGTTTTGCAATGGAGATAAGAATAGATAATGAAATTTTATATTATTACAAGATACACGTATTGTGGAGGAATGACTTTATAATGACACCCTTATAAATGTAGAAATGTACTTGCATTTTCCAATGGGAGGTATGTTATCGAAGTTCTTTAAAAGAGAAGAACTGTAATATTTCTTCTACCTTTCAGTAGAACCTGAGAGAGAGTCTATGCATAATACATACGTGTGTGTGGTACACAAGATGCTGTAGTATTGCTCAAGGACTTGTGTGAATTTTGTGAGACCACATAATTCATAGTGGTGAACCACAATTAAATAAATCACATCACCAAAATGGGCATACGTTTTCTTCTATCACTATGATGTGGTTTTTACATCATGTTTTTTCCAAACAAACTAAAAAGCTATTCTATAATAGTGGTGGTTTAGATTTAAAAAAGGTTTTAGAATTCTGATATTATATTTGTATCTTTCCATTTATAAAGCAAGGAACTTAACACACATCCAATGATATGGGCCTCAGAAGGACTTTGATTCAGGAAAGCACTTTACATGTTTATTGAAGCATTTGTCCTGATCTCACTGATGGGAAGCGGACGCTTATATATTTTCACTAAAATGAAGGCAACTCTACTGAAAAGGGAAAGTAAACTTACAGCACATACAGAACTAAAATACCTTTTCCATGAATAATAATATTTTTTTAAATTCAGTGTCTCACACTCAACAAGTGCTAGAAGCAAATGCTGCCTCCCAATGGAAATGTGAAGTTTGTTTCCCAATAAAATAAACCACAAAATTTCTGGTCCCATTGTTTTATCGGATGTTCAGTCTTTAACTTACTTCTAGTAAGAATTGAACAATTTTCGGATTTCACAATCAAATTTTTTTTTTACGAACTTCATATCATGGGCTCAAAATGCAGTTTCTGGAGAAAGGAGGATGTTTTTTCCCTGTAACAGCAACTATGTGAAAACTGCTCAGGAATATGAGGAAGGAAGAATGGATTAGTGGAAGAGTTCAAATGAGGTCATGAAGTTAATGATAAATACAATTTATCTTATAATTCTTCAATTCACCACATAGATCCACAAATCGTAACTGCAATATCACTGTCACACGTGCTATCAACAGATGCATCTGTCGTCTGGTCACAGAATCTATGGCAGCATTAGGTATATCTGCCAGCGGCATCTATTGAGATGGTTGTAAGGTATCTGAGTACAAATAAGTGATACACATTATTTTATATGCGTATGAAATGAAACGTCACTAGCTTCTGTGTAACACAGGAATGGCTGAATGGATTATTTTTTTTAAAAAAACCTCTTTCCAGTTTCCACTGTAAGCAAATACTTACAGGCAGAGAACATTCATGAAAACTTTCAGAAAAAAAAGATAATCTTCTGGGAAAGATACAATAGATTGAAAATACACGTCTAGAATCGAAATGCTTCCTCAGCCTCGACAGAATAAATAATAAATGCTTTCTAGGTAACTACTGCAGCTCTTTTGATAACATATATATTAATAAATTAAAAACGTCTGTAGATTGACAAGTGGTTTATGGGCTTATACTGGAAAGCCAACAGCTAATTATGAAAGCCTGACTTGACTAATCAATTATTCAGATGAACATTAGGTGCCTATTATATGCGTAAACATGGGATTTATATTTCCCCTAAGTAACTTTGTAAAATAACAAACCCAAAACATGCAAATTTGAAACGGAAAGAAATGGCACTATTATGCACTTACTGCACATGCAGAACTCCCACTGAATTATTCAGGGAACACTGAATCGGGAGCCGCGGTCTTCTGATTCTGAGCAACACAGCAATAGCAGCACATGCCATGTTGTATTTGTTATGCATGTAATATTGATTTAGCTCGTTCTTGTTGGTCATGTCTCAAATTCATTTCACGTTTAGGAGGTAGGGGAAAGGAGAAGTATCCCTGGATTGATATTTGCAATATACTTTTATGCCTGTTGAACACAAGATTATCTGATAAATTAATAAGACCATGGCTTTTAAGTGCAGGAAGAGTAAGCCTTTGAAAAGGAGCACAAGTGAGGTAATGAACTGTGTTTTGAAAAGGATTATATTTGCTTCATTCCCACCTCCTGTATGTAAAGATTGGGAGAGTGCTAGTATTACAGAATGGATTCACTGGTGTTTCATTTCGTTTGTGAGGCACAAAACACAGTAAGGTAATGCATGATCGTCCTTTGCATTTAGAAAAGACCATGCTCTTAAACAGAATACAGCAACAGGGAAACCAGAAATAGATGTGACCAGACACCTGCTGACAAACAGTGACAAATCCCACTGACACTGCAGTGACCCCCAGTTAGTCAAGATTTAATTAAGGAGTATAATTAAGTCAGTGGAACAGAACACTAATGAGTGGTGTTTTTTTATATGGGTAATTACACATAAGAATACAAAGCAAGCTAGGCCCCTAAATATATCATTAAATTGAACAGTATAGAATGACAATCAGAGCTTTAAGTACCTTTTTTTTTTCTTTGCAATAATGCAGGTTGAAACAGCACAGCTCGTCAAGCATCCGTACAAATGATAATGAATGCTACTGGCCCAATCCTGCGTGTGTCTAAGCATGTTGGTAACATGACCTTGGTGGCACAATGCACACCAGGAAGGCTCGGTGTGCATGGGTTTGCTGGGCTCTGTCTGTCCTTGTGTTTGCATGTGTTTGTACCACACAGGGGTCACTTTGGCTCGTTTTCTAACAAATGACATTCTGCTGCTATTCTCTTACAAGCAACACATCCTCTATATTTCATTTATCAAGTGTGTTGATTACAAGGAAGGCATACATTACAAATTGTTCCTATGATTATTTGCACGTTGGATGCAATATACCTTTACAATCAAACAATGGAGATTTCTTTCGGCAGTGGAATTTTATGCCTGATCCAGTTCTCTGGAATTTATTTTGGGAATCTTTAGGCAGTTGGATGAAATAGCTGAAATATCTTTGTCTATGTGATACTTGCTTATATTGCAGACAGAAAAGTACAGTAAAGTAGATTTACTAGACCAACATGTTAAACTGGGGTGGAAAACATCATGAATAATGACGATGATGGTAAGGGAAAAACAACTTTTCTATGGTCTCAAAGATTTAAAAGAATGCCTGTGTAGTTTGGGGCCAGCCCTCTGCTGGGATTACTCTATCTGCTCCCAGCTGGTAGCCTGCAGTTCATGACAGCCTTTTATCTGTTATCAAAGCAACAAGTGGAAAAGCAGATCCTCCTGCCTGCTAACACTCTGTTCAGTTCTCTCTGTAGAATTTCTCCTTCTAAATCTTTCCTTTTAACAAGTCCTCAGATTTCCTTCCTACTGCTGCAGGAGACACTAAATATGTCTCTCAAGTCTTTAGCCCGCTTGTCTAACTTAAACTCTGCAGGATGTTAAAGGAAGAGAGAATAATTGCATTACAACAGGACATTTGCTACAGGAACTGACTGAAATGCAGAAACCGATCCTGCTCAGACTGGAGTGCTCAGAGTTCAGCAATCGAGTTCAGTGACAGCAAAACCAGATCCTAATTACTCAAAAAACACAGTGCCAATATCACACTTCGATTAAAATTTCAGACTGAGACATTAGTTAGGCTTAAATTTAATCTACTAACCTATTAATCGACTTATTTATATAAGTACGAGTTTTACTGTAACAAAAGCAAAGCAAACAAATGACATTGAAACCTAGGACATCTATACTGTGCTTACTTTGCTTTTTGAGTAGTATAGAAAAAATAGAAAAAGGTAAAACTGGGAGATATTTAAATATAATTAATGTGAATTCTTTCAAGCAAAATCTATCAATTGAAACTGAACAGTTATTTGTTATTAAATCAAATGTAAAGGAATATACTGCATATAGTAAAAATACACATTGCAGTTTCCTTAAATCATGCTGTTGTAGCGTAATGGGTCTTAGAAACAGAATCCTATAACAGTTACTATAAGTATATTTTGAAAATGAAGAAAACTTAACAAGCTATTATGTAGGCTATGTTAAGCAATAATATTTTATTGCTTTTTAAACTCTTTGTTTTTTAAACAGATTTTCCCCACGGTTTACTGCAGTTATGTAATGTCAGAAGATGCTGTGGGTATGCCAGCATGGCAGTGAATCCAGGGCCTGCTCCCTCTCTGAACCGAGGCCTTTGCCACCATGCACACCTTGGTGCCTCCTCAAGCTGGGCACAACAGAGGCAGCTGGGCCAGATCCTGCCAACGCTCTGCCCTGCCCGCGGTGCAGTCCTATTGCACTCAGCAGAATTAGACCTCTGTATCTAACCCTACTCATTTAAAGCCATTAGAGATTTTTAAAGCGTGTGAAAGCCACGATTTGGCTCCGAGTCCTCTGGCACTTGGCTAAAATGTAAGCAGTAGCGTCTCATTTGTACGAGCTGCCTAAGGTAACTGTTCTGGATAGAGCCCCAACAAATGTAATCTTAAGCTATGGAATCACTATTTTTGATTTTTCTCATGAGCTGGAGCACATGTGAAAACTCTAACAAAGCCAAAATACAAGGAAAGATGAGGGGTTGTAAAAATTATGCAAATGATTTCCCTGTTTTTATCTTTCTGAGGGCATGTGCCAGTATAAAACACAGGATTAGCCGGAGCGACTTCCGCCCGGGCTGCAGACGCACGTATGCGTAATGGATCCCTGACATCTTCTTCTCCCCCACTTTCGTCCCCGTGAGGCCGCCCCTGCCCAGCCGCGTATGAATGAACAGAAGCGCCTTTCATCCCCCACTTGCCTGGCGCTTCAAAAGGAACTACGAAAATAGCAGCAACAAAAATCCAGCCGCCTGCCAAAAGGCCCGCACACGTCCCATTCTCACAGGCATGCGAAAGGTTGGAGAGCTCAGCAAAATTTTTATGTACGGGAGCAGGCCCAAGGAAAACTCACACGCCATAACCAATTGTGGACAGAGGATCATCTATCAGCAGACAAATGCAGGAACTCCAGAATGTCTCTCCTCAAATGAAATAATATATCTTTGAAAGCCAATGCCCGTTTTAGGCCTGAGGCCCATATATCAAGCCTGAGAGGCTTGTGGATACGCTCCAGGGCCATTAACCTTCCACCTGTTTCCCCTTGTCCTTCAGGATGAGACCCTGCCCTTGATTTTACTCCCTTCCCCTGTTCATCTTCCGACAGAGTGTAAATGTAAAGCAGAGGGCCTGCGAAATAATTCAAAGGCAATGGACCAGGGACATGGTTACAAATCTCTGCCACTGGCACTGTGACTTATGCAGGCAGTTTGTCACACATGAGCCAGGTGACCTCTGTGACATAACAGAGAAAAATATCGCCCGAGATCAAAAGATGAGATTCAGAGCACTCTAACTAACTCTGGTGTACACAGCCGCGCTACGCGGTGGCCAAGGGTTTCCTCTCCTCCGAATGCTGCTCGCTCCACCTGCTAGCGGGCCGGACGGGCTCCTGCTAATTTCAGTAATTTCTTTTTCTCTCGTCTCTTTAGAAATCTGTCCTGTAACCTGAACATCAAAACTTGCCTTGTCCTGAAACCTCTCTTTTTCAAAAAGATAATTAAATTGACAAGGAGAGACAGCAAAATGCCATTCAACACACAAAAATTAACACATAAAAAGGAGTATCATTGAGCATGGTGGAATAGTCGCTTTTGCAAATGGGTCTGTTTTAATCCAGTAATTTTTGAAATGGTAAGTAACACTAAAACTTTGTATGAGCATGCTGTCTCTGGTATCACAATGAGAAGTCTCTGAAGTCCAAAACATTTATTGGGAATTCAGCTGTCATGACGGCTAAAATGAGAGTAGAGTTAGTATTAAAAATGATGTAATGCACCCAGATAACACACATCTGTACTGATTCGTATTTTACAAAGAGATATACTATGGAACCAGAATAACAGTCGTTTGAAATAAAGCCTAATCAGACTGTTTCTCTTTAAATCTTGAATTCATTTTTCAAGCTGTGTGCTACATAGGAAGTTTCCCAGCTGTTTTGTACATTCAAGACTTCTCTGCTGGGTGCAGACAAAAGAATAGGGCCTAATGCAGTGTTTCTCTTCACTCTCTGTAACCTAACGGTATGTCTGGTATGGACATTTAATTTTGTCTATTCATAAATTAAAAAAAAACCCACAACTGTCACAGTATGCCTGGCATGATGATGAAATGAGAAATACAACTGTAGCCAGATCAGCCTAAATCCTGTTCTAATCCTAAATCACTTTGGCATTTGCCAACACCTAGTTGATGAAAAAGTCAGTTTAACCCATGAATGTATATAAGAATACACATGTGTAGACACACACACAAAAAAATTCAGCACATTGCTTATGAGTGTGATAAACATTATCTCATCAACTATTTCATGGTGTTTTATCACATGCTGCATTTTAAAATTTTGCATAGAGTTCAAGCTCTTACCCAAAATCATCTGAAGGGGTAGCATTCCAATATGCAAATATATCTAAATTCACTAAATCTAAAAGCATAAGAGAAGTTGAACTTGAGGACTTGAGGCCAAATCATGCAGTATTTAGAACAAAATGCACAGCTGAAAATCATTTCATGTGTCCCATTGACTGAATTAAATGCACAGTAAATGCAGAATACAGTAAATGCAGAATTAATATTACAAAAAGATTACTGTGAAGTGTTACCATATGCATTTGTAAAAATAAGACAGTTGTTTGATTTTACAGTGCTAAAATCTTTTGCTCTTGTTTGGGCTCTGTTATTACAGACACCTTTTTCTCTTTTAGTATCTCTAAAGAAAGCCTGCCAGAGATAGGTCAGCAACTACACGAGAGTTTTGTCACTGATTTCAGTGAACTCCAATTCAGATTCCAGGTGTCTTCATTTTTGAAAATACTTAGAGTGTTACTTTTTAATGTAAAATATAGGTGATATATCCAAGAGATCTGGCAGTCACATCTTTAGCTCTCTTTGACACTCCAACCGAATATATTAATTTGTATGTAGGTCTGATTTCACTTAGGCTTTCTGCATCCTTTTTTTTTTTAAATATATTTGGTGTATCCCTGAAAAATTAATATTTAATTTAAAGAGCACCTAGCCCAATCCATTGCCTTTTACCATAAGTATGATCTAGTGCATCTTCTTTTGTAATATTCATGAAATTTGGAAATCAAGGCTAGACATCATATGCTACTCTAATAGAGAATTTTGCTCATTTGAGTGTTTGATCAGTTTTGAATGCCCAAACGGTCTATTAGAATTTCCAAGACTAAAGAAACTAAGTAAAAATCTTCTTGTATGTATAAAAATGCTATTATAGGAACACAAAAAAATTATAATGTATATAAATACACGCTCAGATACACATGAAATTATTTGTCCCATTTACCTGCCACCACATGTTTTTTGTGTAAATAAGTACTGAGCATCAAATATTTTTGAAGATTAAAGGTTACAGCACCCCGATTCTAAAGAAGACAATTTGACTCCTGCTGGTTTTAATATACCATAATGTCTTGTCTTGAAAAAAAACCCAACTTATTAATTGGTTGACATACTACACAGACACTACAAGTCCAGTTAATTGTATTTTTGAGTGCTAATGCCTTGCTGATCCCATCATTTAAATCAAAAGAAAATAAGGAGTATTAAACATTAAAAAATAATAATAGTAATAATAATTTGGAGCATGAATCATTCCTTACATTCTTTTCCAGCTACAGACAATTTCTGTTGGGAAAAGTGCCATATAGTATCGACAGTGACAACAAATTGTATTGTCCGGTGAACATCTGTTTCCGACTCCCACACTGATATTGCAGGTTGGGTACTTCTGATTTAGTCTTCACAGGCTGCCCGAACACAGAGGAACTGGAAATTACTGGTATGTTCAACTTTTATTATTGGAACACAGGAAAACTTTATCATCGTGCTGGGAAGCTCTGTGTCTTTTGAAATATTGGAAAGAGGGTTACGTTAGCACAGTAAGCCACACGCGATAGTTCTTACGAAGGAGAAAAGTGGCTCCTGTTCATTGTGTCTATCACTACATGCGGGTATGCATGTCTGAGATTAAAATCTCAAAATGGAACTGTATTTCTGTTTTCAAGATGCAAGGTTTGATGGCAAGGGTGGGTGTAGGTTGTTTATTTTAATAAAACCAGAGGCACTGCAAAAAAGGACCAGAGATTGTCCCAGTCTTGCAGTATTATGTCCCTATACAAAATATCCCTGAAATCCAAAGCAGTTTCTATAGGGCAGAGCAGGCTGAGGTTTAGTATGAGTTGCAGGATCTAGCCCTAGAGAACATCAGTCTCAAAAAAAGATCTGATCTTCTCTAACTCGTATTTATTGCACCAAGTTACGATGTTAGCAACCTACAGAGAAAGGCTGTGTTAACTAGCTAAAATTATTACTGTAAAAAAAAAACACAACCAAAACCAAAGACAATACTACTAAGCAATCTTTTAAAAACTGAGGGGACTTTGTTAGAATGATTAATATCATTTTATCTCACAGTCATGCCGCTATTTGTTATTCAGCCTGGAGAAAAAAGGTAAAGTTCTGCTTTGGCAGAGACAGAGAAGAAATGAAGATACATTCCTGATAGGCACCATGTGCTGGTTTGATAAAGCTCCAACTCCTGATCTGTAAATACACCAGCCACCGCTGGGATAAACTACTGAAAACTATCCTCTTTTACAGAGAAAGAGGGAGAGAGAGTAATCCACTGAAACTCCTATTAACACTAATTAGAGTTACCAGCATGCAGGGGAATCAAAGTAAAACATGTGGAGCTCCTACTGAAGTGAAGAGAAGGATATGCCTTAAAGGAGAAGCATGCAAATTAAAAATATATGCTGCTCAACATTACCAAATGAGCTAGCCACATAAACACTGACTTTGAGGTGTAACCCTTCCTACTGGGAACACTTTCCCTGAGAGTTCATTCCTAGTGAGTAGAGAGCATTGTCCTTGACCACGCTTGCAGAATGAGAACCTATCTTGTGAACGACAGGTCCAAAACAAAGTAATTGCCATGTGTTTATTTCTACTTAGAGTTGTTATTATTATTGTTGCTGTTGTTAATATTCTTGTCATTTATTCACTGTATTGTAAAAGGGACAGTTATTTTCCAAGTCCTGCATCAGAAAGACAGTTTTTTGATGTGACTCCTTACAGTGAGTTTGGATTTCTCAAAGACTAGAAAGTCTGGGTAGAATCTTAGCAGTATGGCCAATAAACAAAATACTGTTGGGAGATTTTAGGTCTCAGCCTCAAATGCTTTTCATGAGCGTAATATGTGCTTACATATGTACAAACCCAAACAATACTCCAATACTGCTTTTTCTTTGTGAGTAGCTTGCTTTCTGTCTCCCTCTCTTCTCTCTCTATGTAGACAGGCAGAATATCAGTGATTGTGGAGTTGTTACAAAAAGAAGCAGAAACTGTTTTACACCGTGGTGATCTGGGTATGAGCTACACATTAGTATCGGATTCCACTTGCACACTACATGATTTGCACCACCATCTAATTTAGTCTCATGCCTCCCAGCAGCCTACTACATCCCTAGCATCTCCCACAACTCTTTCTAACATCAGGGTTGTTATGCCCTAAAACTACTGCACAGTTTATGGGAGTAGAACCAGAGACTTTTGGCAATTGTTGCCTGTTATTCTCCCTACATGTTTTTGCTGTTACCTAAAGGAAAGTTAATAGAATGGATTAACTACCCTTGTGGTTTTACTGTGATTTTTACTGAACTCCAAGAGTAGCAAGATGGAAAGAAGACTTCCAATTTGTCTGACCCACCCAGTCTGAACCTTTTTCTCAAAGATTTCCACTTTTTCCCAAAAGGGTGCACAAGGAGTTTAAGGGGCTGGCGCTGAAACACGCTGACTGTTGTTGAAGATCTCTGTGGGATAGGTCAGTGGAGCCCAGAGCCACAAATAACTGTACTTACTGCCTCCTATGTAATGGCTGGGGTACTAACACTATTCCCAAGAAAGAGAAAGGAAAAGAAGAGGAAATAAATAACAAAAAGGGCATTTAGAAATAACACGTAGCAAATGAAACGTAAAAACTTGACACAGGCAGCTCTACAGAAGAAAACAGGAAACTGGCAGATCCTGTGGGTGAAACTGGAAATACGGTATTCGAGATCTTAACTTGCACTTCTAACTGGGACAAAATTCTCATTCGCTTCATTAAAGTTTTCTTCAGATAAGCACAACCTGACATGCACTGAAAATTACTATATGCAAGCTTAACTTGTTTAGCTCTCTATTTAGGACAGTCAGCAGTTGTAGGTACATATTTATTCCCTTTCACAGGGAATTCTGGACATAGCACAGAGAGGAGGATGGTTCCCAGCACTCGGTTACTTTTTTCTCCCCATACCTTGAAGAGGGATGAAGTAGATTATGGGATGACTAGACTGCCCTGTCTTTACCTCCTCTGAAGTGCTGGATTGGCCCTCAGACTAAATAAGCAGCTGATGCACCAGGGCTGCAGCAAGCTGCTTCTCGAGTGGTGAGGGATTATGACTCAGCACCACCAGTCACTGTGTTTGCTCATTACTCAGGACGAATTGCGAGACTGCAGTAAGTATTCCCCAATAAATACCGAAAGGTATCCAGATGAAACAAACAGACGGTGCTGACTGTAACACCAGAATAAAGATACAATTCTTCGTCACATCCAGTGTCACTTAGTCAGGGTGATGTTTCCTGTATTCAGCAAACATGCCAGTAAAAGAATTTCCTTGGCATACAGACAACATGGAAATGTCCTTTTAAAAATCAGTTAATACCAACAGAACTCATGAGCTAGCTGGAACCATTTCCTATGCTATGGAAAGAACACTTGAATAAGGTTAACCAAGACATTTCACCCTCCCAACCTTCCCCCTCCCCATCTATTTCTGGATGTCTTCTTTTGTTCACCCCTTGCTAATTATAGTGGCCTTGCTTAGGTGATATTTATAGTCTTAAAAGAGTTGCCTGACTTGTAGAACACTTTATTCATGTATATTTCCTGTGTTTATTGTTGCCTTAACTAATTTTTTTAATTAAATTTACTCGATCCAAGATTTTATTTAGCAACAAATATCAAAGTAACTTTTCTTTCAACAAATGCAAGAGCTGTATTTAGATGTAAAAAGCATTTTTCTATTTCTGAAAACAGATTTTAGTTTCTTTCCCTCTCCAAGTGATGGGTATGACAGACCAGAATTCAGAACAGACAGATTCCAGAATTAGACAAAATGGAATTTCTTTTTTCACCACAATGTGATTATTTGGTATCTTATTTTACTAGTTTATTGTACCTTTTGGGGGTTCTATAACGGCTGCTTTAATGACTTGTGTGTTTCCAAGACACAGCGCTAAATATTTGTTTGCCTAGACTGCCCTGGTGTTTACCTAACCACCTGTAACTGAACTTCTACCAGTTACAGAAGTGGAAAAAAGACATTGAGGATGTCTGCCTAAAGTTATAGCTTCACTTTTCTACCAGCACCTTATTTTATCTCTTTCTTAGTTTCCCTTAATTCCTTCTTAAATCTGCCCTTTTATTTCTTCTGTAGTTGCTCTACAAATGTGCCTGCAGTGATGCCAACAGCAACACCTTTCAGTCCCTATTTCAAAACAGCAAATAAAAAACATTTCAGGGAAAAAAAAATCTGATGCATGTCTCGCAACTCTACTGAAAGCAGTTGGATTTGGGGAAATGTTAAAGCAAAGCATGAGACTAACTGGTGGTTCACATTTCAGCAGAAACCATCTCTCTTTCTCTGGTAGCTGCCATCTGCTCAGACACACATGGGCTGAAGAAAGGGCGCTGCACCTCTGCAGAGGACAAACCCAGGCAGCTATGGCCTGTTTAGGGCACTGGTGCTGGCACCCCAATGCCTGTAACCCCATTTTACACCCAAGCAGTGTTGCCTATCGGGAGCGGTGAGGCGCAGAGCAGCTCCTTGCAGCCCACTCCTAATGGTGACATGAGGAAGGGGTTGGCCCTTTACCAGGAAGGTGGGGGAGATGCTAGAACCTCTCAACCCTGCTGCCGCCCAGGTTGTACATCTCTACAGGCAAGGGTTGGACGCCAACCTGCCCCCACAACTTGATGGGCCCCACAGCAGGGTTTGAGTGCCCTGCTGCTGCAAGACACAGGCAGCAGAGCGGCTGATCAGGGGATGGCACCCACCCCACGGGGCACTGCAGGCTGCCTGCCCATACCCCTTTTACACAGCTACTGAGGGCAGAGAGAAGGAACAAGCAGGAGAGGCAGAGCCACAGCCCTAAAGTTACCTGCTCTTTTAGGGTTTGCTCCCAGAGTTATTTGCTGATGGCCTGTGCAGGGCACAGCTGCTCTTCCTCACACAAGGCCCTGAGACACCTGCAGGCCCCACCTGGCCTCCGCCCACGGCACCATTTAACCTCCAGCCAAGGCCTTGGCCCTCCCCAGGCTGCCTCACAGGTAAAGTTCCCTCACTGTGTGGGTGTGTGTGCCCTTACCTCATCCCTTCCACTCAGAACTTGTTCCTGGGTGTCCTGAGGCTCTGTGTGAGGGTGATGGGGTGGAGGAATCCTGCTGGCAGCCCCGGGGCCCGCCCTGGTTTGGGCACAGGTGTGGCAGGCCCCTGCCCCTCAGCGGGGCTGAGGTGATGAGTGCTGCACTGCCTGTCGGTTTCTGTGACGTGGAGAGCATATGTTTCAAAACAGCTTTATAATATGGTAAGAAAGTGTGTTGTGACTTAGCCAACCCTGACTCTGAATAAAACTGTGCTTTTTATTCAGAGTTGAAAAGGATGCAAACTTGATAATTAAGAGGTTTCTTATTAGGGGAAAAAAAAAATATATATCAGAAAATAGTTAAAGATTTTCCTAAAGATAGTGTTTACATTTCAGCTTGCTCGTAACTGTTCTTTCCAGCCATGTTTGGAAAAAGTGAGAGGGATTAAATAGCTACTTGATATGTCACTTTACTAAGAGATCTATACTGCATGCATTTCATAGAGTACTAACTTTTGGACATTGCCACTTTCTTCATGTTGGTGGTAATGAAGTTCAAACCAAATGTTTATAATTCACTTGGATATTTTGTGAATTGCACTCAGTTTTAAACTGATTTTTGAAATGCTATTTCCTCTTTTAGTAAAACTTACCCTTTCTTGAGGTTGCTATTTTTGCATCTTGGCGTATGGGGGTAAGGGAATAAGCAACTGAATTTTATTTCCAAGACATGAAATCATGTTTTGCTTCCTTTTATAAGTAGTCCTGTAACTTAAGGCTATGAAATAGAGCAAACCATGATAGCTTTGACAAAAAAATGAAAACCTATGGCTAAGTTTTTGGCTAGCATAAAATGGCATGCTTCCCTGGTAATAGGGAATTATTCTATTATAGAAGTCTGAAAATCTACTTAATGCATACTGTTTGGAAGTAGAGAGATACCAGATAGATGTTTAAGTGTCTGCCTCTTGATTTTAATGCTTCTATTTGAAATTCCATTTTATAATAATTTTAAAATTGGAAATAGAAAAGACTTAAGTCCTCCAGTATGTTCCTGTGCATATATAACTATAGTGCATCCAACCTGTTCTGAGTTATCTTACAATTTACAGCACAATTTGAAAGCTCTCAGCTTTAGGCCTCTTCTCCAATAATGAGTTTGATGACTGAATGTTGCGGAAACCGTATTATTGGTGCTACTACAGGTAGAACACCACTCCTCACTCTCCAAGGTCTTTGTTTTGTTCAGATATTGTGCTTCTACATGGCTGCCACATGGTTGTATTTGTTTTTTGATCAAGCTATGAATATTCAGATTTTTTAATCTTTCTTCATAAATCACACTTTCCTCTGCTTTTCTTGGTTTTGGTCAGCATTTTTCAGCCCTGTTGCTGAGTGGATTATGTGAGCTATTGCCTCCACAGTGCTGAACGTATAAAGATGATCATCCCTTGATCTGGAGCAGGTTACATCTACATGTGAAAATATAGGAGAGCATCTGTTTAAATTATAGGACTTCAGCAGTGCTGATCTGAAGTCACAGACTTCCTTAAGGATTTCATCCTTACTGTAGGTGATTGTAAAGGCTACAGGTTAACAAAATAACATCCTTAAATCTGAATAGCCTTGATGCTTTTATAGAAGCAAGCTTTCACTGTAACTTGAAACCATTCCATACAACAGAAATATCATACAGGTATCATACACAAGTGCTGGATCTGAATGATACGGGTATTTTAGAAAAACTCTGGATATGAATGAAAAAAGTTCTCTTCCTGTAGTAAGATTACTGCCTGGTTGTAAGAAAAGTCACAATTTGCAGCAGGTAAAAATGGCTTTTTTTTTGGTGGCAGAAACTAGCAAAAAATTGAGTTCTTTGCAAGTGAAGATCTGTTACTCTGCCAAGAAAACTGTGACTTTCTTAAGCAAAACCAGGAAATATATCTTTGATTTTCCAAGAGATTGGAATTGTTTAATTTTTAATGTGCAAGGTACTCTCCATCATTTGGCAAAAGGATCAAATTCTCACAGCAGAAAATAACAGTTAAAAATAGTGGTCTGGAAATACAATAGATTACGTTAACATGGCTGAGCATTCACTGTTTGCTTCCTTAGTCAGTACTGCAGTCACTATTAGAATTCAATTTAATATCAATTTAATATCACTTTGGACTAGCCACAGCGTGCAAGACCTAAAGAGCACTATTTTTTCACCTTGCCCTAGAGCAATGTGATATATGTTTGGTAAAGCACCCGAGTACTCTTTCTTCTATCACTGCTGAAAATTGTCAAGCTTCAATTGGAAACTTATGCTTTGAAGGAAAAAGTTACACTGTAATGTGTAAAGGAAAAAAAAATAATAAAAAATATGCCTCCGAGTCACAGAGGAACATGCAAGTGTGGCTCTTCCATCAAGGCTGCAGTGTCTGCTGCAGGCCATGAGGCAGGAGTGGATGTAGCTATGTAATTCCACATGTCCATACTACAACCTATTATATCTCTGCTTGTCACTAGCATTAGGATGGGTTGGAGAGCTTTTGGAATTGTTACTTGCTCAAATTTTCTCTAATAATAATTAACAAACCATTGTTACTGCGTCATGGCTATTGATGGGAAACTGGGTAAGTTTGCTACAGTGAACTGGTGACTGCAGATCCACTCACGTGTAGAAGTGTCTGCCTTTCAAAAAACACCTACAATGAGCACAGTTCTTAGTCTCAGCATGATGCTTAACATCGCGTATTAGATGAGGAAAAATTACTGAATCCAGAGTGACTGAATTCAATCTCCTGCTATCAAAGATAATATTGCATAGTAGAGCGAAACTGAAGTATCCAACTCTGACATGAATGGGCGTACAAGAACGTCATCTTGTGTCTTACCCCTAGGAAAAGTGCCAGAGGCTTAGCACTGAACAAACTGTTTAGAAAGGCTGCAAAACGACAAGCCTGTATGCTGAAATACAGCATTTAGTCATGTCCTCTGTTCAGAGGAGAGCCAGTAACTTCTAAAAGCATTCCCCTAAAAAAATTTCAGAGAGGTGACAGATACAACCTCATGCTTCGTTAAGCCCTGGTTTCTCTGCTGAGGTGTCTTTCTATAGCAATGATTTGACTATTCGTGAAATTAAATTAATTACACTGAAGCAAAGAATTATTTGGCTGAGTAAGAGAAATACTTTTCCCTTTCTCCAACATTTTTTAAATGTTTGAGAAATATATTTTTCAGATCCAGGTGCACTTCAGTAAGACTAAAAATCAACAGCTACACATGACAGCATATTAACTAATCTGATTACTGATATTAAGGGAAGTCCTGGATCTCAGTTTCTGGCAGCTTCCTCAATTGAAAGAACACTGCAGAAATTTTATTTCATCAGCTATGTTAGTTCCATTTCCTGTCCTGATAAACCTATACTACAAAGTCCAAAAGCACTTCAAGTTATCAAATTGCCTTTGATTACTTAAGTCTAAATAATATATCAACCGTTCATCAGCCTGAAGAAGAAATTTTAAGGTATTCCACTGCTGATGTTTTTTTCTCAAAAAAAAAACCAAACCCAAACCCGCCCTATTTTTTTCTGTATTCGGTGTTAATATAGTTTAATAATTGGGTTTCTGTACTGTAATTCCTTATTTTCTATGCATTTCTTGGTACTTAATTACACAGAGACTGAAATTTGAAATTAAAGCTCATGTATTGAGTATATTACTATATCTATCTAAATATATTTTACAGAATAAAAAATAAGAGATTCCAGTTCTGTTAATCCTGTTCATGCTAAATTTCCACTGCTTTATGACAATTTGAAACTCTGCTAATATAGTTGTGCTCATGGGGAATATGTAATGCAAAACTAGGCCTCTGCTTATTAGCTGCCAAAACATCTCTGTTACCATGTACAGTAGAAGTTCTATAGATAGAGTCCTTGTGTTTAAACCATTGTTTATTTGAAGGCCACGTTTGCTGCTAATGTAAGCGTGGACAAATTTATACTTATAACAAGAAATCTGTCTGAGAACTGACACAGTCTGACATCATTGAATGGCCTAAATTTGCAAACTCAGTGAATGGTTCTAGGATGAGCTTCTTTAACATGGAGTACACTGGCTCTTCCTGCAATCATTCACTAAATGGGTTTGTGCTCACATAGAACTTTGACCTATGACATCCTCACTAAAATAGCCAAATAAATCAAGGTAATATGTTTTGTGAGTCATAAGTCCTTCAGTGCCTTTTTTGTAACTATCAACATTTAGTTAATTTTCTGATCCTCAGCCAGGAGAAAGTATCCTACAGTGTAGGTCTTGTTTTCTTCCTGCCCCAAGAAGAGACTGCTTTCTTTTATGGGTTCAGGAGTACTCAGCTTTGGAAGCAGTTGTTGAATTTTCCCTGATGCGGGCTGATGGGGAAAGACCAGTCCAGTGGAACTGTCTGCATCCTTTCTTGGGGCCAGGTAACCTTTGGACTCTAGAAACTCTTGCAATATTTTCTTTTTAGCTTTGTACCAAGACCTTTCACCCGACTAAGACAGCTGGCTACAAATCTAGCATCCCCAGGGCATTCCTGAGTTTTCTTAGCTGAGGATAGGATGGATATATCTTACTTTTATATTTACTGAGCTTTCAGCAACTCCAGCATAGCAAACAAAGGCCTTCGTTACTATTAGTATCGTCATGAGTCTACTAGGGGGGTTATCTGTGTATTCTTATTTCATCTGTGTATAAAGAACTATACAGAAACATTTCTCATTATGAATAAGCAAGTAATAATGTGATGTCAAAACCCCAGCATTTATGATATAATTACTAAATACTAAAAGTATTCTGACTTCACAAGACAGATAGGTATGTTTGAGATTTTAGCAGGTGTTAAATTCAAAGTGGATTGCCGCTGGCTGCTTTGGATCTTGCTTTGATGTTATTACTAATCCGAACTAGTTTGCTTAATATTTGTGTTGATTGCTGATATTCAACATGAAGATGGGAGGATCTGCTCCTAAATACGGGCATTGGCCTTAAATTACATACTTAAATTCATTCACAGGTCAAATTCTGTAAAACGCAGTGCGTGCTTTAGGTAGTTTTGCCCAGTCAATATTTTTACCTTTTACATGCTTACGTGTATAAAACATTCTAAAAGAGGTGTTGACAATTTGTAGAACAACAAATGAGAAGACTGTGATAAGCATAAGCTGATAAATGCTTCATGAAATAATGTTTTAAAACACGTTTGTTATCACTTGATATCTCTAAAAAAAAAAAAAACCAACAGATTTTCAGAAAGAAAAAGAGAAAACTTTAAAAATGTAGCTCATTGGTGAGTTTTTGTTATGTTTAGGGTAAATGTGGCCTAAATCACTGATGGACTAGGACATATTTTTTTTTATTATGTCCTCCTCCTTTTCAGTCCTTCCTGAATTCTCTAAGCTACAAATCTCTAGGTGTAGCAGAAAGGAAAATGTTTGCCCTTCTGTATGAATTGAAGAGACAAATGTGTAAGATTAAATTTTGAATAAAGTGAAAGGATACAGTAAAGAATGGCAAACATGCTATCAGTAACTCACAGCCAGTTGTGCAAGGCATTATATTTCATGACAAATTCATGGTGAATTTCATACAAAGCACATTTAATGCACCTGTCTTATCTGAAAGACATCTCACAATTCTGTTATTAAATTTAGACAAGTGGGAATAATAGGAAAATATCTTCTCAAGCAAATACATACTTCTCTGTTGTGTACAAGGATAGGGAACAAAGTTAGCTGTTCTGAAAATCTAGTTGCATCTTTATTACAATTGCTTTTTCCCTTCTTTCTGAACTTAAAATCTCCCTGACATATCCTTAGGTGGTTTTTTTTCCCTCCCCACAGGTATTTATGTTCTGTGCAGCAATCTGAAATAGCTGCTTTTGCTACCTTGATCAGAAGGAGCTGAAACCATGGATGGATAGAAGAGAGCTGTATTCAGGAAAGGTATGGAAACCTTTTGTTTAATTCTGATCCTCTCCTCTCAGCTGCAAAGAGAGATGGTGTTGCCTGGTGCAGTTAACACAGTAGAGTCTGACCTAAACATGCTTTGAGCACCTCACTTTTTTGAAGTTGAGAAGCTTTAAGTTCTTAACATTATGTATAATGTGGTCGCTAAATATTGAATGTGGATGGATTTCTAAGTGTGTTGTTACTGTTTTTGGAATGCTGTGCAGTTTAGTTGGTCTTGTCCAATTAAAAAAAAAAAACAAAACAAACAAACAAAAAAACCCCACCTTGGATATGCCAGAAGGTAGGATACTTAAGTTTGTAAGATGTAAACAGTACAAATACTAAGATGAAAATAATGCCTTCTAAAATGTGTGAAAGTCTCTATATATTTCTAGAATATATGTACTTCCAGAAGTATGTATGTACATGATAGTGTATGCATACATCCAGAGCCAGAAGTTGGTCAGCATTTTCATGAAACAAATTTCTGCATCTTTTGTGTCTGTAGTAGTAAACATATGTTGGTTAAAGAATATCATCCAAGATGAGGCTGGAGGGGAAGACCTTCTCTAAAAGTATTCTCAGTGTTGAATGCTTATAAAATCTGCCTATAGGTTAAGCTATGGACCCATTAAAAGTAACTGTTGCTTGAATATCTTCTTATATTCTCACTTTAATCATAAATGGAATTGTAGGGCAGAACATAACTTAAAAATTCTTACGCTGAAGAGTATCTTGTTCTGCAAGTCTCAGTGGTTTTTAACATGGTTACTCTTGACTAAAGTACTCCTCAGAATATGGGTAGAAAGATCTGGTCCCTGATATTTAGAACATAGGCTATTGGAAATGTAACATGTTTGCAATTTTCATTTTTAAATTATTTAAATTGGCTAGCATGGCTTATAGATTACTATAAAATTGTAAACAACCTAGATAGCAAACAAAAATGTGACAGTCTTTTCCTCTCTCTAATCCATTTTCTTTTTCCTCTCTGAGTAAACTTCCTCCCTTCTTTCTCTTTATATAGACTGAGTTTTTAATGGTTCCTGCAACCATTCTCATGAAAAATTGGAGAGAAGCTGGAGTTGTATGTGCAACATATGCAGCTTGCTTTTCTTGTTATCAGGCTTTATTTCATGTGTCTGCGTCATTATGGTTATGACAGAATTACTGTTGTGGTGAGCATCCTGACTACAGCTTTTTAATGGGATCTCCTTTCTGTGCTCTTGATTCATGTAGACTCAATTCTCAGTGAGCTTCTACAGTGGTTGTTGGTTTTGAATGTTGTATTATTTTCCCTTAGCTTGACAGCAGTCAGCAGGAAATTATGGGTGGTCACAAAACTTTACAGATTTCAGCAACAAATAGTTGTGGCAAAAACATTTCTGTGTAGCAAACAGAGATTCAGCAACTAGCAATATAGTAGGGAAACTCATATTTGATTTGAGTTCATCATCTTGAAGGGTTTTTTGAGACATAAGATCTTTTATTCCTTCCAGAGCTAATTTCTTTATCAAGAGAGTGGTTAAAAACTGTAGTTTATCTCTATTGTCTGATCCCAAATTTCTGGCTTAAAATTTCAGTCCTGACCACAACAGACCACAAAATTGCCTTAACAAAAAGGGTGAAAAATATAAATGGGGGAATTTCTGGCCACCAGAGAGCTGTGCATGAGGATTTATGGGGTGCTTCAACAGAATTAAGAGCCTACAGGTCACTGTAGCCAGCCTAGGTTAAAGAAATACATGTATCAGTGGTGATGAGAACCGAAAGGAGTCTTTAAGGTACCTTATTCCTCCTTGCTTTCTGTTCTGTGTATACCCTGCTTAGGATTCAGCCTTCATGGTTAACTACATGCAAGAATGCACAGAATGGTATCTCATTGAGAAAGTGAATATTCCAAAAATGGACTTATAAAGGACAGAAGTGGCATTCCCCCATATGTTAAATGAGGTAATGAAGTAATTACATAAATGAACGTAGAATGGGATAACAGGCATGCTTACAACTCTGAATACAAGCCAGACAGTGAGCAATGCTAACAGGGAAGGAGTAAAATTTATGCAAGGCCCTATGGTGGTTAATAACAGTTGTGATAAATAGTAAAGTACAGAAGAACTAAACTCGATCTCTTTGCTACAGCTAATTACAGGCTCAGGTGGAAGACACCTACAAGTTTCTCCTCATAATAGTCTGCCTACTTCAAGCCAAATAAAATAAGAATAAGATGCTTGGGGGAAAAAACGAAAAAGATAAACCATACTTTCTTGCTTGAAGTACAACATTGTAACAAATAGTATATTTTTCTTGATTGAATGATAATATAATGTAAGATTGTTACCTACCTTAAGTTCTCTAAAAAAGATGCTACTCCTAGCCCACTCAACAATGGAGAAGAGGGTTTGGTCAGCCATTTTACACATAAGCCCAAATGTGTTGAGCTTCTCGTGTTTGCTTCTGTTGGCTTGCTCTTGCTGCAGATATGCCATGATCTTAGCTTGGACTTGTGGCTCGTCTGGCTCACATTTCAGGAGTTCCAATATCAGATGTGGAATACTTGCTGGTGAGCTTGTTTGATAACTATCCATGTATGAGTAGCCCATTATTGACTCTGGTGAACTAGTGTAAGGGTCAGGGTACTCGGACTTGATAGCACGGCTTGGAAAATGGCCATAGGTTTGGTAACCTTGCAAACTGCCATGGGGTGGCATTGTCATACTAATTGGGGAGGTTACGAAGGGACTTCTGTCATAGTCTGTAGGAGGCAAGGCAGTATGGTTCAGAGGTAGGCCTTTGGAGGCAGAATGGATGTTCTGGATTGCAGAAGATATTGTCAGGTCAGTTGGCATTGCTTGGATCACCTGAGTCATGGCTTCCAGTTTAAGTCCATTTGCTCTGATAAGAGCTTTCTTTTGCTGCTTCAGTGCCCTGTCTCTCTTGTACATTGGTCCAAACTTGTTTCGACCGCCTCGCATTCGGTCAGCTCGCACAGCTGTCAGGGGAGAGGAAGGAAGTAAATCATAATTAAAACTCAGAGTCAACATTCTTTAATGAAACATACATTAGGACAGAGCAGAAGTATAAAAATGTAACTTTTTTTTTTTAAAGCTCAAAATATCACTTCTATTCCTAAAGAAAAAGATTTCTTTTGACTTAACAAATGTCACTCTTTTTCTGATAATTTAAATATCACATGCATATATTACTAACATAGAAGGACTTCTCTTTACATTGATTAGGACACAGGGACAAACACAATGGTTGGCTACAGGAATTTCACACCTGCTATGGGATCATGTGGAGATCTCAATGTATATTTGGTTTTATGTCAAGCTAACATGTCATTAAGAAACAAGGGCTGTTGTCCAGAATTTGTCTGAGACGTATCCAGCGGACCACATTGCCTCATTATAATCATTCCATTACTGACTTCCACCGCAGCAAAACATCTGAAACGTAAATTGCGAAATGTTCAGTAGTCATAAAGGGGAATACGTTTTTCTTGGCAAAAAGGAAGTATTTCCTTTTGATAATTCTGTTTAGGTTGGTGTAAGGCTTTAAGAGATTTTGAGTTAGCTGAACAGCTCTACAGAAATGTTTAGCTGCAGTTGGAATGTGCAGAGAGAAAGCTGTCAGCTTGCTGCCTTCCACACAGAAGGTGGAAGCGAAACAGAAACTATTGACACTGTTCCGGCTTGTAATATCTTTGGAATTAGAAATAATTAAAACAAATCCACTTCAACAGCTGCCTTGGGAGTCATACTGGTGGTCTCTGTCACAGCAGTGTCTGTCACCATGGTATATATGTAACGGACTAGCGAGGAGCTCTCACCAAGCCCACCTTGCCCAACGGCAATTAGATTGAAAGAGGAACCTTTGACAGCCTGGTGACATGTTGAGACTGCTGAGATTGCTGGAGGTTAAGTTCTTGAGCTTTTTATCTTAGGGATTAGTAGAACATTAAAAATTTATTATGAATGCTAGATACGCATAATACTGTACATTATCATAAGGACTTTAACGTTTAATGATTTTTTTCGTCCATGGTAATTTATGAACTAGACTTTAAGGCTATATATATTGCTATCAGGGAAATACACATATAAATGTCACAAGTATTTACAATTATGGAAGCACGTGTTCTTTGAATTTTCTAAACAAAGGAAGAGAAGTTGTATGGATGTGGGGATAAGGAAGCCAAAGTACATTTTATAGAGTATCTTTAAAACTACAGGCACTTTCCTTTAATTTGTAGTAAAAATGCTGCTGCTAATGTTGCCGTTGAATGTTGATTTTGAGCAAAATGCAGGAAATCAAAATAATTAAATCAACAGGCTGATAAATGTAATTAATTTTAAATCTGTATACATAGTATCCTCCCAGGTATTCTACAATTAAAAACTCGGAGCCAAAATGGATTAATTAGAAAATGCTTTTGTATAACTCCTATAGAAATTAAGATGAACTGCATGTAATCACAGAAAACAAAATTTGGTCCTGCAGCATTGTCAGCAACTGATAGAAGTTAAAAGTAGGAGTAGATAAAGGTATTTTATCCTTATTCTTAACATCAACAATGAGAACGGGATTCCAAATGTCCTGTTATTGTACTATTTGAATTTGGAAGAACATGCAGTGATTCAGGATGTTTAGTGCAGTGTGTCAGTGCTAGCTCTGTCTTGTAGGCAAACAGAACAGTATTGAATCCATAAAACTGCAGGAGACTGATTTTTCTGTTTATCTTCAGTTATATCAACAGCTTTCCTTTGCCAGACTCAGGTGATTGGGTCTTATCCTTTATGGTTCCGTTAATGGTTTATGGTTGCCCTCCTTGGCCTGATTTTTCCTGGTTAAGCGTCTAGGGTGAATGCCACTTCAGTACAATTGTAAGAATAAGGAATTTAGGGGCTTGTCCTTGGTCAAGAGGAAATGTCATTTGCTGTGAAATCAGAATTTTAATGTTTTATATATCAAAGTCAGAATGATTCTCAAATTCAAGTTGATCATTTTGCATTTGTTTATCTCAAAGGGCGTTGTATACTTTTCATTGTTCTCTGTGCACGAGAAAGTGAAATGAAGTCAAAAAGTATACTTCAAAGTGCCTTATTCTCTTTCATTTGTAATGGCATCTCAGGTGTAGCATCAGAAAATATAGGACGCAACTTTAGAGATTATTGGGTTCCTTAATCCCAAAGGCAAGTCAGTGTGAGCAAAAAGCCCCTTATTTTATCTCTTTTTCTGTTTTCTGCCTTATTATCAGAAGAATATATTTTTAAAAACCCAACTCTAGATAAAATATAAATAAAATCAGATCACTCTCCATAGCAATGACTAATTTTTTTTTCTAATCTGGACACTTCTTACATATTTTATGTTTAATCTAAATTAAGTCTTTAAAAACCTGCAAAATTATTATATCTAGACCCATTCCTTCATAAACTTTAAAATACTGAAATATCCAATTATATATGTATATGAAAAAATGGATTATGGTTTTGGCTAGTTGTTAGTGATTTACCATTTCCTTGTTAGTTATTTTTTTTAATGAAGTGACAATTTAATTGGGCACACAAAGTCACCTTTTACTATGATTTCAGAACCACAATAAATATGTAGCATTTTTAAAATAAAATAGCATGTAATAACATATATAATCCTATCATTTTCAAAATCAATATATAGTACAGTTAACAGTATCAGCAAGACTATAGCTCTTACCTTCCAATTTCATTCCAACACTTAGACATTTTTGAAATCGACAGTAAGGGCATCGCTTTCTCTGTGTTTTGTCAATCTGGCAATTCTGATTTTCTATACATGTGTACCTTTTGTTATTCTGGACTGTTCGCTTAAAGAATCCCTGTATGATAGATACAAAAGTTAGCCTGTTTTGCTTGAATAGTGAGTTTCAGCATTTTATTTTATGGAAATCATTTTAACATATTTTTCAGACACCACTCAAGCATTTATGAAGTTACATAGTTTATTTTAAATTACAATGAGACGTATGTAGGAGAAAACCACCAGACTCCAGAAGAGGTTTTCTTGTGTTAGTGCTGTTTTATAGACTTATGTCAAAGCTTGGTAAAACTGGCTGTAGTCTCCCGTGCCCCTAATAGTGGTAGCAGAAATAGTGGGGCTGACTAGTTCCTTTTGTGTTCTTTAATCACTGCAAAATTATTAAACTTTTCCTTTTAAAGTAGTTTTACATAAAATAAGTAGGGACACTCTTGCAAAGATAACAGAAATACAAAGTACCTCTGGCTACTGTACATCCCAGTGGTGCATGCTAGAGGCATAATAAGTGCTTGTTGTTCATTTCTCATTGATTATTTTTTAATGAAAATATAATGTGCTAAGTTGATTTTCCCATGCAACTATACATTTTAAATTGCATTGTTTTTTCAAAAGAGTTTCTTTTACAGTGCATTACTTAAATAACTGTAAAGAACTTAAAAAAATTTTATATGACAAGTTTGAAATGTAATAAATTCATAAGTATTTAAACCCTTTAGTATAATGCAACCATGCAGATACATTATCTTCCAATATGATAAGTTGCATTTATAAATATTTTATTCTCAAAATTAATGAATGATCTAAAACAAATCATACATTAGTTACTTGACTTTGTGTGTCAAGTGAGCTCTGACAGTTATAGTTTGTATGAAAAAAGTGCATGGTCATTATAGTCACAGAAATTTACATTGTAATACTGAAGGATGAAAAAAAATCTTAAGAAAGCTGCTTAGATTTTTGCAAAGCTGATCTGTGTTGAGGATACTTTTCCTACTTTATCTTCGAGGAACAGAATACTCCAAATGTATATAAATCAACTAAAATCGATATTTAGGGCAGTTAGGAATTAAAGTTGTTCTAAAACTACATCACTTCATAACAGCAAAATACTTAAAAGCAATGATAAAACTACAATCCAAGTTATTTCCATTTGTGCAGATGAGATCTCTCCAAGAGACTTCTAAATCCTAAAGCTTTTTGACTGTTAATTTTTTACATGAATGTAACAAGAAACATATCAGAAATAAGCGGAATTATTACACATCTGTTTTCTTTAATTATCATTTTTCATGCTTATATTTGGAACTTTTTTTGTTGTACTTGTGCTTGTATGAAGTAATTAGAACAGAACCTTGCAGCTTTCACAGGTGAGAAGTCCATAATGGTACCCAGACACTTTATCTCCGCAGACTGGACACAGTTCCTCAAGGTCTTCATCATAAGAGTAATTCACCATTTTAAACTGAGACACTGGGGAAAGGAGAAATAGCACATTCAATTAGAATTTACATTAATAACTCAAATTTTCTGCAGCTGTTCTCATCTAGAGAGAAAACTCATAACCATACACACTATTGCAAATTGGGGATGGGGGGTGGAGTTTTACTTTTAAAAACACAGCTTGCATTGAGATACGCAACTTTTCATCAACAGCAAATCTGCATAATATTTAGCAAGTGGAACAAAAACCTTCAGCTCCTCAGTTTTATGTTCTAAATATTTGTATTTACGGGGTGCCCTTAATCTAGTCCTTAGTTTATGGAATCACAAGCTAAATGAATTAATTTAAATCCAAAAATGATCGGAGGCAAGCTTTAAAAAAAGCAGAACGAAAAAATTAAGTGCCACTTGTGTGTTTAAAGTAACTCACTTCGTTTCCTTTAAAGTTTTCTTTCAACATCAGCCCGCAAATATTTATTTAGCGTAAGCTCGTATCTTACAGCCCCAGCACTTTTTGCGCCGCGTTAAATGCGAGTTACTTCCAAAATCAGCTTAAGACCGCGTCCTCCGAGCCCCCCAAACCCATCCTCTCGGGGTGACCGTCCGAGCCAACTCGCTCCCCCCGCCCGCCCCAGCCCACGGGGCGAGCGCTGCGTCCCCGGAGCCCCCGCTTTCGCAGCCGGCGGCCCCGCCGCGACGGGGGAGACCCTTTTAGCCCCCCTCGGCGCGGCTGCCCGCGGGTCGGCACCCCCGTCCTCCGGGGATGCGGTCGGGGTCTG
>JAHREE010000157.1:1971399-2186838 GCA_033628505.1 Tringa tobata | reverse complement strand
CCCGCCCCTCGGGGACCAGCATAAAAGCCGGCCCAGCGCCTCTCTCCCTCACACACTTCTCCTGACGCCTTCTCCTCCACCCTCAACAAGGTCAGCCTCAACCCCCTCACCCTCCTTCTCCTCTCCTCTCCTCTCCTCTCCTCTCCTCTCCTCTCCTCTCTTCTCCTCTCCTCTCTTCTCTTCTCTTCTCCTTTCATCTCATGTCTTCCGCCCTCTGCTCCTTGTCATAACCGGATCACCCCTACAGTACGACGGGGAGAGTACCTCGAAACCTTCCAAATCCCGTAGCCAATGGGCTCCTCTCATCACTTTGCCGAGGAAATATTGCTTTTAATTCCTAGGGATTCATTGGAGCGGAGGCTGTTAGTGCCTCCATCTCGGGCTTTAGAAAGTAAATTGTACCCTCTAGAGAACTGAAAACAAAACAAGATAAAACTCCAAAGAAACCCCAAACACAAAAATATACATTTTCCCTCCTGTATCTATTTTTGATCTACCGTCAGTGAAACAGAGTGGGTGCTTCAGGCTGAAACACTTTCTGTAGTAAAACGCACACCACAGAGGATCGCTTTCCAAAGCCTATCGCCTTTTTTTTTTTTTTTTCCCTGCTGCGAATCATTCACTGCTGCCTTACGGAGGTGTCGATCCTCTCCGGTCCGACACAGAGAACCATTTCCAAACAGTCAATTATTGACCGAGAAGCTATTTTTAAAGCCCGGCCAAGCTGACTGCTGCGCGCTGGAATGCTCTGCTGCCTTATAAACACCTGGCAGCAGCGCCATGCAAAACTACAGCAGACTCCGGAGCGAGGAGCGCGCCGGGCCAAGTGGGTGGTAAAGCACCTCTGTGATTGCCTTTCTTTTATTGCTAAGTGAGTCATCTGCGAGGTGGCGTAACGCTTCGCCTCCTCCTGCCGCTGTCTGCTCCCGCCGGCCCGGCCCGGGGCGCAGGGCACCGCCGAGCACCTCGGCCCATCGCCCCGGGCTCGGGGCGGGCTCCCTCCCTACCGAGAGGCGGTACGCCTGTGGCTACGGACGCTCAGTCGTTTCTTGTTGCGAGGCGACTTTCTGACTGAGATTTTGCTGGAAAAACTGGAAGAAGGGCTAAAGCCCCCGGGGATGGGGGGCGTGTGCGAAAGCTGAGGCGCTCCGGGCACCCTCGGCGGTGTGGGAACCTTGATTCCTTAGGACACTTAAGAGATCCAGTTTTGCGAGCACGAATTCTGCTAGATTTCTTTTTTTTTTTTTTTCGTAAATTACATGACTTCAGTAGGGAAAACGCCTTGTAGTCCGCCACTGCTTAGACCTGTTGCCGCTAACGGTGCGACGGGAAAACGTGCTCGCTCCGATCGCTCCTGCCCTCACCTCCTGTTAGGGAGGAGAAGCCGCCACCCCCGCAGCGGGCAGGAGAGGTGAATCCCAAAGCCGGGGCTCCTCTCCGCCCCCGCCCGCCCAGAAGCGGAGCCGCTGCCCGGCGCGGTGCTGCGGGGTGCGGGGTGCGGGGCGGGCGGCAGCCGTCGCCGGGGCGGTCCGAAGGGACACTGCGGACGGTCCCCGCACTCCCCCTCCTCCGCCGCGAACCCACCGCCCCTTCCCAATACTGATAATGATTTACTTTTCTGATGAGCTTCTTTTGTTTCTACCTGTGCTGCCCTTTTGGAGCCGAGAATGAAACATCTGGTTAAAAAAGCTAGAGCTCGGTCCGGAAACAGAACTCCAAATATATTTGTATATAAAGCAAGGCTCCTGTCAGGGCTGCACGCTGGTCTCTGTATCATAAGAGATAATTGATTTCTATCCTGCACAGACAGGCTTAAAAATGAAATGTCTTTTGCTGAGGCAACTGACCTTGATCTGTTGGTGGAAAAAAAGAGATGTTTTAGGTCTGCTTTTCTCCTCCTCCCTATTCCCCTCCCCTCCCCCCCAATAATTATGTTTTGAAGCTTGGAAAACTTTATTTAAAAATCATTTAATAGAAGATCTTTATCATGAAAAAAAGTGCGCTCATATGTATCTCTCATTTCTCCACACGTAAGCACAGAATCATAACACAAACCATGAGAAGATAAACTAGGCACAGTTTATAGTGAGAAATCTTGATAAGGATTGCGTATGTGTGCATGTCTGTTCATTGTATAAAAGAAGGTATTAATATATATTAATATATAAGGTTGCATATCTATGTAATACGTATAGCGTACTCATGAGTAAACTCTAGACATTAATAATCTGGCGTGAGAAGTTGTAATGGTTTTCCCCACAATGGAGGCAAACACAAGTCCTGCTGCAGATAATTCTTCCCTTTCACTCTATATAAAGACAAGTTTGAGAGCTGACCTTTAAATTACCCACACGGACAAGTGGCTAAAGGCATTTTGTCAGCACTGGAGGTTTCCCTCTGGAGACCACAGGTATCATCATTGTCACTTTGCCTCATGTATTTGGGTATTTATAATCAGACTGGTTGGAAAAAATCGGGTGTAAATGTAAGTACTGGCCTTTTTGTAAATAGCTCATTTGCAGAGTAATGACGAGAAAAATATCTAATGGGAAGAAAATTGATAAAAGTAAAGAATAACAGCAGAAGTTCACTGTTATAAAAAACAATCATCATATCTTGCAGTCCTCACACAGTCCAAACTGTTTGCCTCTGTGGAAGCTTTGCCTGCATTATTGCTGGCCAAAATCCTAATCCAAACTTTTAAAGATAATATTTGCTCTCTTTGTCAACCATATGAAATTTCATTATATATGCACTAATTATAATACTATAAACTGCCTGAGGACATACGTTGAAATTAGGATGGCAGTAATTATTAGACAAGCTGAAAAATTTCACACTAAGAAGCCACAAGTAGATTATTTTTCCTCTTATATAACCATTTTTCAAGTTAATGAAACAGTTATTTCTCTTAAATAATCATAGCTAATGCTTATAAAAATTGCATTGTGTCCCTGATGACACTAAGATGAGAGACTGATTAGAGGGAAAGTAAAACTAGTCATAGAATCATAGAATAGTTAGAGTTGGAAGGGACCTTAAAGATCGTCGAGTTCCAACCCCACTGCCCTAGGCAGGAACACCTCCCACTAGAGCAGGTTGCTCAAAGCCCCATCCAGCCTGGTCTTGAACACTTCCAGGGATGAGGCATCCACAACTTCTCTGGGTAACCTGTTCCAGTGTCTCACCGTCCTCACAGTAAAGAATTTCTTTCTAGCATCTAATCTGAATCTGATAGAAGAAAAAAGTCATGTCACTTCTATAAAAATTTTTATAAGTCCATACAATGTTCTTCATCTGGAAGATAGGATGTACTATTAAGATTTTATGAATTCCAGCTGCCTTTTTGACTATGTGACTGTAAACCTAAAAGCAGGTGTCAACAATGCATAGTGCCCATTCACACTCTAGCTCGCAAGCAAGTGCCCTTGGCCTGAGGGGCTGGGTCTGGTGGTGCAGAGGCTGTGGCAGGGATGCCCTCACAAGACGACTTGCTTTGCCTCCAGTTAGAATGAAAAAGTGAAGGAGGCACTGGGAAGGACTGGACAAAAAGGAAAGTCCAGGGATGGGATTTGCTTTTAAGAGAACTTGGTCCTGCCGCTGATTGTACTTGTACCCTGGGAGGACAGCTTTTTCTTCTGAAGAATTATTGTCCAAGTGCAAATAAGAACAGAATCCAGCTCCTTCCAATTTGGTTCCCCCATCTCCAGGCAGAGGCCCACAGGGTGGTGCTGGTTACATTAACCCTTACAGGTACATGGTAATCAGTTTACAATGCTGAGTTAGGTGTGCTTTTCAGGGCTGCCACCGTGGGCTCCGACTGCCCATGTCACACAAGGACAGAATACTCCTCCTGACTCAGACCACACAGGATTTTGAAGAGCTTTACAGGATTTAGACTTGCTTTTTCTAGGCCATGCTTTGCAATTCTGTCCTGGTATATTTGTCATACAGAACATGTATAAGTGCATTTTCAAGGTATGGTCACAAGAATGCTCTGCTAACTTATGTCTCCCATCACCCTGTTTCTCATATCCAGATGATTTAGGGAACCCAGACCTGCCAGCTTTTTGGAAAGCATGAAAATGTCACTTAGTTTGTCTAAATATGACAGATAAGAGTGTCTTATTTTCCCTGCCTCTTGGGTTGTATCTTTTCACCCCAAGAAACCTTATTTGAGTGACTGCTCTTCAGATACACAAGGTGTAGTATTATTTTACTATCCCACGCTGAAGTCTGAGGAGAGAGGACCAGAGGCTTCTCCAACACCTTTCCCTCCCTGGCAGCCAGAAAGAGTAAAAGTCAGAGCAAGGCCCAAGACAGCCAGGAGCAGCTGGGAAGCCAGACTCGCCTCACTTTTCCAGGTGTTTCTAGGGGCAGAGCTGTGCGGAGGAGCATTCTGCACCTGTAGAGAAGTACCAGAGGGTCTCAAGCTTTAAATTCTCTGCAGCTTTGCTGGGATCGGCCCTCCTGGCCCAGATATGGCCTGACCCAGGTCACAGCCACAGCCAGTAGCCCTGTACCTTCTGGCTGTTGTGGCTGGGATACCCTGACAACACCGCCACAGGGACCACAAGGCTCCCCCTGAGGAGAGGCACCAGGAACCCACTCGGGAGTGGGGCTGGCACCAGGCACAGCTGTCTGGGAGGCAGGCGGTCATGGGCCTGGTAGTGTGATCCATGGGGCATTAATCCTCCAGCCATCCTTTTGCAGCCCAGAAAACCTTGCTACAGTGTTGGGCACCTTCTGGTGTGGGAGGTGTACAGCAGGTGAGAGGGGAGCCCCTGGGGCCAGCTGCCTGGGACACAGCCAGGTCCGAGACCTTCCCGTGGACACTCTTCCTTTCCCGTGGAGAGAAGCAGCAGCTCCACCCGGGAGATCAAGATCAAGTTTCAGCTATGTTTGCAGCTATTTCCTGCAGCTGTTGCTGCACCCTCCATCCCCACGGTCCCAAAGCCTTCCTTGATGGCGAGGTGCCCATATCACACCCAGCATCAGGCCAAGCCCCTCACCTGCCGTGTCATGACGCACTTTGGGGGCAAGAGGAGGAGAGCGAGCCCTGGTTCCCACACGCCACCCAAATCTTCCTTCTTTCATCCTTGCCATAAGCTGCTGCGCTGAGGCAGGAGCCTTGCACAGCCTTGCAAACCCCTGGGCTGTGCTGTGGAACCTGCAGAGCTGCTGGGCCAGCTTGTGAGGAGCTTTCTGCTCCACAAAGGAGAGGTTTCCGTCGGCAAGCCTTCTCTGGTCCTGCTCAGCCCTGGCACAGGCTGACAGGGCACGGGATGCTATCGTCCTGCCAAAGAAAAAGCACCTCACTCCCGGCACGTGATGAGAGGCAGAATGATCTGAGATAGGATGTGCAAGGAGAAGGGCAGGGAGGTGGCGGGGACAGGCACCTGCTGGGGCTCCTCGGCCGCAGCCACCGCAGCCCTGCAGCCCCAGGGCAGCTGGCTGTGCAATGCCCCTCATGCCTGCAAGCCAGAGCAACCTGCCCCTGCTGGCTTTCTGATGGGGAGTGGGTGCTGTTTCCATATGTCACTGAAAGTATCCACTTCTTCGCTGCTCTGAAGTCTTAACCGACTTCTGTTATCCAGCCCACCCGCATTGAATGACGCTATATCCACATTTTTAGCTATAAAAACAATCTGTATTTGACACGTGTGTCACAGAAAAGACCTGAAAACATTCCTGAGGTTTTCTTCAACAAGAATAGTCAGGCCAGAAGCAATTTAAATATAATTTTTGCAAATGTTTATACACGCGTACACCCCACAATTTCACAGTTATCAGCAATTGCAATAGACAAAGATATCATTAATTATCTGATTATATATTTGATAATCACTATCTCTGGAGAAAAGTGTTATTCACTGAATCATCAGCAGTTTTCTTACATTTTTACGTTGTATCATAAAGTTCTTTTTTGCCTAAATACATGTGCAAATTAATCAGTTTTGTTGGCTTGCCCAATTGTAATGATTTTTTTTTCAGTTGGAATAACCCCAAGACTAATATATTTATGCAGCATTTTCAAAACACTTAGAAAACTGTTACTTACCAACCGATGTAAGTCCATGTTTTATAGATTCCTGTATGATGGCTGGGTGGGAACCAGAAGACATTATTAGGTGTAAATATACAGTACCCTTGGGTGCAAGGTGTACAGCATTGAGCACAGAAGAGGTGCAGCCTGTAAACTTTTCTGGCCTTGAGACCCAGGCTATAATAACCTTCAGTGAAAGTCGGCGTGATGAACAACAACAAAAAAAGTTATCCAAGAATTCAGAAAGTAACAAGCATGTCTTTGAGTGGACTCTGTCCTTTTTCCAGCATTAGTGACCTGCTGTAAACCATGTATCCCATTTCATGATAGTCTCTAATCAGAAGAATTGGAACCTGTGATAGGTTGGGCACTGTCACGTGATTTTGTACAGCTTGATAAGAGGACCCTGTTATAAAGTGACAGCAAAAGAGATAAGAACTCTTGGCAGATAATGGCAGAGAAATGATTAACCTGGAGTGGAGAGGTGCTATGAAGCCCAGAGAGTGGAAGGTTGTAAAGTTGTGGGGTCATAAGATCATACTGAGTGGATGAAAAGCCATACCAACATAAGTGTAATGACTATAAACTCAGACTTGTGACCTGTCTTCTTGATGTCATCACCTCTTTGCACAGTGGACAGCAAGCATGGCTGTTTTGGCTTCTGTAAACATTCTTTGGATGGCAAAACAAGCAAGCATTAATTCCTTAAAGGAGGCTTCTGAATGTGCTGGGGATTCTACACTCTGAGCAATAGCACCAGCAAATCTCTGGTGGTGGTTTGTCAGACAAAACCATTTTATTGCCCCAGTCTTCAGGCTGGAGACCAGCTCCAGGTTGTAGCCGTTAAGTTGAAAGCATTCAGTACTTTCTCAGTAAATAGCTTTACAGCATGGTTAAACATTGATATCCCAGGATTAAGATGTGCTCACCTCTAAGGCTGCGAGGTACAATATCTATTCACAGGATGTCAAATGGCTGTCAAGTGTTTTGCTGCAAATAATTATTATAAAGGTGGGCAGCTGTGTAGATGACGTGGTGATTTTTCGGCCCAACCATGAGTGGGTCAGATTCTGCTTTCACACCCGCCAGAGGAAACTCAGGAGCACGTTGGCTCCCTGGGTGTCACCATGTTGCATCTACAGCAGCCCGAGTGCCATGTGGCTTCTCCTGGCACTGCAGTGCCACCGGCAGCCTTTGCAGCTGTAGCCCAATAGATTAAGTCTGCATACACTTTGTGAGATCAGACTCAAGCCTGAATAATCAGATGATATTTGATATATCAAGTCTCTTGAAAAATAGAGAGCAGTTATTCCACTGTGGGCTAGATCTGAAGCCTCTTGAAGTCAGCGGGAGTTTTTTCTCTTTAAATTTGCAGAGGGCTGTAAAGCAGCATATGCTCTTTTCTATACTTTGTCATGATGGTTAGACTTTGATGATAAAGTGGCAGACAGGTTAGTTCATGCTCAAACTGAATTGCTTTGCAGGCTTCTCCTGGCCAGAATGAGAGCTAGAGAGCAGGTCTGAAAATGGGGTTGATATGGCAAATTGCAGTGACTTGGACCTTACAGTCAGGAACCCTGAAATATCACTTGGTCCGTGCAGTACTGCCCTCCTCTAGAGCCTCACGTAGCAAGGATGGCAGGCTGCAGAGGGAAGGCCTGATCTTCCAAATTCTTATTAAAGAACTGCATGTGCATTTTGTATGCTTTATTTACCATGCTGGAGTGTATAAATCAGACATTTGTTCACCCAATTAATAAGTCACAATCACAAATACTCAGTTTGTCTATGGTACATGCAGCATGTAAAATCATATGGATTTGTGCACCAAACACTTCCAGAAATTGGGTTTCTCTTCCTCTTTTTTATACTTGCAATGATACTTTTAAGGTGAGCAAACTGTACCAAGCTACCTAACGGTAATGCTATGAATATTATTGGCTTGCAATGTGTATGAAATGCTTTGAAAGCAAAACGTGCTGTGTGAGTATATCTTCCTATTTATTACAGGAAAAAAATAATTTACAAGTCTAGTTAAACAGATACTATGTGTATTTTTTCAGGGTCACTGATGTTTTTTATCTGCTTAGACTGAGTGAAAGGTGGAAGCCAGCTTTTACAACAGATTTCGTACAAACCTAAAAAAAAATTGTCTATTCTAATTCATTTGGTCATCAAATAGATTTTCAATTCTATTCATAAAAAATGAAAACAATAATTTATTCCATCAGAAAAAGCATGTCTTTGGGGACTGGATATAAAATAAATGAGAAATGCTGCAAATGATACTGCGATCAGAAACTTTCCACTGTGTCATCAGAGACATTGCTGGAGCACCCTTGGCCCATATACAAGAGTCTTTATAAAGGAATCTGCCGTATGTGGGGGAGAGAGATACTAAATCATAGGAAATATAAAGAAACGTCATGCTTTTGGCTTCAAACGCTATCATTCCTTTCCTTTTTTGCATCAGTATCAAATGTCAGGGTCACTGAAAAATGCTCTTTTTTTCCTTTCTGATACTTTGTCTCCATGGATAGAGGAATGTATGCCAGGTGCATAACCAGAAAGACTTTCTTTGCCTTTCTTTATACCTAGTCCAGCAGGGGAGAAGAAACTCAGAGGGAAACTCCAGGACAATTGACACCAGCCTGTGATCCAGCAGCTCTATATGTTTAATGGTGATATGTTTGGGCCCCAGCTGAAAAAAGTACATAAGGGTGTGCGTATTGAGGCATACAAGTTGTACCACCGAAGCTAAGTACCTGAGTTTATGGCTGAATACTTTGCTTCATCGGAAATTTTGAACTGTAGCTTTTTACATGGAAGTCCCGGTAAAGTAGCCACTGGCCTTACTGGGAACAGCTGTTCCTAACTGTGGTTGAAGCATCATAAACTCATTTTGTATCTCGGAGTNTGAAAAGCAATTTTATATTTATTGCATGCTTTTCTGTCTCAGGTCTCTCAGGAAGATAATTAATTGAAAAACATTTGGTTTTTCTGTCCTTTTTTTTTTGCCAGTTCTTGTATGATGAAATTGTCCCTTGTTTGTCCCTCAAAGAAAGTGTACCTGATTTCAAAAGCTTGGCAACAATCCCTCCTTTGACTCTTGCGCATCACATTATTTTGCAACTGTTTAACATAAAAAATGGAGTCAGAAGGAGTTTCTCCTGTAGTGGGCATTTTCTCAAGTGGCATTTCATTTGGGCACATAAGGATGTTAAGAAGCAAGCTCCAGAAATGGACTGATGAATGATTAGTGACCTTTTCAAAGAGTTTTAATCCATTACTTCTATGTGTTGGTGTAAAGTTAGTGAGGTCAGCCAGGATTTTGTAATTTTCCTGTAACATTTTAGATGTTCCTCTTCTTAATCCAATATGGTCCTTGTTGTCTTTTTAAGGTATCTCAAGGTATTGTCGCCTTTATTATCAATACATCTCAGAAAGGGTAAATGTTCAGCACAGCACACATCAATTGGGGAACATGATCCTTGTTCTACTGAAAGTCCAGGGCAAACATGGCATTGACCCTGACATGGTGCCTACCAGGTATGAGCTGTCTGCTCCTGAGAGTAGTCTAGTTGGTTTCAGCTGGAGGTTTGCTTAGGTGGAAAGAGATTTACAAACTCTGTTCTTTTATCTGGAAATCAGTCTTTTAAAACTTTTCTTCATTTCAGTCATTCCAATATTCTTCCTGATCTATCACAGACATTTAAAATTCTTTTGGATGCTTCAGTGTATTTTCTCCACCTTCATAAATTTTATATTATTTTACATGTTCAAAACCAAGACATTAAAAATACAGTTTTATGACTTTTCCCCAGTAGTTCTGTAAAAGAAATTATGAGAATATGATATATCTGGCGATCTTCACCTTTTGGGTTTTTTAGTGCAGTAATTACAGTACTGAAATGTAAAATTCTAATTTATTAAATTATTTCCATCAGTTGATTCTCAATTCCCGTATAGTCTTACGGAATGGCTGCACCATTAGATGTCTTGTTAGTTTTGTTTTCTTACATATATATATTTTACATGTTACATTTATCACCTCAGCTATAGAATGTAATGGCATTAAAATACATTTCAGTATATGCTACTCCTTACTCATGATTTTCAGCATATTCAAATGGAACTCTGGTGAGCAGAAGCATGGTAAGTTCCTTGTGGGCGTTCAAAATGCAAATTGTTTTCTCTGGTTACATTAATCAGAATATTTTAGTCTTTCATATGTTTCTGTTCTCTGTTTGGATGACCACAACTTAATAGAAACCATATTTGGAGATGAATAATGACTTGTAGGAATTATGAAATTGTTTCCTGTGACTTTTCCCTAATAATTATGGTGAATATTTCTGCTAATAAATTAATATCTAGAAGTGGAGGTAAATGCAGACATTTGTAAGTACTTTCTTAGGTAAAATGAGCAAGCAGAAAACCTTCAGGACTGCTTAGGAGGAAAATTCAGTTCTATGCAGAAGGAAGCATACAGCTGTGGATCACAGAAGTCCTCTTTTGGCCTTATCTAAAGGAGTAGTAGGAGCTTTGGTGGGGGCCAGATTTAGTGCTAGCTCTCCGTGTTGGAGAAAGAAAACTTGGTGTGAGAAGAGGTATCTAGGCAAGTTTTATCTGCCTGTCTGTCTATCTATGTGATCAGCTTCAATTTTAATTTCTTGAATGCCTCCTTTTCTTCAATAACCTAACTTATTGGCGTATGAAGAGAAATTATATTAATTAGTTACTCATGGAACCTTTTCAAAGCTTATCTAGGTGATATTTACTAGAAATAGGAGCAGAGTGTTTGACTTTGTGAGAAAAGAACAGATTTCTGTGAAACAGGCAGGGGGAAATTACTTCCACATACGTAGCAGTAACAGGTGTTGTGAACTCATCTATCACCTCACATAGCACTCAGAAGCAGAAAACAGTTTCTTCTTAGCACACTATTAATAAAATCTCAGGAATATATTTTGGAAGGAGAAGAAGAGAAAGATAGAATAAAGAGCCTTAAAGTGGATCTGAAGTGGAACTTAAAAACTTTTGAATTTGGTAGCTTGATTCTCTGTTTTTTCAGGATACGTACATATGTGCAGGGATGACACAGTTTCCATTCCTGCCCCTCAACCCCAGAAAACCCAAATACCTTAGCTTAAGGCAGGATGGAAATACCAAGTCCTACCTCAGGAAACTAAATCCTGAAGGACCTTGAGTGCTCTGATGAATTTTTGACTAATTTCTACTCCTGAAGGAGGCTGCATATGTGCTAGGCTGCACACCGACTGGCTTTGTTTGACACCATAGTGCAAGCACAAGCTGAATGCTCATGGAAGGTGAAAGACTGCCAAAAGAAAGCAGTTCAGAGTGGCATTTCACGTCTAAGTGGAGGGGGTCTCCTTACTGAAACTCATTTATTGAACCAGGTGTTGGCTGATGAACTGCAGAACAGCGTGTAATGCACACTCGATGGACCACCTTCCACCTGGAGGGCAGAAGAATCAAGGTTTAGTGTTCAAGTGATGTGTCAGATATGGTGCAGAGGACTGATTCCCACTTCTTTCTGTCTTCGCAATGAGCAAATGCAGAATTTGTTGCAATTTCAAAGCTGACTTGCATTGGGAAGGACACTGGACAGGAGAGAAAAGTGGGGTAAAGGTCATTCAGAAATAAGGATTTCTGATCATTTTAATAACTGTGAGAAATGTAGCACCTGGCAGGAGAGATAAGTGGATTTTCCTAAGCTGTGTTATAGGCAGGTAAATATTGCTCTGGTTTATGGAACTAATAATTAAACAGAACACTAGTCTTTCTTGTGGCAATTTAAAACTTAAGGCTGTTGTTTTCCAGAGGCATATGCTGAAATCTGAACAATAACTACTTTAGATGTAAGCTTCGTAACAAAATACCGTATATATTCTGTCCAGTGGATATATTTCATAAGTGTATATAGCACTAAAGAAAGATTTTTTTTCCCATTGTCTTCCAAGTCGTCTAGGTACTACTCTCGGTAAACATTGCAGTTCTTAAAAAACAGGACAAGTAGACTTAAGATCTGAGAAATGCTTGATTCTTTCGAGAACATCGTCTCCCTAGTGCAGTTACATGAATAATAGATTAGTATAACATATTAATTAATATTTTTCTATATTTTTATACAATGTCTCCACAGTTTGTTAGACAGTACATTTATTTTATTTTATATGCTCAGACTGCAGTAAAAAATGCAGATGAACCTTGAATTTGAATGCCTATATTTCTGGAGAAAGCAGGAGCACCTGGGATTTCTGAAGAACCCTGACTTTCAGGGAGCAGCTTTTAATAGACTGTTAATGCATCTGCAGTGGCACGCAGATCTTTAGCTCCTATTCAGCCATTCTGTTTGTATAGTGTCTAGACCAAGTTCTTCATCTCAGACTAGGACTTCTGGATACTTTTGCCACACCAGGAAATATGAAGAGATGCTTATATACCCTTATTAACTGTAAACTCACATTATTCTCATCCTCAAACTGTTCCTCTTGCTTTCCTCTGGTCACCATTGCCTACCCTCCCATTAGACTGAAATGCTTTTCAGTGGTCCAGACAGCAATGTGTACAATTAAGATGGAGACCTAATCATGACCTCTAGAAAATACTGTATTACAAATTTATACATATATTTAAGCAGTAAGAGATATCTAATAGAGCAATAGTAGGATGATTAAAAAAAAACAAAGCTTTTGGCAGGGTCTGGAGGTCACTAATAGGCCTTAATGGCCCTAACCAGTTTCACCTGGGCTGCCACTTACATGCTCCTCCCCCACTAGGCTACAGGTTCACTTAAGCTCCAGCTGAGGACTCAGCTTCTTTCCTGAGCTGTGCTGGATGGGGGCCTGTTCCTAAGTTATTCTTTGGATTTTCTGGATTGACCTTAGACCTGGCTGCTTTTATTGTTTTTACCCAATGACTGCTGGAGCATTGGTAAGACTTGCCACAACTCTACGTCCCCAGCTTCTGTGCCACAGGACTGCACTCTGTCGGTGAGTTCAATACTGAGTTTATGCTGTTGCTGCCCTTATCTCCCAGTTTGCTGCCTCTTGGGGTGCAGCTGGCCCTTTCTGTTTCCTGACACCTTCTGCAGGTGCTCTCCTCATCCTGTTCCAAGAATGGGTAATAACTAATTCTATAATGAAGCATGGGAACTTGCTGGTGACTTACATGTGCTTTTCAGTTAGAATGTGAAGGCTTTTCAAACAGCAGTCTTTTTATCTTGGGATTCTCCCTATAGATACATAGTTTTTCTTTTATAAAGGGGGAAGCAATTTTGCTCATATAGCTCACAATGAACGACTGCTAAGAAGAACATGCTCTTTCCCTTTTGTGGTGTCTGGACAGGGCACCACTGAGCTTAGAATCACAGAATAGTTTGGGTGGGAAGGGACCTATAAAGGTCATCTAGTCCAACACTCCTGCAATGACCAGGGAGTTCTTCAGGTTGCTCAGAGCTCTGTCCAACCTGACCTTGAATTTCTAGGGATGGAGCATCTACAACCTCTTTGGGAAACCTGTTCCATTGCTTCACCTCTGTTATCATAAACACTTTCTTCTTTGTATCTAGTCTAAAACTGACCTCTTTTAGTTTAAAAACATTACCCCTTGTCCTATCAGAACAGGGTCTGCAAAAAATTTTGTCCCCATCTTTTTTATAAATCCTTTGTAAGTACTGAAAGGCTGCTATAAGGTCTCCCAGGAGCCTTTTTGTCTCCAGGCTGAACCACCCCACCTCTCTCAGCCTGTCCTTATAGGTGAGGTGTTCTATCCTTCTAATCATTTTTGTCACCCTCCTCTGGACCCCCTCCAGCAGGTCCATGTCTTTCCAGTGATGAGGGCTCTAGAGCTGTACTCCAAGTAGAGTCTCACCAGAGCAAAGGGGTGCACTCAATCCAACTCTCTATGGCACTGATGAAGATATTGAGCAGTACTGATCCAAATATAGACCCCCGAGGGACACCACTTGTTACCAATCTCTATCTGGACATTGAACTGTTGACTGCTACCTTCTGGATGTGACCATCCAAACAATTCCTCATCCACTGAACAGTTCACCCATCAAATCAATATCTCTCCAATTCAGAGAGAAGGGTGTTGTTGGGGACTATGTCAAAGGCCTTACAGAAGTCCAGATAGATGACTTCATTAGCTCTTCCCTTGTCCACTGATGTAGTCACTCTGTCATAGAAGTCAGGCAGGACCTGTTCCTGGTGAAGCCATGCTGGCTGTCTCGAATCACCTTTCTTTCCTCTGTATGCCTTAGCACAGCTTCTAGGAGGATCTGTTCCATGATCTTTCTGAGGCATATAGGTGAGGCTGAGGCTGACAGGTCAGTAGTTCCCAGGGTCCTCCTTTCTACCCTTTTCAAAAATGGGTGCAATGCTTCCCTTTATCCAGTCACTGGGGACTTCACCCATCTGCCATAACTTTTCAAATAAAGAGAATGCCTTGGAAACTGCACCAGCCTTGAGAGTCTGGGATGCATCTCATTGGGTCCTATAGGCTTCTGTATGTTCAGATTCCTCAGGTGGTCACAAGCCTGATCTTCCCTTACAGTGGGAGGGACTTTGCTCCCCCAGTCCCTGTCTTATGGTCTAACCACTCAAGAGGTGTGGGAAGAGAGGTTGCCAATGAAGACTGAGGCAAAAAAGTTGTTGAGTATCTCAGACTTGTCTGTTGTTGCCAGTTTGCCAGTCTTGCTCATCAGCGGGAGTGTACTTTGTTTAACCTTCCTTTTCTGGCTTACATACCCGTAGAAGTCCTAATTTGTGTCTCTTGCCAAGTTCAGCTCCAGCCTTGCTGACCCCATCCCTACACAATTGGGCAGCATCCCTATAATCTTCCCAGGATACCTGTCCCTACTTCCACTGCTTGTGCTTTTTCTTGTTTAGTTTGACCAGAAGGTGTTGACCCAGCCGTGCTAGCCTCTTGCCTTTCTTTCCTGATTTCTTACACCTGGGGATTGAGAGATCTTTCACTCTAAGGAAACTGTCCTTAAAGATGTCAGCTCTGTTCTGCTCCCTTGGCCCTGACCTTCACAAGATCTTGCTTGTGAAAAGCTTGCACCAGCTCCAAACTGTGTGGTTACTGTGTGGGCACACAGCCCTTTTCAACTGCTCACTATTTCCTTGAGAGGGTAGAGAGCGCTTATCTTGGTGAGAGTTTAGGGCCAGGGTGTTTTAACATGCAGCGCAAGCCTGTTGCTGAAAAAATAACCCCTGTGCCTTGTTAGTATTAACTCACTGCCATGTTTGACACTCATGCGTCAGTTTATGGGATGTAATGACTGAACAATAACTATTGATTTTTCATTTCATATTAACAGTGTGGCAAGTTCTGAATCTGATAGTAGGGTAGGATGCCAGTGCAGACATTCCTATTTGCTGTAAAGAGGTGTCTTCTTGCCTTCCTTGGATCCTTACCTTGTACCCCAAGAAGCTTTATAGAACTCTCTCATTAAGGCATCAGTTTCACAAACTATAAAATATACACAATTTGGTGATGATTTTCAATCTTGGAGCAAGCATCCATTAAGCTTACAATAAATAAATGTACTGGATCAATTATTTACCCAAAGAACACTGAGACAATGACAAACAATGAGTGACAGAAGAGGGATGGAATGGAGTGGAAGTTTTTTCTGACTCGAGATCATTGTTCAGACAAATGTAGAGATACTGACTCCCGTTGGTAGAGATTCCAACCAGCTCTATCACTTTCTTTATAAAAAGGGAAAGAATTCTAGGTCACTATTCCAACTTATCCTGGTCAGAGCTGCTTTAGTCAAACCACTGACACTGTAGTTACATAAAATGTTGGGAAGGGGCAAGAGCTGAGACTTTGTTTTAAAGTTTCAAAAATTTGGAAAATGATCTGTGATTTTGCAACAGACTCTAGGATTTTTGGCATTAAGTCAACCATTTCTGTATCATTTCTCCTATAGTATCAGCGGACTTAAACTAGCAGAATTCAAGTGAAATTGTTGTAGCTTAAAATGTTTCCACAACATGAATAAAAGCTCATTTTGTTACTTCAAACACAAATGTTTTTATCTCTTTCTTTTTCATTCTGTTACTGTCTGATCTTATTCCCCCTCACTTTGACTTCAGATCTCATTTTTCTCTCTTTGCCTGGTCCTTCAGTCTTCTGTTGTGGACTTTGGCTGCTGTTCCCCATATATGTTTGAAATCTTATCTTGGCACCTGCACTGTGAATCTTCTGAAATGCAGATGTTGAGGATGTTCCCAAGTTAAGCTTCTGTCCTGCCTGCAGTAATAGAAATTATTCCTTTATATAAAAAAGGGGTGCAGTAAATATTCTATATATGCAACACTAAAATAGCAGGCAACACTAGTAACCTAGGGCTGTACTCTTGCACTGTAGTTTTTGGAAGAATAAGGATTGCCTTTAACCTTTGAGCTTGTACTACGTTTTTCCACATCTTTTGATAGTGTTTGCCTCAATTGCAGCATGGCATTTGGATTTGTTCTGCTGGAGAGTTGCAGTCTACAATGTTGTTTTGTTTCCCAAGTCCCCCTGAATACACTGGATGCTGGGGGCTGTTGGGACCCCATTTCTGATCTGGTCAATGCTGAAAGCAGCTGCACAGATAAAACCTGTTTTTCAAGGAGCTTTCTTTGAGCAGAACAGTTTGAAGCTACTGCCTCAGTGGGTCTGCCACATAAAAAGGCATCATTCTGTTAAAAAAACAAAACAAAAAGAACCCTGATAAAACCCCAAACATCAAACCCAAAACAAAACCAAACCACCAACAATCCAAGAAACGAAGAAACCCAAAACTCAAAAAACCCCCAAACACCACAGCAAATGCCAAAAAACTTTAGCTCTGGGTCTTTATAACAGATTCTTGTGGGATTTGAAGCTAATCCTGATCCTATTGCAAAAGGTTGTTGAGAAAGACATATTGACATGGCTGTCTGAGCTGAAGCCTAACTGCATCATACATGGGAGGTAACTGTGGTGATAACATCAGAAGTGAATACACATTTATCATATCTGGAAGGGGTCTGTTAGGCTGAGTTCTATACAATCTTTATGAGAAGGTATCATATCTTATCTGTGAAGCCTCTTCTATGCCTCGACTGCTATAAAAACAACTATGATCCCACTTCAGTACACTACAGTTTGACCAACCTGCCCAAAATCTAAGTATTCCAGAATTTCCACGGCTATGTTTTCAATTTTGCCAAACTATCTTTGAGATGACTGGAAAACACAAGTTAGACATGTTAAATTGAAACCTCTAAGAAACCTGAGCCTTGCACACAAGACCTCTCTATGCACCAGGGAACTCTGAGACCTGGCAGAGTTTTGTGGGTTGGACTTGTAAGCCTGCAGCTTTCTGCTTATGAAAGATAAAAAGAAACCTCTTTAAAGCAGACAGACCAAAGTAGCTGGGTAGTGAATGAGGTGATCCTCACTCTATCTTACTTGATTTTATTACCTACAATGTTGAAAGCTGTCTACAATGTATGGTACTTTGTACTTCTCCTTAAGCCTCAGTTGCTTTTATACTATTGTTCTGACAAGCCATTTAGAGAATTTTGAATCACTGTGATGATATGATTCAGTCCTAGAGTCACTCCAAAGCACAAAGACCCTATTGTCCCACCCATTGTTGTAAAGGAGAATTTGCTCCTTGTAGTTTTCAGAATGGTTTATCATGTTTCAAGCATGCCACACAAGAGGAGAATCCTTAATAAAGTACATAACTTAGTACTTGGTGCTCTTCCCATGAAGTGTGAACATGCCTTTAGATAAGGCAGCATTGATATAACCTACACTTCACAGCAAGTGTTGTATTTCCAGGACCATCCACCTGCTTTGTAGGTGGGTACACAGTTTCACTATAAGGAATTAGTTTTCATTACATATATTAATGGTTTATTATGGTCTACTGGTTTTACAAAGGTGTGATGTTAAATTAGGGTTGCATTATTGCCAGATGTGTTTCTATTGACATTTTAGTAGAAATCAACTGAATTGTTATCCTGGCTAAACCAATGGAAGTACATCTGAATCACAGAATTGCTGAATTGTACTGATTTATCAACATTTACCAAGTCCTTTAGCAACATCAACAGCTTTAGCTGTATCTATCCTAAAACTCTTTTTAAACAGGACAGTCATAATAACAGAAGGGGAAATTCACTGAAGTATAGCATGCATCCTTGGAATCAGAAGAACATTTTAGAGAGGCTGATAGAACTGGTTTGGCTGACTTATAGTTTCTGCTGGATTTATAAGTGTCTTATTTCCCCATTTTTAAATGAGAACAAGTGTTATCAGCTGAAATTCAGCAGATACTTTCTCAGGGTGAAATGGTGGTGTGGGTGGGAGAAGACAAAGGCCTTTCCTTCCCTTAGAAATAAGCAGGGCAGAACTCCACCTTGTGCTTCTTGGATGATTGGGCAGAGAGATCCCTCCAGTACCGAAGGAAGCAGCCTTACTCCTATCAGATCATGTGTTCTTACAAGCAATTACATCATGTTCTATGGACTCTTATATTTCTTATTCATAATTTTCTGTGGACAGAAAGTTTTTTGACTTTGTGTTACTTTTTTTCTCCTTCTTTGTAGCTATCAAATGAATTAAAACAAATGTTTATTGATGTTCAAGAAAAATAATAGTGTGAGGCAATGCTGTTTTCTGTACAAAGAGGGTTCAACTCTGTTCATAGGGAGGAACTATTCTGTCGTGGGGTTTCCTGTACATCTGTGCTAAAGTGGAACATGTCTCATCCTAGTGAGGGAGGTGCAACACACAAAACTATTAGAGATGACCTGTAATATGGAGTAGAAAAAATGTCCAAATGAATGCATAAAAATACCTTTATCATGCTGGTATTTGTGTTGAAGTAAACTTTTATAATTCAATCTGTTAAAGAAGGGCCGCCCTACTAAGATGAGTACAAAGAGAAGGCAATCTGACTTGTTGATCTGTCTTATGTAGTACACGTAACATGCACTGCAGTTAATTTGAAAAGTGTCAAAAGTGCATTTTTAATTGTATGTCGTGATTTTTTTTTACAGGAAAACAGCCCAGATGAGACATGTATAATAGTCTACAACATTCATGAGGTAGGTAGAACACTTTTTGTGAGCTTTGAGTGGTATTCAAAATTGTAATATGTTTTTATCTCATAAAATATTAGTAGCGTTACAGCTGAGATCTACTGTGTTTTTATGTCATGTTATTGTTATATGTCACATATCTGTATACAGGACTGTGCAACTTCAGTTAATCACTCTTCGGGTAGTGCGATTCAAAAGAGTTTTGTTAAAGTCAGTATTGAGCTATGCTGATTCACACTTCCTGAAGATCTAGTCCAAGGTTCATAAAATGCAGTGAAATAAGAGATAACAGGTATACCACAGAAATGCAAAACATTAGGTCAGTGAGATAAATGGAAGAAAACTGTCTTCAATTTTTACCAATGAAAAAGCACTAAAGTCTGAAAGAAAGCCTTAGGCACATTATACCTTTAAGCTTTTGTTTTTCTGGTATTGGATCTGAATTTTGTTATATATAGTAAAATATCCTGCTTAATTCAATTTCACCCTCCATCCCAGATTAACAATAGTCAAACTACTCCTCTTGGAATTACAGTTGCTAGATCTTGGGCATGAATAAAGTTTTCTAATGATTAGACTGAGGCGAAAGAATTTTAGAAATATTTCAGTTTAAAAGGGAGAAACTGTTTGAAATGCCATTCATGCTTTCAAAATGCACAGTCAGAAAAGCTAGCTTTATCATGTTTGGTTTTGCTGGGGTGGGTTGAGGGGGGAGGTGAAGGATGCATTTCACATTGAAAACTTGATCGATGCTTCTATATGTTATCATGATACAGATAATTGCAAAGAGGAAGGTGTCTGTGACGCACGTGGTAGACACTGTCAGTCTTGAGGTCTGGCTATTCTTTCTGCTTTCGCTCCAGCAGAGTATCTGGGAATTTACTTTAGTTTGGAAAACTTGGCCAGGGAGCTTGAGAGCCAAATCAGGAGTGATGTCTATTTGAACTGGCAGACAGTGAATGACTGGCGCTGAGCATAAGTAATCCATGTTGTGAAGCTTTAAGATGCCATTAGTTTTGAAAAAGTACTTACTGTCAGTATTCCTGAAATGCTAACTTTTTGAGGCATAGAGGTCTGTCCTTTTGAATATTCGTGAATAAAGCATAAGGTAATCCCTCTTGTAGGCATTTTGCATGTGCATCCCACAGTGAAAAATGTGTGTCCTTGGGCCTGGCGGGACAAATTCTTCCTTTTGCTATGTGAGAGAAAATGCAGAGTAAAGTCATAGCTGTTGCTGATTTCTTCAGTGCCCAGTGATGCAAATGAGAGCTGAATTCATCCCAATGCCTGTATCTGGTATTTTGCATAGAAATGCTCACTGTGCTGAAACATACTCACATTTGCAAGAATGTGTCTGTGTAGTTTACATTTCCAATTTTAATTTTTGAGCCATGCGTAAGAGACTCCAGGGAACAGTGTGTACTGTCAGCAGAAGTTATCTTTTTGATGAATCAGGCACATTGTTTGTACCCCTGCATTTGATAGACGTGTTGTAATAAGGTCCTGAACTGCTTACTGTGTCTTTATGTACCTTCCCTCTCAGCAGTTGTAACTATTGTGCTGCTTGACCTATATTAATGGTACTACAAACAACAAGTTTAACCATTAACTTGTGAGCTCTGTTTAAATGGATTTTGCCAATAGATGAGAACTGAAGATTTAAGGAGGTAAAAATTAAAAAGAGGAGGCTACCCAATGTGAAGTTTTCAGTGCTTACTCCCCTGATGTGAAGGGTGGGCAGGAGTTCAAAGACCCAAGAATAAAACCTGACATCACATTATTATGGTCTGAACAGCTAGTGCCATTCAAGGTATGGAAAAGTGCCATCTTAGATGTTTTGTTCGTTAAGTAACTTGTGCATTTTATCTGTTTGACTATTCCAAAAAGCTTTGCTTACTATATTATCTATATCCATACATACTCTGTAGCAAGAACAGCCTGAGAGGGTTATACTGAAGGGGATAAGTAACGCCTGCTACTGCTGCCTGGGAAAAGAGAGGCTGGCTCTCAGTAACTTGTGAGGCGACAGTGAAAGCTAGAAAGAGTCCAAGTGAAAGGACCTGATGTATAGAAAGTGCACTATGAGCTTGATTTGGTTGGGCTACATCTCAAGAACTTAAGTTCTGTGCAGAGAACTTGAATTTTAGATCATTTAATAGAAATCAAAACTCTAATTTCTGATATATGTGACTACATCACCTCAGGAATAAGCAACTGTGACTGATCCATGGTAACTGCTCCGTGTGTGCACAAAGCCAACAGCAAATGTGTTGATGTTTCAGTACCTGGTGTGATTTGATCCTTAACAGAAAAGTGATTCTGTGTCTAAGTTTATTATGTCAGTGATTTTTGACTAAGGCCGTTAAAGGGTGGGCACACAAAAGTTAAACTGGGGGTGGGTGGTGGGAAGTGGTATGCTCTTGGATGTCCTGCTAAAACCACTGTCTTCCTTGATAAAGCTGCCTCTTCTTATGCATGCAGCCATTTACATCTGCTACTGTTTTCATTTTCCTCTCTCTGCTGGGATTTCACCATTCTGGTTCCACAAGGCATATGTAGCTGTCTTATGCAATCCAGTAGTGTGTGTTCTGCTGGCTCCTGGCGATAGTGCCAGGAATGTGTGCTTTAGCTAAAAGTAGCAGCTGATATTCATAGGTGCAAATGTCCATGGTTCACTCTCTGCAGCTGAGCTGTTCTCAGGCACTCTTACAGCTGTGAATTAAGCATTACGTAGCCCTGTGCACATAATCAAAACTGAGAATCTGAGTGAAAATCCCTTGCATTTGTTTGAAAGTCTGTTGCAAGAGCTGTTGCAGAAACACAGAATTGCTTATTTTACTTTAGTGCAGCAAAACATGCCATTAGAAAACATGCTTTAGAAATGTGGTATTTGTGTGTTGGTCCTTATTCTAATGTGGTTAAACTGAGGTGAGTAGAACTTTATCTGTCTTGTCACTAATATAGATTTTTGGTTGAAACAGGTAAACTGAGACAAATCCTTTTTCATCACTGATCTCAAGAGTTTTTAACTGACTAGTACTCTTTGGGCCTTTATGTGAAGATTGCAAACAGCTTGGTAAACATTTAAATTAACCACAAAAAGCTTTGTAATAGGAAGGGAAGCAGTGAGCAAGACTATCAACAATTTAGTGATGTATAAAGCAAGTCAGGGAGGCAAGCCCATGATTTTGGCTGCCAGACTTCTCTAACCAGTGGCTTCCTTGTCTTTCTTGGATTCCTAAAGAAAAGGTGACACAGTCACCCTTATGAGGAAGTGATCTCACTTAGAGTCAACAGGAAAAAATGGAAACATTGGGGAAGGCTTATTGGGAGCAAACAAAAATGCAACTGTGCCAACAGAGTTGTTCTTGCCTCTAGGTTTTTGTAGTTGCACTTCTTTGGTGCCAGTAATTCCCAAGGTTTCCATTTAAGCAAGTTAAACTGGTAAAAAGCCTTGTATATAGGTGATTCCTATGGGTTATTTCTGCTTACATTAGTTTGTTATTCCTGAAATTCTATAGAAGCAAGTTTAGCTGAGGGAAATGTGTTTTAAAGTTTGTCCATACATGTAGTGGAATTAATTTCTTTAACTTGGATTGGCAGGCACAGTTTTGTTTTGCTTGGAGCAAAGGTTGGGAGCAGGGCAGGCCCCCATGGCTACTCTTTTCCTCTTTCGTCTCTCTATCCCTTCAACTCAGAAACAGCTATGCTCAGAATGAGGTCACAGCACGGTGATTTTGTTCTGAACACTAAATTTTGTTCTAGCAGCTGTGCTGGCTGGCACCCATGCAAAGAAATTTAGCATTTTCCACTGTATTGGTACAACAGTATGATTTTTATTTTGCTCTGAGCCTAATGGGCATCTTCCGGCTTGTAATCATGAAAGAGTCTGGCAGATGAGCTTTTGAGATGGCTTGTTCACAACTCTGGTGAGCAGCTCCCTACAGTTTTGTGTGTTCAAACAGCTTGCAGTTATTACATTTTTCTTCTGGTGATTCTACGTGGGAAGCCTTGTTTACTTGCTAGTTTAAAGCACCTTGTTTAGATGTTCACATGTGAGCCTGATGGGAAGGAAAGGAAAACTATGAATTTTAATGAACTGACCTTTTTTGCCACTTTTCTGAGAAATGAAAGAAATTTAGTCACAGAATGGGACCTGGACGAATATGGGCAAGACAGGCTAAATTAAAGCAGCAGATTTAACTTCACGTCTTGTTATAGCTTGCAAAACAGTTGTCTGCAAAGAGGAGTATTCTGTGGCTCAGTGACCATAAACTGACACAACAGCACAACTCAGTTACTTTTTGCTCGTTTAGTCAGTCTGTCCTGCAGCAGCTATCATGATAGGACAGCATCTATTAGCATCTTGATACTTTCTGTGCTAAAAGGTTAGTGTGAGCTGTCTTGAGAGAATTTTTTCTCATATCAGAGCTATAAACCTTATCTCAGTAAATAGAATAAAGCTGGCTAATGATCACCAACTTTATGTTCTTTTCTTTCAGGGGATAGGTTTGAAAAGGTAGTAATTTCTTTCAACAATACAAAAAACATCTTAGAGAAAATAGTCTTCATTGCATATCAGTAAAGATAAGTAGCCTTTTTTTAGGCTACTTATCACCTGTATTCTCATGTAAAGAGTGTAAGTATGGTGTGTGTAAGTAGCTTGATGGATAGATCGGTTTCTGAGCATTTATCTCTCAAGTTCATACTCTTCTTAGGCAGACCTCCTGTGGAAGTTAGTGGAAGTCTTGCATGTTTTAGGATTGTGTGATTTTTTTTTTTTTTTAATTGAAAAAATTTCTCAGAGAAAACAAACTCATTAGAACCATCAGGCAGAAATGGAAACAACCTGTGTTCATTATGTGGCTCTTCTGAAATGGAGGGTTGCCAGCTGGAGGCAGCCATATGTATGTACAAGATTGCAGCTGGGAGGGCAATCTAAATTCCTTAAAAGCAACTAGATGGTTCTTGTATTTATTGTGAGCTATGTACAAGGTAAAGCTCAGGAGCAGGGAAATCTGTTGTGAAATGGCAAGAAAAGGATCTTGTTTCCAAAGAATTACATTTTAAATAAGTCGTAGATCAAACTGAGTGTTATATCCAGATCTTGAGACACCTTGGAATCTCCACATGCACATCAAGCACAGACAGCTAGAAAAGATGTACAGGACCAGAGTGTCTCTATTTGTACCCTAAAAATTGAGACATAATGTCAAATATTCACTGAAAATCAGGACTTTCTCCAGCTCAGTATGTTTGGACTTTTAATGGCATTCAAATTGACACACAGAAACAGGTCTTTTAGCCTGAGAAGCTCTTCTTTGGTTTCTTTCTCCTTGCCTCCCCTGTTTATTTGCAAACTGCATCAGGAAAAAGATGTGTGGCTGCTTCTACTGTCCTATTGATTGATTTTGGTTGTATGGAACTAGCATCCAGGTACCCAACGGAGTCTGTGTCCCTGTTCTGCTAGCTATTAGTATATATGGTGAATATTAATTAGCAGTCCTGAGTAACATGCTCTAGCTCTGGGCAATCCTGCTTCAGCAGGGGAGTTGGACTAGGTGATCTCTATGGTCCCTTCCAACTCTAAAAATTCAGTGAAATATTTGCTTGGAAGTTTTTATGATCTGAGGACGTGAAGGTAAAAGCAAGCGTTATATTGCTTTGGTTTTGGGATTGGGCTAGGTATGAAGTGATGAAGTACCAAGTGACTTAGCTCTTTTGATTACAGTCTGATGTCTTATCTGGAAGACCATTATGGATGTGAGACTCCAAGATAACTTTTTCTTCAGAAAATGACTGTTTTCATAATAAATGGCACACTGCTTTGTAGCTGAGCTCTTTCTTTGCCTTTTAAATCAGGTTCTCACAAGACAGCATAACCTTTGTCACAAGGGTTATTTTTGTAACTGCTGGTCTACTTGGTATATTTGGTTCAAAACTCCTAGCCTTGGCCATCTTCTGGCTTGCTTCCTGGCCATTCCGGTATTCCTACAAAATTTATACACCATGCCCCCTTAGCCCCCTCCAATGGTTAACATTGCAAGATTTAATATTTTGAGGGTGATAAGAAATTAAATGCTGTGAACGTGGTGGATACGCTGTGAACTCTGAGGACACTGGTCGATTCTGCACTAGGGTAGTGTAGACCCTGAATGTCTCTAATATGTTGGCAGGTTCCGATCAGGCTTACCTGATCCAGGGCTACTTGTGACTTTGTTCCTTGAATTGCCAGCTGTGGAACCTGTTTTCCAGCCATGCTCGTGGAGAGTCACTGCAATGTCCCTTAGCGTGTAACCTGGGACTTAGACACCGAGCCTCATGTAATTCTTCTGCTTGAGTACTCCTCTCCTGCCCTATTCTAGTCATAATGAGTTTCCCATTTGGGGAACTTCAGCTGAACCAAGGTTTTGAGGACTGAGGATTTGGATTTTACTCAAATCCAAGAGATCTTAGTTTCTGTGACATTGCATGGGACCAGCATCCTGAGACAACTGTGTTATCCAGAGTCATCAGAAAACAGTCTTCCTGGAAACACATAAGGAAACGAAAAATACAGTATTTACTAGAGAATAATCCCAAGTTTCCCCAGTGGTCCAGATACTGAGGATGTGATAGAAGTGTCCATAAAGCTCACTTGTTTTCTGGCAAACATTATTTTTACTACTTCCACCCAAAAGTCTCTTCTTCATGACCACAGAGAGACTGGGCTGAAGTTACTCTTTCATGACCCTCACTTTAAAAGAAGTGACATCTCTTATTACAAAAGTCTTAATGGTGCTTTTAATAATGTTTTGAATATTTTATTCTTTGGGTAGTAGCCTGGACATGTTGTTGTGTATAATGAAATGAGCCAAATGGCTCTTCACAACAGCTGTGGTAAACATACAAGTGATTTTGCTGCTTTGAAAACAGGAAAAAAACCTCTTGTGTTGCATCATTCTGGCTGGGAAGTGCTTACAGTTATTGTGACAGGACGGTATTTTGAGCAATTGTTGGTGATTTGGTTTTTAGCACACAAAGAAAGTAATAAATCTGTCACCCTGAAAAATCAGGTTGTGACCTAAAGGAAGGAGCAAATTGTGGCTTTAGGTAAAAAAGAGTGACCTGTCTATGAGGGTCATTTATCATTATAACAAAATTGCTGGTGCTCTCCTAGCTGACCAGGAAGAAAGGCTGTGGTAAGCAGAATTGAGGGATGCAAGCATCCGAATATTTTTAACTGATCAATATTTTCAGGATTTACAAGCAGCCAAAAACCTGTCAGCATGCAGAGTAAGTGCACTGTGCATCTGTTCTAAGAAAGAAAACAAGAGAGAATGGGTTTAATTTGACCATTAAAAATAAAATACATTGGTTTTATTAAAAACTGTATCAGTACAGATGCCCTGAGCAGCCTGTATACCTTGTACAGTGGTATAGAAAATGTGTATCAAACCAAACTCCCAAGAAGGTCGAAAACAATAAATAAGCAACAACATAAATCTCTTCAAGGTGGTTTTAGCATTATTTTCTAGTACTACATGTGGTGCATGCAGAGTGTCTCAGAACTCACTTGGAATACGTGGTTTCATTGAAAGTAACAGTCCCAAACTGTTGTTGATTAAAAATAGAAACAAATATCCAAAATTTCTTTCTTATCCACCATAATTTATTCTACATTTTCCCATATGTAAATAATTTTACACGTATCTTATAAAAAAGGAATAACAGAACAAGTTCAGTGCCACAACTAAGGCTGACAGAGATTGTATCCATTGCAAAGGATATGTTCAATAAGTACAAGTCTGACTTGCATGGAATATCAGCTGAACATGTTTTGAAATAAATAATTGAAAAGAGGAGATCTTTTTATGTCATTATTCTTAAGTATCAAATCTTTCTCAGAATTAAAAATACTTCTGGTTAATTCTGGCAAATATTTTCCTGCTGTTCAATCTCTCCTAGTTGTGAATCTTTACTTAAATCTGTTTTTGTAGAGTTTGTGAAGGCATAATGAAAGGAGAGTGGTGGGGGGGGGGAAACCCAATGCAATTTCTTGTACAGTAATTTTCATGTCAATTGCTAATTTCCGTTGATTGCCTTGGTGCAGGAGTGTCTTATTAGACCAGAACATGCAATGCTAAAAACCAATTCTAGCGTGTTTAGAAAAGCATTTATGAGTCAGGCTATCACCTATTGTTAGGCATTACGAGTATTATACTATATTAGGAATGCTTCACAAAGCTATTTTAATACAATTTATGAGGGCATTTTAATATATCAAGGCTGGTGAGGTATTGTACACTCTCAATGCATCATAAAGACATTAAGATAAAAATCATGTAGAAGGTAAAATAGTAATTTATAATATGAACTGTCTTTTTAATACACATCAATAATACACTGTTCATTGTGACTGTTTTAAGGAAATCACTTTAGCATAATTTAAACATAAATATAAATTCCATTGGTTTATTCAGACTTGATTATATGGCAGTGACAAAATCTGGTGGAATTCTGCACCAAAGCGCCCTGTGAAATCTTACCAGTGCAGAGGACCAGGCTGGGCTGAAAGCACTTAACTGAAGTTTCATGACTCGTGCTCTAAAAAGAGTAGGCTTTTTTAAGCAATTTCTCCAACTTGAGGAGTCAAAAAAGTTACCCTGGAAAACAGTATCCTGAACTTGTCTTTTAGATAGCAACATTTTCATTTCACTCCTTCCCGATAATGTTGAAAATGATCTTTAATGCTGATAGTATGATTTTTTTTTCTACTTCTAATTAAAAAGGAAATGAAAAAGTTTTATCACCAATATGTCTCATATATATGTATATTTTTTTTTTTTTCAATTTTGGCTTTAAAACTTAGTACCAAATTTTGTGAGTGTGTGCTTTTGCCTTTGTGGTCAGGAATGTTTTTTCATTGTATTTGATATGTACCCATAAAATAAACTAGATTACTCTCCATCTCAGATTAAGTGAAAAACAGAATTAACTCTTTTCCATCTAAGACTCAGCCACAGAAAAAAAGAATGTGACTAGTAATAAATTAACTGAGGTCAGATTTCCAAAGTTTTAATCTATTCTTTTCAATTTCTATATTACGTATTCTGTTTTTTGCTTTCATTAAAACCATTATCAAAGAGAAGTATCTAAAGGTGTCTTCCAACATTTTTGTTGCAAATTCTAAATTTGAATGTAGAAAAACTTGTCCAAATAAATTAAAGAAAATCCTGGCTGAAATGTGATAATTAGGAGATACATGAAAGCCCTTTTCTAAATCAGGTCCTTCTATTTGTATTTGATTCAGCATTTGGCTGCAGATGAGTAAAGAGGTAAATGTTGTAGGTTAGATTTCTTGGGTACAGGTAACAGCCTAAAAATGTGAACTTACTCTGGTGTCCTTTTTTGGTACCTTCAGGCTTAATATCACCCTAAAAAGTGTGACTATAGTTTTTGCATGTGTTTGAACTAGACCAATATGTTTCCCTTGAGGTCTGGGACTAGGCTACCAGGAGTGAAGTGGCTGGTCCACCACTTGGCAAAATCAAGGGAAGGATCTGTTCAGCTGTCACAGCTTAAACTTCGCTCAACCAAAAAGAAACCAGACGATACAGTAACTGAGACTGCAATGAAAATTGTTACTTGTGAAACTGTGGAAGCAAGGAGTCAAAAGTAAAAAAAAAAAATAAAAAAATTGCTCAGAACAAAAATCAAGCTGTTTTGTGAAAGAACTGAAGCATGGAGTCCTGTAAAAGTGTTTCTTTTGTTGTTTTACTCCCCTTGGCAGCAATAATTTGACTCTTTTTCCTTACCCCTCCAGATGCCTAATAGTGCCTGTTCTCTTCTCTTCTTTATTGACTTCATTATCTTTCAGATTTTCATCACTCTTTCAAATTTGATTTAAACTAGCTTGTGTTTAAAAATAAAAATTAATTGTAGGAAGACCAACAGAAACACAGGAAAAAAAACACCCCAAGGAAACAGGTCTATAACTATGGCATATTCCTGTGCTGAAATAATGGTTTCTCTTCCTAATACCTTAATATTTGATTTTTAATCACTTAATAGAAAATTGCATGTGGCAAATGTTCAAATTACAACAGTGAAGTAATGCACAAGTAGAAAAGAAACCTGTGAAAAAGGTTTCTGTGTTCCTAAGGTATTTCACCATAAATACAGCTGTTTCCTGTAGCTTTTGGAATGGATTTGAGGAAGGTTTGTCTGGAAATGTCACATGAGACCCTCTAAGCAATACTAATATTGTTCTGTCCATGAGGTGCAGTTTGTATTTATTTCAGTAAAGATCTATTGTACTTTTGTCTGCTTCAAGTATTCCCTTAAGAATGAAGTTTACATTTTAGAAAGTGGCAAGATATTGAATTTGCCATGAGGTTATAGCAAGCTGTAGGCAGCAACTGAAGGAGATATATCTTTACACACTGAAACTTAGAACATTTCTAATTTTTATAAGAGTATAAAACTTGATGCTGAAGCCTCTTTTCAGTTAACAGAGTATAATGCACATTTGGGCTTGCTCATCCCTGAGAATTATAGCTGAGGTTGTGGAGATATAAAATACAGGATTTATGAAAGGAGATAGCATGCACAACTTTGATATATAATCCAGGGTCAAAACTATTTGGAGCTTAAATTATCATCAAATATGTGGGTAATCCTTCCTTCCCAATATATATGTAAGATAACACTATTAAATATCTATAAAACTACCAATCAGACACTTTTTTACTTATCAGAACTCTTGACATTTTACCTAGATTTCTCAGTGTCCTGTTAGTACAGAAACCACTTAATGATGTCTGCCACAACACCACTGTTTTGCTCATGTTTATTAGTCAAATTCTAAATTACATTTCATTTTCCTGTTGTTTTGTTCCTTGTAGGATGTTGCTGAAGTTTCTTTTTACTAGATTATCTTTTTAAGAACTTTCTGATTCAGATGTGAAGTATTATTAGGACAAAGGTGGCAGGTTTTGTCTGGCCAACTTAATTTCTTGCTATTTTTAGAAACAAACGTGCTTGTATTGTGTGCTATAGATTAGGACTTAGATGAAGTTGGGGTAAGCAGCTAATCAATCATATCTGGATAATAGACATCAGGGATATTGCTTTGCTAGGTTTACCCTCTCTGATTTATACTAGGGGATTGTTTTTTATGGAACTTCTAGGATATTTGTCACTGAATAATGTTTTTATGACCAAAGCACAAACAGAAAGTCATTATTTCTTTTAAAGCTGTCGACCAACAGTTTGATTAAATTTGTATATATTTTGAGAGCATTCAGACTGGATGCCATCAAGTGCAATGAACAGGAGATGCTTCTAAAACAATAGTGGTACTGGACCTGAATTGTTATTGACCATCACCTTGTAGACTTGTTCGCAATAGTGGGATGTAAAAATACAACCAAGTCAACATGGCAGCATTTAACAGGCAGCCTGTACTCCCTCTATGCTGATCTAAAAGTCTGCAATAAACTTCAGTGCAGTGGAGACTTGAGCCATTGTCCATTAAACATCAAGAAATGTTCAGCTAAGACACTTCAATTAATTTTTAGCCTGCTTCATTGGCTCTGAAGTGTTTAATTTCATTGCAACCAAGTTATAGTAAAGATTTTAAAAGGTTTAAAAACTGTTGTGAAAATGGAATAAAGAAATGCACACCTGCAGCTGGTACGTTGATACACGGCTATCTTTCTACAGTGATATTCTTGCTTGTAAGCAATAACAGTGTGCGCTGTGTTTGAGTATAATAGCAGATATTACTTGCTGATGAGCAACTGATTACTTCATCAGTTTTGCGTCTCTCAGTACAGGAAAGAATGGATTGAACTGGAGTGAGCCCAGCAGAGGTCATCCAACTCTTTGGGAGTTTGAGCAGAGGCTCTGTGAAGAGAGGCTGAGGGTCTAGGGCTTGCTCACAGCAGGAAAATAAAAGACTGGTCATAAATTGAATCAGGAGTTTTGATGTGGATAAAAAGAAAAAAGGTTGCTATGCACATAACAAAGCAGTGGAACAGGTTTTTGGAGGAAGCTGCGCAATCAGTCTTGGAGGTTTTCCTGAACTGGAAAAGCCCTGAGAAATATGGTCTGGATTCAGTGCTGAAGCTACTTTGAGTGGGAGACTCAACAGAGATGGTCTGAGGTCTCTTATGGCTGGAATGATTCTGTGACCTTATTTCTCCTGACAGGATTAAGTGTTGAGATTTTTTTGGAACTGTCCGGGGGACCTGGACCCTCCAGAGGACATTTCAGATGCATGCAAAGGGATTTGGAACTTAACTGGCCTGTCTCTTAGAGGCAAATGGATACTGAGGGCTATGCCCTTGGGAATCTGTTCTTACCCCTGGCCTTATTTGTCTGAAAGGCTTTGGTGATTCTAGTAAACTCATTAAAATATACTCAGAGCTGGTAATCTGCCATTTGATGGCAGTGTAGAACTTAATCACCAATTAGGCAATTGCAATGAAAGCTGTCAAAATTTGTCGAAAAAATACACTTTTGGGTAACTGATCATGAACCTGTTGGAAAGGGTTGAGTGGAGGACCACAAAAATGATCAGAGGGCTGGAGCACCTCTCCTATGAAGACAGGCTGAGAGAGTTGGGGTTGTTCAACTTGGAGAAGAGAAGGCTCTGTGGAGACCTTCTAGCAGCCTTCCAGGACCTGAAGGGGGCCTCCAGGAGAGATGGGGAAGGACTCTTTATCAGGGTGTGGAGTGTGAGGGCGATGGGTAATGGTTTTAAACTGAAAGAGGAGAGATTTAGATTAGATATTAAGGAAGAAATTCTTTACTGTGAGGGTGGTGAGATACTGGAACAGGTTGCCCAGAGAGGTGGTAGATGCTCCATCCCTGGAAGTGTTCAAGACCAGGCTGGATGGGGCTTTAAACAACTTGGTCCTAGTGAGAGGTGTCCCTGCCCATGGCAGGGGGGTTGAAACTTGATGATCTTTAAGGTCCTTTCCAACCCAAACCATGCTATGATCAGGGCAAAATGCACGTGGACATGAGGAAGATGTGATCAAGTTCCCTTTAACTACATTTTGGACTGATGAGACTTAACTGCACTGATAAGATAAAACAAAGACATTACAACTGAAGCAATGAAGGCTTCTTAGCCTGCAGCTTACAGTTAAAATTAAATGCCTTTTTAACTGTATCCTTGAGGAAAACTAAAATGTAAAGTGAAGAGAACTACATGTTCCTCAATGCTATGCAGAGGAGGCATCACAATGAAAAAAATCTTATCTAACTGTTTGTAAACTAGTGTTTTGTTTTGAATCTACCAGTGGACAAACTATTCTTATGCCCTTCTGTTGTTTGCTTTGATTACTCTGGTCCTCATGTACTAGTGCTTGATTCAGCTCCAAAGCATCCTTGCTAACCAAGACATTTTTTTTTAACAGCCAACATAATTCTGATATTTTTTTAAGGACGAGTAATACTCTGCAAAGCAGATTGCAGCCTTACAGGGCCTGGTTCTACACGGCTCTGGTTGCAAAACATTTGCAGCATAGTGTGGCTGGTCAGGGTAGTGGAGAGGAACAGCATCCTGAGTCCCCAAAGAAGAGTCTATCAGTAATGCCGCATGTTTCCTTTTCAAAACCTTTGCATTTTAACACATGAATTAGTATTTCCTCCTCCTGTCTCAGACTGCGTATCCGTGTGCTTAGGACTCTGAAGTCCAAGAGTCATATAGGGATAGAACTTTCTAAATAAGGTAGTCTTGTGTTGTAAAAATACTTGTTCTAATTTTCTGTTTTCCCCTTGATTGTTTGTTATGCTAAATGGAAGGGAGCTTATACATAAAGTAACTAGAGGAGTCTTATTTTGGGGCTGTGAAAATAAATGCAATAATTACTCTGAAATGTAAGACTGCATAGAAACAATATCACAATACAGCAAAGAACAGTGCTGACAATCCTGCCTCTTACTAGCTGGATCTCAGCAGCTCTGCACTTAGATGTGACCCAGATATAATAATCAGCAGAAGGGTGTGGAGAGATTTGCTGCATGGGTCATTGATGTAGTGAGATGTGCCTATTCAGGATGGCAGCAAAATTTTAACTAGAATAGTATGGGAAACTAGAGAGGAGATCTAATAACTGAAACTACTATTACAGTTTAACTTCCCCCAAAGGCCTCAAATAAGGCAACCTGTAAGGAGTAAAAAAACCCTGCCCTCTTCCTACCCAAAACCCAACCCAAAACAACCCCCAATCCACAACTTGCACAGCCCAAGCCCTCTACCTGTTAAGGAGACCATTGCAAAAATGCAAGCACTAGAATATCAGCCTGTATTAATGTGATGTGTCACTACAGAGGGCACATTGTAAGTGAAATAAAGTGCAGAAAAGGGCATAGATCCATCTCTAATCTGTTGCCTCATGGCAATGATTAGTAATTGATGCCTTTGTACTGCATCTTGGACCCCTAAATGTTATCTGATTTTCAGTGGAGCAGCATATGGTGATCATAGATACTCACTATTTTTGGATGCATAGAGTTTGGTAATGCCTAAAATGTATCAAGGGCAACACACTTCAGTATTTTATATCCTGAAACACTTTTTATCTCAGTAGAACCCTTGTCTTGTCTGTCTCCCTGTGCCCTTGCCACAGATTTTGAGCACTCTTATTCCAGAATAAGTATATTCACTTGAAGGTATATCCCAGAACAACTATCTTAGTACATTATCGAGAAGTGAGCCTCAGGTGTCTAGTTTAGGGATCAGTTTTTCCAAGAACAGGCATGCTTCCTCCACTCTTGCTAATGGCTCAGCTTTCATTCTTTAATTCACAAATGTATCTTGGCTCACAAGCACCCACTGAGCTCAAGCAGGCTCACCACTTACAAAAATAATATCAGTAGGAAGTTCTTAGCATCCTAAAATATACTTTTCACCTAGTTATTACTGTGAACCCTTGAAGTCATGTACTTTTTTTGTCAACCTGCCTTTATAGGTTGGTTAGTACAATAGCGAGCCATATATTGTCTGCTTTTGTTATACTGTACAGAATGCATTTTTGTGTTAATCTCCCTCTCTATTGAGGTGTGTGTGCTAGTGTGTACAAATAGCATCCCTATAACATTTTCTAGATATTTGTCCCAACAGAGGGTTTTATGAGCAGTTAGGTAAGGTGCCAACTTACATAGTAGTAGCTATTCTTCAGGAGTTTGTTTGTCAGAGATGCACGATAACATACATCTCTGAATGCAACAGTAGATGCTGTGATTGAGGTCTAAAGCCATTCTAGAACTTCATGAATAAAAAGACAAGTTTCCATAGCAAATAGGTTGCTGTACTGCAGGTTTACTCTGCAGAAAACACTTTCCTGCAGACTTCTGGCAGGGATGAGAACCAACTGCTGCTGAATGTTCTGTTATCCTTTTTCACAGTCCTATGGGTGCTGAGGATCTCATTACTGGAGTGACAAGTAGCTGAGTACCTTTAGGTGCCATAGTTTGTAGCACAAAAGACTTGATTCATAGAACTGCTAGACTTTAGTATGAGATATAGGCTTACAACCAAAATAAATGCGCAGAACCTAAGCAAAAATATGGGTTTGTACCAATGAGAAATGAAATCTAAACAGACATGTAAAGGTGATCTGGGCATTATTTTTTTCAATGAGAAAGGGAGCTGTCTCTCTGACTGTTGTAGAGGAAAGTGGTGATTTGGACAATATATTCATCACAGACAGTAATAAGCAGTAATGTGAAAGGCGGGTTAATTTTAAAGTATTTGTTGTATTATTTTTAAAAGAAAATACGTGCAACTGTTCTAGTACCTGTGAAGGCAGCATGGTGCTTGAATGCTTGGTTACTACTCTAAGTGTAGTGACTTTATTAATAAAAAACATTTTTTCAGCCTTAAGTTTAAATTTGTATGTCAAATCATGTAAATATCTCAGTTAAGCTTTAAGGTAGGGTCAAGGCCCATCAATGAATAGCTGAAGATTTTGACTTGTAAACCTACACTGTTTTTTTAGGAACCACCATTTATTCCAAAATCAGGAGAATATATTTGTTATGGCTGAGTTCAGTTAGCAGAAAAATAACTTTGCTTGATTGATGTTTATTCTCAGGCAAGTAAAATAGGAACAGTTCTCATACTGAGTCCCCAAGTAACTGTGGTTTCTAGGTCGTCACATACTGGTGTAATAGGGTGTGAAGTGTTTCAGTGACTTGCCTAAGGTAGTACAGTGACTCTATGGCAGAGCAAAAAATAAAACTCAAGTACTGGTTCCTGATCCAGTGACCTAGTCCTGCAAATATTACTGCTCTAGTGTCAATAAGCTAGCATTTATGAAATGCGGAAGATGTACAAACTTTTGACAACATATTTAAAAAAGAAAGAGTGTCATTGCCAGGCAGAATGTCTCCTGTTTCCCTTTTTAGCTCCACGTCCGTTTTGGTACATGTCTGTTTTTATGACTATGATAGCAGTTAGCCCACTTTGGATATTCGTGGAAGAATTTTTCAGGCAGGGACATTCTTCTGTATCCAAAGCAATTTACTGCAGAGAGGGAATGCTGACTGAGATGGAAGTTGTGTAATTCCCCAGCGGGCAATCTGTGATGCATACCTTTGAGCCAAAGTGAAAATAATAGTACTGAATTGACTAACCCTGGTGTGTGATCTCTGAGCTCTGTCATTGATCTGGAGAGCTTCTCCAGTTTTTAAGACAACAGATCATTTTAGAGGCAATCGAGCCTACGGTGTTACTGTTGACTAACAAAGATAACTGTGAGTAATAGAAACTGCCAAGCATGAGGAAAAGTGTGAAATTTAAATTCCTATGTGTGAATACATCTTCATTACACACACGTATGTATCAACACACAGAATACTAAAACAGGTTTGTGTAGTTTTTTGGTATTTTATTATTTTTAGTAATATGAGGACCTACATTAGAGGAATTTGAGAAGGGAGAGAAAAGTCTCTATACTGCTATTAGTAGGAAAAAGAATAATGCATAGAGCATCCTAGATGCTCCGCGGCTTCTGGAGCAGTGCCCCTTTCAGCTCTTTCATGCATACTGTGTCCATGTCAAATGTCAGCTTGAAAAAGACAGACCTGAGAGTGCACATATGTATGAGGTTAGATGCCAGCTGCATACCAGACACTTAAGACAAAAAGCAAAAAACCTCCTGACTCAGACAATGCTTTTAAAGCTACAGAGATAACAAACCGAAATTCCTAAAATGCAGGATGTCCTGCTGCAGGAGGGGCCATTAAGAACGAGGTGGAAGGAAGCTGGACAATCCCAAAGAGAACCATTCACACAAACTTATTTTCAAGACCAAATCCAAAAACTAAGCAAGTAAACGTATACAAGAGAAATTATTGCAGCTAATGAACTCTATGCCGCCTGTTATTTTGAAGGGGATACGGCCAGTGTTGGCAGTTTTATTAAAGGAGCTGAAGTTGTTAGGCATTTGATAAGCTTTCATAAAAAGGTATGTGATTTATCTCCCCAAGTTAATGATAAAAAAAAATAGTAATTATCATCCTGATATATCTTGATAAGGCTTAATACAGTTGATAAATATGCAATAACTTCAGCTATACAAAACAGTCTTTAAAGAAGTTTAGGACCTGCTCCTACTGCTTCTTTAACCCACTCAGCAAGTCTTTGAAATGTATTCTAGGTAAAATCTTAACTTTCAGAATTTTTTTTTTTGCTTAAGCTGTTTATTGAATTGTTTCATTTTCCTAGTCTTCTTATAGCCATGGAACCTTGTAAAGAGAATTTTATTAACAAGATTTTTTGCTAAATATAAACACTTAATCAAAATGCCTAACAGTGTTTGCTCTGTGTATGTGTTTGTGTATATATATTAAAATGTATTTAATATATATAAAGTTCAGTATTGATATGTACAAATATATATACAAGCATACACATATTTTTATATGCTTATAAACATATGTATATAAAGTGTGCAAACACTATAGCCACTTACTCTTATTAGTGATCTTTTGGGAGAAAATGGGTTTGAAAACAAAGGACCCATCCAATAAATTTGAATTGCTTCATTTAATTGGGTGGAGATTTTTGCGAGAAATAGCACAGGAGAACACATATACCTGACATCAGAAAACAATGTCAGAAAAGTGCAGTTTGATGCAGAACACAGAGAACCAATTTCTCTTAATGAATTAAGATGCATAGAAAAATGTGGCAGAAAATGTATTTTTTTTTTTTAATTCTTATTAATGCTCATAAGTTTGAAGTGTTCTCCACCATTATATTTCTAATTATGTTGGAGAAATGTACAATGTAGATTTTTCCTGTCAGATAAAGTGTGATACTATGGAAAAATATTAAGCTAAAGAAAAAAATAATCCTGGAATGTTCTCACTGGCGTCCATGCAATGTAGTTCTCAAATATCAAATGGATGTACATGACAATTAGCTCAGGCTTTGCCTTAGAGAAGCACAGATCAGGATGCCAAAATTCCTATCCTGTGATGCAATAAATTATATTTTATTAGCAGAGCTTCAGTTTTCACTTAAAAACAACAAAATTCTGCACTATGTACTTTATTCTGTTTGTGATGTGACTCAATGCCCCTTCATGGAGCAACTGATGCAACTCTTCACAGACATTCTTTACAAGAGAACAGTTAGAAAAAAAAAACAACTGGAAATTCAAATACTTTGTGTGTAGTTAAGATTGATTTATACGAGCAAGAAAATATTTCAAACTATCCTATTGCTGGTTACATTTTTTCCTATTTATTCTGCACACACGGAAAAGTAATATAATCTGTGAAACATCAATCATCAAATAGGCCCAGTTTCTTCTGTGAATGCTACTTTTCTTTTTAGATTTTTCATGCAACTGCACTTTGAGTAGATAATAGCGCTTAATGCATTTGCTCATTAAGCCAAAAGTAGGAATAATTTTGCAGTTGTATTCTCTCAACATATGGAATATTCTATCACGTTTTAAAACGTGTAGTGGACATCTGTGGTATACAGAGAGGCATATTCTTTTAGTAGATAAATGTTTCAGAGGATTAGGAGACTTAACCTAATCAGGTTAAATGTTAAATCATTGCCCAGTAAGGGCAAAATGAAGTATGGACATTCTAAAAAGTCCTGAAAGTCTGCCTCAGTCTAAAACAGTATTAAAGATTAATTAGACCTGATACAAGAGAGACAAGAGCTGATGGCATAACTTAGGTTTTACCAAGGTTCTCTTTTGCCGGTACTATAAAAGGGTTTGCTAATGATCACAAAATTTCCAAGTGATTCTCATTTAAGAAACATGCGAGGTTAGTATGTTTATACTACAAGAACAATTACACATGCTTGTTTCCCTGATTTGCTTTGACATCACTGGAGATGAGAATTCAACCTTATTTAAACTCCGACAGCTCTTCGAAATGTGTTTACATAGTTCTACGTGAGCATGCTATGACTGTTTTTTTTTTAATGCAGCCCCTTTCACAGCATCTGAAAGACCTTATATCTATTCAGGTGGATTTTTTTTCTGTTCAACTTCATTAAAAAACATGGCTTTTCATCACTTAAATACAAGTTCTTCTACTCAGAAATGTGTTGTACTTGGCCTGTCCTGGCACCAGTTTGGGGCAATAGTTACCTAACAGGGAAGGTCTAGCTTTAGGCCATCCTTTTTTCCTGTGACTACTTTAATCATGTTAAGATATGGTTTCTAATAGAAAAGGTCATCTTTATTGGCTTCTCTTTAATGACTGATATAGCAAAATACCTAAGCCTGTGGTATGCTGCCTCCACTGATGAGCAGCAACACAGCTATAGGTACTGGTAGCATAGGGACTACCTGCCAGTGGTACATGATGAAAAAAGCTCGTCTGAACATGCTGTGTATCCTATGTGAGCTCTGAAGGAGAAAAGCTTTTTCCTTACAAGCTAAGCTACTTATTTTTCCTGTAAGACCAGTGTGTTGCCACAGGACTGATGAATTTCTTTACTTCTGTTCCAGATCAGCTTCCTTTCCTCTGTAATCAGGCCACTATTAGGGGAGAGTGCACATGGATAGACTGATGTACCGTTGCTTGACTGGGGGTATGTTCTACCTCCTGCATTTTTCTAATGCCAGGCAGACCAGCGTGCTTTTCTTCACTATTGCTGTTTTTTTGGAGAATGAGTAGCTGATACAGGAACTCTTGGCTTTCATCGGACCAGTCTTGAGACTGGATCAATACCTTGCTTGGGCTGTGGCCAACACTTGCTGGTCCCAAAAAGAGCCTGGTAAACTCTACCTTGGCCAGATTTGGGTTTCTGTTCCTTAAGGTGAAGGTTTTTCCTGAGGGCTGTTAGGGATTTGCATATGCTGCTGGCCAAGAGGGTGACTCCTACCATCTGTCACGCTAGAAGAATCTGCAGTCTGACGGTGTGCTAGAGCAGAAAAACATATACTGGTATTACATAATTAGCATATGGCAGGAGAAGTTACTTAGGAAGTATTTTACTGCCCAAGGGCAGCTGAACATTGTGAAGAGTCATTACTGAGCTCTACCAAAGATTTTCTCAACTGGATATGAACCCTGAGAGCATGATCAAGATTATAATGATTTCCTCTAGCCACGCAATGCTTTTTTTTTTTTTTTCTAGCAGGGGGAGGTGGGGGGAGAAGAGGAAGGAAAGCACATGGTAAAACAGTGCTCAGGGTTGCTGAGTGTAGGTGTTTCTTGCTTGTAGCCCTGCCAGCTGGTTTCTGTGAGTGCTCTCATGTAACGCTGCCCGACAAAAACACTTATAGGTAGACAACTCCCAGATATTTTAAACATTAAACTATTGTCAGCTCTTTTCTTTGCTTCTTTGGACAATTTAATAAATCTCTTTACTCTTGTTTCAGTATAAGAGTTCTGGTATAACTTTTCTCTTAGCTAGCTCAGCTTGGCATCTGGGTGGCTGTATTTGGTGCAGCACGCAGGCAGGACAAAGACATTTTACAAATTGATCACCAATGCAAAAGTAATAATAAAAATGAGTGAAAGACTAAGCCCAGGGGATAATTTTTTATGGAAATAGGAGCTCAAATGTGATAATAGGATAGAAATATGTCACAACTTTTCTACGTTTCTCTGCTGGAAGCTAGATGTCTGGGGATCAGCTCGCACATATCTGGGCTGTACCTCTGTGGGGAACCTTACTGCAGGTTTGATTTGGCTTACTCGGGAGCCACATCACATTTCAGAGTATGCTAGGAGATGCAAAGTCCTCCTGACTCTGCAAGCATCAAGAGACTTGTGCTGTTTTATCTGTCTTGGAGAAACCCCTAGTGAAGTAAAGCAGTTCAAGTTCCAGGTTTGAGGGGAATCTAATCATCTAATGAGTGGTTGTACATCCTTCCTGTCAAGCAGCTGTGGGATACTTTCAGGAGTTTCTTTCCTGAAATAAACCAGTAAACCCATTTTACAATGTTTTGTGTTTTCTCATTCATCTGCAACTGAGACTTTTTAAAGTGAAAGCAGTGTGAGCTTTGATGCTAAGTTTAATGAGTGCTGGTTTTCATTCTGACTTCTCATAATTGCTGTTACTTGATCATTTTGTTATATAATTTCTTTATGTGCTGATGTGCATGTTCAAAAGTAGATGCTTATGCTGCCACCTGCATACAATAATCAGCTTGTGCAACTTCAGGGATGAACTCTGCTGGTGGCATATGCAGCAGTACTTAAATCAGGATGTATGCTGAGGCATAATCTCGTATGCCTTGATATAAGTAGAACTGGCATATAGGTGTTAAGGATACACAAAGCATGGGCTGCTAGACCAAGCCTCGGTGGGAAATGATCCCTGCTTGGGGATAGCTCATGGATTAGAAAGTCAGGATGAAGATGAGGTGGAAAGGGGAGGAAATATTCCCAATTTGTAATGCAGCAGAAGCGCAGCACAGGCTTCATGACACCAGTCTAGTGCCACTTAGGCTCCTCTGCCTCCTTGATGCTGGCCTAGACCCCTTGTGCTTTATAGTCACTTGGCAGCAGGAAGGGGACGTTTCCCTTTAGGACAGGGAAATCTGTCTCAATTGGAGAACAAGAAGTTTCCAGCAGGCTGGGAAGGATATTAAAGCTTCAGGTATGAGAAGCAGAAGAGAATCTATGTTTCCTGAAAGACCCCAGCTAGTCCCATATGAATGATTACTAGATAAGGAAAAACACAATCCACGGAACACTATAATGTTACTGGAAGCATTCAGTGCAGCACAGTACATGGCCATAAATTTCATAAGATGGGTATAACAGTTTTCTCCTCAACAATTACATACTGTACGACTTTGAAAACGACAGTGAGTTCTTCTGAGGTGTCATTATAATAAAATCTTAGAAAAAGAAAGGAAAATTGGAATGAGAAAAACAAGAACTGTTTGTATTTTGCTTTCTCCTAGAGTATCAGGGAATCATGTAAGGGTGTACAATAAACTCATATGGGGGTAATAATGGGGAGAAGTGAGAATTATAATAATAGAATGGTTAGAGTTGGAAGGGACCTTAAAGCTCATCTGGTTCCAACCCTTCCACTAGACTAGGTTGCTCAAAGCCCCATCCAGCCTGGCCTTGAACACTTCCAGGAATGGAACATTGACAACTTCTCTGGGCAATCATCCTCAGAGTAAAGAATTTCCTCCTCATATCTAATCTAAATCTCCTCTCTTTCAGTTTAAAACCATTACCCCTCATCCTATCACACGCTCTCTGACAGAGTCCCTCCCCACCTTTTCTGTAGGCCCCCTTCAGGTATTGGAAGGCTGCTATAAGGTCTCCTGGCAATCTTCTCTCCTCCAGGCTGAACAACCCCAAGGCTCAGGCTGTCTTCATGGGAGAGATGCTCCAGCCTTCTGATCATTTTCATGGCCCTCTGCTGGGCCTGTTCCAACAGGTCAATGTCTTTCCTGTTCTGAGGACTGCAGAGCTGGATGCAGTAATACTGATAGGGTCTCATGAGAGCAAAGTAGAGGGGCAGAATCACCTCCCTCTACCTGTTGGTCATTCTTTTTTATCATGTGTCTTAGCAGAGTTTCCAGGGGGATCTGCTCCATGATCTGTCTGGGCACAGAGGTGAGACTGACCAGCCTGTAGTTCCCTGGGTCTTCCCTTTTTCCCTTCTTAAAAATGAGAGTTATGTTTCTCCTTTCCCTGTCAGTGGGAACTTCACCGGACTGCTATGACTTATCAAATATGATGGATAGTGGCTTAGCAACTTCATCTGCCAGTTCCCTCAGGACCCGCAGATGAGTCTCATCATGTCCCATGGACTTCTGCACCTTGAGGTTGGGGGAGACAATCCTTGAATATTAACCAGCTTTCTTGGGCCCCTCTTCCTTCCAGGGCTTTATCCCATGGTACTCTACCAAACAGATCCCTGAAGAGACCTAAGTCTGCTCTCCTGAAGCCCATGGTAGCAAGTTTACTGTGCACCCTTCTCGCTGCCCTGAGGACCTTGAACTCCACCATCTCATGGTCACTGCACCTCAAGGCTGCCCTTGAGCTTCATATTTCCCACCAGCCCCTCTCTGTTGGTGAGAACAAGGTTCAGCACCTCTCCTCATTGGCTCTTCTATCACCTGGAGAAGGAAGTTATCATTGACACATTCCAGGAGCCTCCTGGATTGCTTATGCCCTGCTGTGTTGTCCCTCCAACAGTTACCAGAGTGGTTGAAGTCCCCCTTGGGGACCAGGGCTTGTGAACATGAGGCTGCTTCTATCTGCCTATAGAGGGCCTCATCTGCTTGGTCTTCCTGGTCGGGTGGCCTGTAGCAGACTCCCACTCTAACATCACCTGTCCCTGCCCTCCCTTAATCCTGACCTGTAAGCTCTTGGTTGGCTCTTCATCCATCCCCAGGTGGACCTCTAGGCTCTCCAGCTGGTCATTGACACAGAGGGTGACACCCCCTTCTCATCTCCCCTTGCCTGTCCTTCTTGAAGTGTCTGTATCCTTCCATTCTAACACTCCAGTTGTAGGAGCTATCCCACCATGTCTCCATGATGCCAATAAGATCATAGCCCTGCAGATCTGTACACGTCTCTAACTTCTCTTGTTTATTCTTCATGCTACATGTGTTTGTACAGAAGCATTTAAGTTGGGCCCCTGATGAAGCTAACTTACTGACTGGAGTGACTGGTGTTCCTTTGTGCTGCACTCCAGGTGTTCTCCTGTTGAACTGTGACCAGGCTCTGAGCATCTGTTACTGGCTTGGTATCATACTGGTGGGAGTGGGGTGGGTTGAGGTTCCCCTCCCACAGCAACTTAGTTTAAAGCCCTCTTCGTGAGCTTGGCAAGCCTCTGACTGAAGAAACTCTTCCCCTTCTCTGACAAGTGAACCCAATCAGGCCCCAGCAGACCAGGTTTCTCAAAGTGAGTCCAGTGGTCTAAGTAGTCAAACCCCTGACTCTGGCACCAGTCCTGTGGCCAGTTGTTGATTTGCCAGATTCGATTGTCCCTATCAACCCTCTTCCCTTTGACCGGAAGGATTAATGAAAAAAAACTATCTGTGCCCCATAGTCCCTCAGGCCACTGTTCCCAGGGCTCTATAATCCTTCTTGATGTTTCTCAGGCTGCTCTTGGCTGTTTCACTGGTGCCCATGTGAAACAGCAGTAGCAGACAATAGTTAGAGGACTGTACAAGGCTTGGTAGTCTCTTGGTGGCATCCCTGATACGATTCCCTGGTAAGCAGCACGCCCCTCTCTGTAGAGTGCACCAGGTCAGCAGATGGGTGCCTCTGTACCTCTCAGAAGAGAGTTGCCTATTACTTGTCGCCTTAGTTGCACTGATTGTTATATGGGGAGGAGATCGTGTTGCTTTACTCGGCTCTAGTGCCTCTCCTGATGTGATGGGTCTTTCCTCTTTACTCTGCAGAGCTGTGAAGTGGTTCTGCAAGGGCACCTCTTGCTTTGGGGGAAGTCCCTTCCTCCTGCTGGAAAATTGTATTCCCCATGGCCACAGCTACACACACAAAGGCAGAGACCAGTTCTTCCTCCTGTGGTCTGTGCCAAGAGGAACAGAATACAGCAGGAAAGTCTGGAGATTGAGACACATCAGACTACCCAGGTACATGGAGACTCTTCCTAAACTGTGTGTGCAGAGAAATTTCAATAACTGGCATGCTCCTGCAATGGAGCTTAACTTTTCTGTACTGCTCCCTGTCTCCTTTCCTTGCGGTCTCCTCCAGCATTCATCAGTAGAGGTACCAGCTGCTCCAGGACCAAAACTGTCTCTCTTAGGTAAACCCAGTAGCTCCAGCAGCATCTGGCAAGACTCAGGTTCCCTTCCTTTTCCTAACCTCACCTATTAACGGAGATCACTTTTTCAGAATACATTTATCTTTTTTTTTTTTTTAATTCCTTTTCTTAGTAAATCCTTTGATCTAAATTTTTCATCAATCAATTTTGACTCAGGAAACTAGTGAAATAAGTCTAGGTTTTTTTATTTGAATGTATGTAATTGTATTTATAGATCACATTTGCTCACATGAGCAAAATGATATTTGTGGTGTGCCAAGATTTAGAGTTGTTATACTGAACAATCTTCCTGTGCAAGCCAATGACTGGATGGTGCTCTAAGGCTAGGTACTACACTACAACATTGTGGAAAACATTAAACATTGATGCAGTTTTACTGTAAATATTGTTGAGGAAATAAAAGAAGTTGCAATCTGTCTTTAGTGGAAATGAATTAACTGGCAGTGTCTTCACTGGCGGTTTTCCCGTTTTACCCTAAAGCCTAATTTGTTTCTGTAAGAAAAGACTCAACACAAAGATACTGTAGTAGGAAGCTGCACACAATGACTTCTACTTAAGTTCTTCTATACCTTAAACTTTTACCAGGGGTGACTTGGCCAGGACTCATATAGTATAGTTACACTTCCTTCTTCAGGATTGCATTTTTTTCCCCCCTTTTCCCTTTTAAACACGTGTTTTTTTTCTCTCCCTCTCGTACTAGCAGATGGTCTCCAGTTACATGCAGGAGCTTCTATTCCCTGGGTTGCTATGCAACAAAATGCATCCTATCTGCATCCTTTCTGTGCTGTATCCCGTTTCCGTTCAACAACTCAAAATAACCAGCTTAGTGCTTCAACATGCTGCTTCCTCTTTTCTACAGAGTTGAATATCTATCAAGTATCTTCCTGGGCTTCCTATCTCTTCCTGTTACAGCCTTGAAAAAAATGTGTTTGCCCTGAATTGATTTTCCTCATCACTTCCTATTTACATCAGTCCACTTAGTGCTAAGGCAGGCAAAACATACATAAATGAGTCACACAGCTGCTAGCCCATAAAAAAAAAAATAGTGTCAGCCAATTGTGTGGTGTTTGAAAGCAAGATTCTTCATTGTTGTCAGGTGTGGGGTTCCTGTTTGTCCTTTTTATCGTGGCTTTGTTTCCCTACTGATACCAGAAAGTTGAAAACACACTTTTTCTTTTCTTTTTTTTTTTTTTTTTTTTTTTGCTACTGAACTTATGAAAAGGGAAATATTAATCTCTAGTACAGCAAGGGAGAAGAAGGTGAGATAGAAACAGTGACATAAGAGTAACATGATTGTCTCTGGCTGATGATGAGGCAAACTTTTTGGTGGGGTTTTTGTTCTTCTAAATATTTACCACTATGGTTGAAGGTGCAAGTGTTATGAGATACTTACTAAGATGTGTTCACTGCTGTTAATGCTATTTTCTATGTTCTAAACTGCCTGTGCTACTATTTACTGCTCATCAGGCTAACTACAATTGCTTTGCACCCTTGTTAATTTTATTTTTAAATGAGCTTAATTCCTATTTTGGTTGTATGTTGGTTTTCTCCATAGCAGATAATGTCAGCTCTGGAGAACCTCTTGTTGCTTGCCTTATAGCTAATCCAGTAGGTTAAAGGACATGCCTTTAAGAGATTTATTTTGCCTAAATTTAGCAGCCTAAAGTTGGGCATGTGGTGTGTCCTTGGCAGCTACGCTCCCTCCCTAGTCAATGGAGAAAGAGAGGTACCTTCAGTAAATGAATTGCAGTAATTCAGTCATTGGCTAAGATAGTTGGGGTGAATCACCAAAACACAGGATTTCTCTCTCTCCAGTGACTATCGAAAGAATTTGGCCAATAGCTTGGGTGAAATGTCTGATTCTTAGATTGCTGAAGTGAATCTGAATGTTAGCAGTCTGTTTTCATATAACCAAAATAACTCTATTTCTCTAAAGTAATCTTCATTTGTTGGTATCCCATGCCACCATTTCCAGGCACAAATAATCCAATCTATGTTTTGGAGAGGAAATGAAAAATGACTAATAAAACTACAGATATAAGAGTTACCACTCAATTTGGTTTTCCCTAATTATTCTTCAGAGAACACGTATATAACTAAATATATCTGTTCTTTTTGTAGCATGGGTTCAGCCTATGTAACATAAAACTCAGTCTCACATTTCTAGAGGAGCAGTGTGCCTAACACCCCATTTTTTTCCAGTGGAAATGCCCGTGTTCAGATAATGACTAGGTCAACGCTAGCTGAGTTTCAGTGACTGAATATTTTGAACTTGCAGTTGGAATAAAGCTTTTGATGGGAGATTATTCAGACAGAGTTTGGGATGCTTATCCAAAGCACTATGTAGAACAATTTTTTACGTTGCCTGAAAGCAGAATTTCAACCACCATTACCTTCCTGAAGGAATCTGACAAGTTCTTTTATTAGGTGTCATTAGTTTTCCACAGATCAGGTGGACTTCAGAAGTTTGTGTTTCCTGCATGGTTACTGCCTTTTTATTTTATCTCTTTTTCCTATGGCCATCAACATTTTGGTTTTGGCTCCCTGCTGTGACTGTCCTCTCCTGTGTTGCAGGAGCACTGGAGCTGGAGGTGCAGGGCAAAGCCTGTGCTTGCAGGGCTGCTGGGATCTGTCCTTGGCTTGACTCTTGCTGTCTTTGCTGTGAGTGCCTCTCCCAGGCTTCCGGCTGTGCTTCTTGCTTTTACCTTCCCTCCCATAGCCCAGGGGTGGGCTTTGGCAGTGTCAGACTGGTACAGAAAAGCAGCTTTATGCAGCTCATTGAGGGCTGGCTCTGTACTGCCTTTCTCCTTCAGTGGGGCCAGGAGCCATGAAGCAGAGGAACCAAATAAAATTCATTTCAGCTGAAGAAACGCAATCGTTCACAGTATGGCATTTATGGGGCTGGGGTCCTTCTGTTTCTTTTTTCCTTGCACAGCAGAGTACAGAGAACAATGAAACCTGCGTGCTACCAGAGGATGTCTTAGGCGCAGCTTTGCCTCGCGAAGGCCAAACCACTGCTGCCAATTCTTTTCTCTGTGTGGTGGTCTCCTTTTCCTCCATCTCCTTGATGTGCTGCAGAAGTGAGGAGTCATGCGTTTGCTGTTCCCCGTACTCTGCACCAAGGTCTTGGTAGCAGAGACTCCCACCTTTCCCTCAGGAGCAACACTTCAACTGATTCGGGGCACCAGGTTACAGTTCTGCTCATTCTAAGAGAAATCTCCACCGTTTAGTGAACTAAATTGATTCCACCTTGCTACAGAAATAACAGTAAAGAATAATATCTTTATTTATGAACTGCCACTTTCAAATTGATGTTAATAATACAGTAAAATGAATGCACAGAGGAATTCTTCTCTTTTGGATCTTTAGAAGACTTTAACACAGAAAGAGAATGGTCTTGCTGTAGTTCATCAAGGTGGGGGAGTTGCTGGATGTTGTCCTAAGGGCTGTGTGTGTGGAAAGGCAGCCTGGATGTTTATCATGCTTTCTTCTTGCTAAAATGTCTTGGAAACTGTGCATTAAAAATATAAGCAATGAAGAAGAGAATAGTTATGAAGAGGCTGACAGGGATCATCCTTTTAAGTAATGTGAGTCATTTTCTTATATCATGAGAAAGGAAGGGAGTTAAATTAATAAGGGGTGAGCAACTTCTACCCAGTAGGAGCTTTCACAGCAAAAGGTGAGATTTGTTTTGCCCTGAGAGATGATGGAAGGATCCCCCTAGATAGGCGACATCTCTTGAGGATGTAAATTGGAAGTTGGATTATAGCCCACGCAGTTTAATAAGAAAAAAAAGAAGAAAAAACCCAAACCAGTGCAAACCTATACTTTACTCCTTTATTCTCATTAGTCCACTCACAGCCAAACATCTCTGATGTCCCAGGATCTGTGCACTTGGGTCACTTGAAAACTTAAGCCTCATAGTTAATAGCTGTCAAACGCAGAGCAGTGACAGGTGTGTTATGATTATTATTGCTTATTTTATCTGTGTGCAGTGTAACATGTACCACACATGGGGTATGTGTAAATTGCAGCACAGTTGACTCTTTTTGTAGATCTTGCTATGTTGCTTGCTGCATTTCCTTTTAATAAAGCAAATGTGTCACCATTGCCACAAAATGATAGGAAATGTTAGTTGTGGCCAAGTTATTTCACAATAATTTTTTTATTGTGAGAAAGATACTTCCTCTTAAACGAGCTCAATGGTTACTCCTTCCAAATACAGAAACAGCGCATTTAGAATAATGTGTATGAAAAATGTATACTCAAGCCATTATTAGTAATTAGAAGGTACAGAGGATATATATATTGGATTATGACTCAGTAAACTTATTTTAAAAAGGGAGCTCTGTGCTCTATTGATATCTGTCTTGGAGACATGCAACCTAGAAAGAGAGGGAAAACCCAATGCAGACTGGCACACTTTCAGTTCCCTTAAAGCAGTGGAAATCCAGATTTCAAGGAGTTAAAAAGTTTGTTTGTAGTCTTCCCTAGAAAATTCCTGATGCAATTGGTTTCTATTTGAACTTTCAAAAACTATCAGGTTCTTTTCCTGAGTGATGATGTGTGGGTGGTTTTTTTTTTTTTTTTATTCTAGTAAGAGATATTTATACTCTCTTTAAAAATAAATTGCCATTCACTGAATGGGTAGCGTCTTTTCTAGGTCTGCCTATAAGAGCAATATGGAATTTATAATTCATAAATTTTCATAATTTTCTTTTAAAATTAATTTTAGAAATGTCACAAGAGTCAACAGGACTAATCCCTGGGAACTGGAGACACCAGTCAATGGGAGGTCAGAAATACAAAGCTGCAACTCACCTAACAAGAGATGAAATGATGTTCATGCATTGCTCTAATAAGCAATTTGCATTAATCACTTTCTGGTAGACTCAGTAGTGCGTGTCCATGGAGGGATGTTCTTTCCCAAGCATTGATTGCCATTGTACATATGAGTTACTTTCAACATATTTTCTGATCATTTTCAGTACGTACATAGAATGGTTAGCAAGAGGAATATTGTACAACCAGATTTTAATAAAAATGTCAATTATATTGAAATGCTTCAATACTGACTCTATCTTTATTATTGACACAGTAATAGAAAAAAGTCAACCAGAGTAATTAGCAAAGCAATCCATTCCAGTGTTATGTAGATCTTCTGAAAAGAAAAAGAAACTGTTATGTTCACATACCATTGATCATCTACTTCAGAAAGAACCTTTTCCATTTTCTTGTTTCTTTGTGTAACCTAGTCGTTAGGACCCATTTTAAAAAGTCTGGGAATTCATACTAACTTTACAATATGACTATATGAAAATCAAAAATATATCAAAATACAACACTTGTTATATGCGAACAAGTTATGAACAATATTGATAGAGATAGGCCAACTTCTAACTTGCTTTAGTGGAATCTGTATCTTAAATTCATGATGAGAATAAGCCCCATTAAAAAAAAAAATAATAAAAAATTGCATTCTCGTGCCTGTATACAGACAGGGGAACATTATGTTGCAGGTTTAGCACTTTCAGATGCAAGCAATGCCTTAGGGCAAGCACACTTACAGATTGCAGCTCCTAGCCTACTCCTGGCAGTAGTGGAGTTGTCTCCTTAATCCCATGCAGGTTACTTTCACTTCTTCAAGACTGGGAATTAAACTGGCAGAAAGACAGCATGTGGAGTCCAGCTAACTAGCACAGAGTAAGGGTCCAGGCAAGGCCACCGTGTCCTTCTGAAAGCTGTAGAGCAGCTTCAAACTCTATGGGGGTAACACATAGACAGTATGTCCTTTAGTATGGTGTCTTTTCAGGATCACATCTCTCCTTAAAGAAACTTGTTATTATATTTGATCATATTGGTTTGATTATCTTAAAAGTGACTTGTCCCATTGCTGGAGAATGCTTTTTTTTTTTTTTTTTTTTTTTTAAGCAGATTCAGTAATTAAACTAAACAACTGGAGAAGCAGATGAGTTATATAAGTATATTACCTCTGAGCCCAAAGTAGTCCTCCTCAGTATGATATGTTTAAAAATATTTCTAATCCAAACTCTGTAGAAGGTGCTCACAAGGGACAAATAACTTAATATTGACATAGCCTTAAATATATTGAAAAGACATAAATCAGAATAATGAGATTCATAAATCTGTTAATATTAATGGAAAAACCTTTTGGGAAATGTGGTGTAAAATCAAAGAAAAATATGAACTTGAGATGTAAGCGATGATTCCAGTTAAATGAATAAAAAATTGGATATTTTGTTCCTTCTCAAGTCAGAAAAACACATTACATCCTTTTGAAATTGTGCTTATGTCTTTAATACTGTCATAAACAGAAAGAACACAAGAAAGTCAGGGAAAAAAAGTCTAAAGGTATCTCTAAAAGCTTGCTAATAAATTAAAACCCTGGAACAATTTGTTTTTCGCATCATGAAATGAGGAAAGCACCATGAAGCCTTTCTTTCAAAAATTCTCTCTAGAATCGATAGACTAATTCTACACTGAATTTCAAGGCTATAAAATTTTATTAGCAAGAAGAATATGTATATTGTTATTCATTTGTTCACACTGCAATGGTTAAGGTTCTGTCAGCATTTCCGTTAAAAACCCCTATAATTTAACAGGAAATTCCAACAGACATAAAAATGCATTCAGGCTGCATTTCACAAAAGGGCTTCCTTAACCATATTCTCAAAATTAATTCTGTTTAGGTGTTTTATGGATTAACAAGAAGTGAACTATCTTGTCCTTAGAGGTGCATATCATCTCATACCCACTGCAAAGCATTATGAATGTCAGCAACTGCAAACCCAGTGCTCTTTCTCTCTCTCTCTCTCCTGGCTGACCCCCTCTGCCCATCCACTATTGCAATGAGGAAGTGTGTGACATCTGTCCTGCTTCCAGTGACCGTGCTAACTTTGACTGTTTACCTTTGTTGGGCTGTTGTGAGTTTGCCTTGAAAAATCTTCTATGGAGCTTTGGGGCTCGTTCATGGTATGGAGGCAGATTCCATGTGCAAAATCCCATGTTGTCTGGAAGCACTGCAGCTTCCAATGAAGACTTCTAGAGCAGCTGCAGTGTCTGTGTTGGATGAGCCCTGGTTAGCCCCCAGGCCAAGTAGCTGAGAGTGATGCACAGATTCACTTGAAGTTCAAAGGGGTGCTGAGCCAGTCCAGCCTGATGTCCCTGTTATACAGGCCCCAGGACTGGACCTCGTCTTAAACCCTGTGCTAAACTCAGACACTGCACTGATGTGGAGAGACATCAGTGTGTTTGCAGATGCTTCACAGTCTCTTCCTCGAGTAGTTTGCTCCCGTTATGATACACATCCTCTGCAAAAAGCTGAATTCTGCGTCTTAACAACATTGATACATGCTTTTTGATGTGGCAAGAAATATTTTATTGCTAGTGATGTAAACAGATACTTGTTGCATGTGCGTCTAAGGGCAGAGCATAACTCAAAAAGGTTTGGGAAGACTTTTTCAGCAAAGACAACTTTGGCTGTTGGAACTATCACGTGTTCATGCTTTAAGCATATTTGTTTGGTGTAGAGGCCGCTTACCTCTAGGATATCAGGCAAACTGCTGCACTTAACACTGATAAACTATGCTTGTCAGGGTGAGAAGTAGTTCAGAAGCTTTTATGTTTCCTAACTATATCGTAAAATCTTCAGTGAATGTCTCAGAAATCTGCTTGATTAAGATTTGTAGAAAATCATGGAGTTTTCTGAGTAATCATTAAATTGAAAGAGTGAAAAATTTCTCAGACTCTCCACTTCTTAGTTGAACTGGTTGCTGGGTAACAGTGAAAGTCAGACCATAACATACTATTTGCCCCATTTCTTTAAAGTTCCCTCAAAGATGGTTCTCATTCATGTGTAACGGACTACTGTATATCAACAGTGTTTTCAAATCTCAGATCAATATCCTGGATGTTTTCGGAGATATTAATTAGTCTCACTGAGGGGTTACTTTCCTAGGTTGAAAAAAAACCCCTTTGCTCCAGTTGGTATTGACTACATAGTCAACTGGATAGACACGATATTTACCCTCCTAAGAGGTCAATTTAAGTGCTCCAGGCAATACAGTAGATGTAAGAACACACTTTTCTGCTGTTTTATTTGTAAGCATTGACCACACACAGACTTTTGGTTGAGTAGAATTGTTTCAGGCTATTGCTCCACTTTCTGTTTTTACTAAGACTTACCCTTGATTCTAATATGATTCTTAAGTTAGTAATTTTCTTTGTAGGGACGGTCACTTCCCTAGCAGCAGTATATCAAAAAACCTCTATTGATTTCAGTAAAAGCAGATGAACTTTATAAAGAGGAAGATCTGTGATCAAATAAGAAGTATTGAAATCATAAAATATTACAATGTGCACGATGAAATATTTTTGACTACAAAACACAAAGTCAATAATATAAATGACATACATTTTCCATAACACTACCTACGTATTTATTGTATTTTGCAGTGTTGGAGTGATGTAATATTCGTTAAGGAGTCAGATGATGCAGTTCATGTTTATACATGAGGTATTTCTGCAGGAATGTGCCATACCCACTGTATAACTTATAGATGTCCATTTTTAAACCTACAGGAAAAATACCTTTCTAAGCTGTTTATGCTTACATGGTGCAGAGTTTTATCAGAAATTGATGACTTCATTAGTAGACTTTGGACTAGTGTTGCAGTGCCCTCTTCCAGTGCTGCAGACCTTCTTTCATCCCCAGTTCCTGAGAAACAAGTTTGGAAACCGGAAAATTTAATTTTGATGTTTCATAATTAAAGCTTTTTTTGGCTTATTTCCTTTTCTATTTTCCTTCACCAAACATTTTCCAAAAAAAAAAAAAAGAATAAAATAACCCCAGCAAGCTTAAGTGACCTGAAAATGAAAGGACGTATGTTGGGCTGCCTTGCAGTGGCTTTTAACCACCAGTCTTAAAGTCTACAATTTGTAATGTTAGCATGTCATCCGGAAATTAAAACCAGTGGTCAAATTCTCCCCTTATCTAAAATGTCTCAACTCAGTTGGAGTTTACTTCCCAAGAGATAACATGAACTATAGGACCATTAAACCATATCTCTTTGTTTCAGTGAATATTTCAATGTTTTGTATTTTTCAAGAGACAGCAGGACTTCCCTTTAGCTTACTGTCTTGAATGAATTTTGAGTGGATGGGAGGCATGGATTGAGAGCCTCTTGAGCACAATAGAAATTCAAACCCATTCTTTTTTTCTGTGAGAAGTACCCTCACCTCTGGGGTCCCACTGGCCAGACAGGGACTGCTGCCTTTTCAGTTTTATTATTTTAGCTGTCAGTTATTTTGAGATGAAAGTGTTTGCAACTTTGGAAATAACAGAATAGGTTTTTGCTGAAAACCTCATTTGATGAATGGATTATTTATTGAAACAATTCCTCAACTCTGTATGAATAATTATGGGGTTTAGTAAATTCTCTCTAGAGAGTTTATCAGATCATTTTATTGCACATAGAATAAAGTTAGAAACCAAGAAAGTATTCTGAAGTCAGCTTCCTGTCTGCCTGTTAAAAGTGGGAAGCCCTGTTGGGTTTTCCTTCCTATGACAGTTTGCCCATAACTCTTTAATCAGTTTTCCATAGCTGAAAAGTGGTGTTGGCTTTGTTTATTACTGTGAACTGCGAGTCTCTGTTCTCTTCTTGGTATACCCAACATGAATCATGGTTTATAAACATCCTGTTGGTATTGATGGAATAACTAGGGACTTAATAAGACTTTGATCTTTTCAAGCAACTCACATATACTAAGGCACAATGTTGGTAGAATCTTCAAAGGGCTAACATAAAAAAAAAGGCACACAGAAAAAACCTCTATGAGTATAGGCTGTACACTGAAACATTATTTCATGTACAATGATTCTGAGAACATCTCTTTAAAAAACCCTGACATATTTTGAAGTTCCAGAATAAAACTCCAAAATAAGTTAAACAAAATTTCTCTGATCCAAGGAATACAACGACTGATTTTTTTTTTTCCCTATTTTACAATAATATATTCTGGAATTTCTTGTAAAAGCTGAGAAGGGTGGGCTATTTGGACATCTGACATCTCTATTTTTTTCTTTTTCTTGTTTCTCTTCTGCTATTTTTTTTTTTATTATTTCCTGTGGACAATATGGCTGCTGTTATAGAGATGGTTATAGACGTGTAGCTATCATTTAGCAAAGCACTGTTTCTTCTTGTGTTTAAGGTTGGCAAACATTGCTTCATGTAAAAATAGTTTTAGAATGACATAATTTATAATGCCAGTATTCTGAAAATAGACCATTTGTGAAACAATCAGCAGTTACAAAACAGTTTTTAAAAGCATCTTTTACAAGAGATTTTTTTTTTTTTTTTGCAAACTAGACAGTCCTTTAAAGATGACCCTGTGGAGTACAATAGATCGGACAAACAGTGAGAGACAAGTTTCAGATTGCTTTTGAATAACATCTAAAGCTTCGTGGTGGCCTCTTTGATGTGTGCCCAAGGGGACTGACCACCTGTGTTGGTCTGTGCAGTGATGATTTGTTAATCAGGAAAACAAGAAATACAATATGACCTCAAGTAAACCTTTAAGTAATCTTAGATGATATTTAGATTTTTTTCATTATCTTTACCTTATTCTTTACACAAAATAATTTCATCAGCATTATTAACTACTTAATTCTGTGTTTTTGCATCCAGACTTCCAAGAAGATGATTTTTCCATAATTTTTTTTTTATTATTTTTCATATACTTCCTAGATTAAACTGCATAAAGGGCAATCAATATCTATTGCCACTTCTTTCTTATAACTTTACACCTGTGAAGTTCACTTGGGGTTTTTTCACTTTAAAAGTCATTACTGCTTATTGAATATGTTATCTCAAGTAGCCACTACTATAGAACAATTACCTGTGTCCTGATTTTTTCCCTAAAAATAAACAAATGAATAAACCATTATTATTTTACATTAATTTAGAAAGACAAAGCGAAGTAAACTGTTTTTATAGCACAATAAATGCTGATGTCCACACTCTTTCTTGTTCCCATGGATTTTGATACTGATCAATGAGGCAATGACAGATATTTTTCAATTTTTATATTGGCTGTAAATCAACCATGCTTGTCATCTGAATTGGCAGTAAATACCTCCCTCTTTATAATTTCCTGATCATTAGAAAGGATATCTGTTTCTTCAATTTGGAAGTTAATGTCAAGAGGATATATTGAAGCTTGAATTCGAGTAATGAAGTCCTGGAGTGGTAAGCATCCTAGTATTTAAGACACTTGCCAGTCCTCTTTTCCTTCTCAGAGAGGGATTGCAAAAGGAATAATGAGGGATTATTCCAGGTGAGCCTACAGAAATGTGAGAATACTGTCTTCTAGACCGAACAATGCTCTTTCTCTACAGAGAGCTCCAAGTGGTCACTAATGTCAGGTTTTCTTCAACAATGATGTTTTATCTTGTGTTTTTTCTACAATGCATTTCTGAAGGAAAACTCATCCCTGTTTAGATAAAACTCTAATTAGAGAAAAAGTTGCTAGGGAATTCTTAAACTAGAGATATTCTTAGGTAAATAGTTGAGTGACTGAGAAATGTCAGTTTAGTTCAAAAAAGGACACAGAGTTGTGTTCAACCCTGTTACACTCATATAAAGGAGTTTTAGGTCCAGGAAGTTATACTGGTTTAAATGTTATGGGAAAGCACTAGTGTCCTCCAGATTAGTTTTACAGATTGCTAAAACACTACAGTGGATTTAACTTTAAAATATCTTACAGGCCTTCCTCATTCTACCTGGCCTCAAATCTGTCTTTTAGGATATAGCTTGTTAAATGACAAGACCAAGAGCTCCGTTCTGTGACATACTGAACATCTGCTGAAAGACAAATTTCCTAAAAATTCTTCCAATTTCAGTCATCACCTCAGGGGCTAGGAGAAGCTGAGAAGCTTAGGCTGCTGCTGTCCTAGGCTCCCTGTTCATGTCCTTGTTCATGTCCAGAGCACTCCTATCCTGCACCTGGGAGTACACATCCTGTTTTTCTTCAAACCAGACCCTGGATCATAGTCAGAGCATTCAGAAAACCAGGCATAGACAAAGGTGGGAACGTATGCCAATCAAATCTGTGTGTTTGATTAAATGAGTTGGGTAGGTACAGAGTGGCAACCTGCTTAAGAGGTGGGGTAGAATATAATGACATTGATCCATGACATCATTATGTTACTTTGGGACACTGAGACATCATCAAGTGACTTTGTATGACATCATCTTTTTGCTCCTATTGTGCCATGTCTGTCACCTCTTGTTTTCTGACATAATGAGATGGGAGTCTGGTGATAAAGGTCCTATCCTCTGCCACAGAAACCTTGTCCACCTCCAGAGCAGTATCCTGCCTGGTCACTGAGTGAGACAGGGGTAAAAAAAAAAAGGAAAAGACCACGTCATTGCTACCAACATCCAAATTCATTAGCACAAAAGGAGAAGTATAATTAAATTGCATGGACAAAGTTCTCTTACTACTACTTGATGGAAATCTTATTTGTAGAGTTGATTTTTCTTTCAAAGCATGCCTTTTTGATACAATGCCGAGTTAAGGATTTTCCTACCGTCACCCAGATAAATGTGTTTCTACCTAAATGCTACTGCAAGCTCACAAATTCCACTTAGGTATTGTTTAGTTCTATTTAGTATTTTGACATATGTCCTCTTTTCAAGTGAAGTGTTGCCTTTTTTGCCTTGCTTACTTTAAATTTACCATTGGGATTAATTTGGTTATTTACTCTCAATAGTGGAAATAAGTCAAAGGGGAAATGTTTTTCACACTGAGCGGGCACCATGTTCTTCTGGTATGAACGTTCTTTTCCTTTGTTTTTGAAACAATCTTTTGATTTCTTAGGCTTTCCTTTCATGACATTTAGGAGAAAAGGAAACTGCTGTTGAATACGGGATGCCTGGGATTTCTGTTTTATATTATACTTTTTAAATATTTGAACTCTGCTTCAGGACGGAACAAATTAGAGCTGAAACTGCAGGGTGGGTAAGGAGTTTCAAGGTTTCCTTATTTGATTTTCAGAGGTCTATATTTACCCTACTCTGTTTTATATTGTGAAGTACCCTTTCTGCTCACTGTGAACAGTCTTTATTGGTAGCGGGCTTAACTAATATTTACCTGCACAGCAGCTGCTAATGTTCTCCGTGACTACGTTTTTTTAAAAAAAAACACACACAAAACCCCCCAAACAAAAACCAACCAAAAAAAAGCAGCTTTTTTGTGCTGTGTACTTTGACAGACATATGAAAACTTCCCTCATGCACTGTTTCATTTGTGTTTATACCCTCTGCCTATCTCAAAGTGCAATTTTTTATATCTAGATTTCAGCTTTAAAAAAAAACTACCCAAACCTTAAACCAACATGTTTTCTCTTCCTAAATAAGAAGCAGGTGAGTCACAGGTCTGTGTGCTGCAATTTTGTTCGGTGGGACACACACAGTGCTGGCACTGCAAGCTGGTGTCTTCCCGGAGTCCCAGGTAGACTCCACCTAGAAACCAGTGCTCAGTTCATATGCTTGTGATAAGGTGATATATAATCTCCTTGCTATCGTATTGGGCATATTTGCTGTATGATAGAAACTTGCTAGAGATTCACTTGTTCAATAGAAGGCCAAGTGAGATGAAACTCATTTCTTAACATTTTATCTATACTGGTGGTTTGGTGGTTCTTATATACAGTAAGCAATAAAACTAGTTAAAAGATCATTAAGTAACTCCCATGAAGTTATAATAATGCAATAAAAAATCTAACAAATACAGAGTGCCTTGCATCATAGAGCCCTTTAATCAGTTTTTTCCTGGGCTGCGTTCAGACCAGCAACTGTTAATCTATCAGCTATCCAGTCTCCAGTGCCATAGTTCCTCTTTTGCACTGAGTTCTTGGGCTACCGTGGAGAGAGAGCCGAAATCTTGCAGTACTCACTGTGGTGTGCCAAGCAGCTGTTCAAAGCTAGAGAAATTGCTTTGAACAAGGCAGAGAGAAGTTCCGATTTTAAACTTCCATATTAAAGTGGTAATGAACTGTATTTTTGTACATAGCTTTGAAAATCCCCACTGTGGAATCATGCACTATCAAGGGTCATTTTAATAACATTGATTGTTAAAAGACACAGCTCCCAGTGTAAAAACAGAACTCATTAGAATTCAAGATAAAGCTGATTACAGAGGAATGCGTAGAATTGAATATTAAGAAGATTAAGAAGAACTGGCTATGAGTGCTATATTCCAAAGGGAAATCCATCATGTGCTTACTGTCCCAATCAGTGGTACCCAAAGGCAATGTGTACCTCTGTGAATGTACCCTACTGGAGAGGGAACTCTCAGAGTTTGGCCAAGGGTAACTATAAATATTAAAACCTTTATTATCAATGTTTGATAGAAACATAAAAAATTTATAGTTGTGTACAAATTCTTTCTTTTTCAGAGGAGACACATGAGATTTTATAATGCCATTGTTAAGTCACTCTTTTTTTTCTTTCAGACAAATTCTAATTATTTCTGCCCAAATTTATTTCTTTCTTTAATAGAGGTAGCATCATCCAAAAGAAGTAAAATAGAATGAATAGCTGAGCCCTATATACAGTTAAATAGTAGATTCTGTATCAAGGTTGTTCAGATAGGCTGCTGTGCTATGTTTTGTTCCTTTTTTTTTTTAAATTTCCAGTCCCCTAGCCCTTCTGCCTCCTTTTGCTATTCAGTATGTGTTTGTCACAGACTTTCTCTTGTTTAGAAACAAATGCATTCAGACATCTTTGGTACTTACAAAAGCATAGTCTCAAATTACAGCAATCATTAACATAACAGTAACACATAGGAGTTATCCAGGATATTGAAAAACCTGTGAAGCTTTCAATGCACTCTGCAGCTGTATGAGACAGAAATGAAAGGCAAACATCTACCTAAATGTGAATTTCCACCTCCCCATAACATACAAATGGAATTACTTTCCGCGTTGTTGAGAAGATTCATTAAATGTATGTGGAATCTTAAGAGGGAGAAATACTTTGTTTTGTAGTGGGAAGCTGAGACGTGGCAACATTTATATATTTAAAATACCATTATCATAATTGAAATGTAGAATTAACCAATCCCATGCTATTTGTGATAATGGAACAATAAATGCAAGCTTCCTGCAGAATGCAATACACCAAGAAACTAACTTAGAAGAGAATATAGTCATTAACTGCACTAGTATAATTATAGAAATTTGGTTTATAGTTCTGTTGTGAAGTACACAAAAAATCAGCTAGGGTATATCAGCTTTCCACAATTCACTACTGTTTTCTGCCTGCTCAGTTGGTTTCTTTTAAGTGACCAAGGGACAGTGCTCACCAGGGCCTTTTCCCCTCTCCCAGCATCACCTCCAGTGAGGGCACAACTCCGCTGTATCTCTACAACAACAACTCTGCAACAAATAACCAATAATCAGCTCTTCAGTTTGTCTTGTGCCCTTTGCAAGTCTATTAATATTGTTGCAGAAGCACTTGACAGACAGATAGAAGGGGGGAAAAAAAGAAACTAGCTGTTTAAAATATGTTCCCAGGCTTCCTGTCCTCCCATGTAACGTGGGCTGCTGTGCTGCCTTGGCCCCACAGTAGCTAATAGGCCTGCAGAAAATAAGTGGAATCCTTTTGGCTTTCAAGCAAACTAGACTGTGTGGCCAACACAGTATATGTAACTGTGCGGATTTTCTTATACTTTGAGCAAAACCGCATACCCCTCCCCCCTCCCCCCCCCAAATTTAGATGTAGCAATGTATTTATGGTGACACTGCTATTGCACTACTATGTTGCAATGTTCAGTTTAGTTACATTGCTATATTTTTATTTAATTTAGAATAACAAAACCATCATAATATTAAGATAATCAAACTATATGAATAGCTGAAGTTTCCTTTGTATAAATCAATTTATTTTGAACAGACAAAGACTATAATGCACTTTGCTGCAACCTAGGACAAAGTACTGTTTGTTGTAAAGAGTTTCAGTAAATGTCCATGGACCCTCTCAACTGTAAATGAATGTTTTTGAATAACACCAGTAATCTGAAGGTAATTAAAGTAGTTTATGCAAGGTGCAATAAACAGCCATTGTTGTGTCTACAGAACATTACTTTATGCTACTGTGAAGATGATGTCTTTTTAGCCTCCTAGCTGTTTTGAAAAAAAATTCAGAGGCCACTAGTCTGAAAGAAACAAGGACGAGATAATAACTACAGACGCGATTAATCCCTGTGCTTTGGAATAGTACAAATTGTTACAACAATCACAGAGAAAGCTGTACAGAGGTTATAGAAAGGCAAGTTAATGCAATGTTTAAAAAAAAGGAAACGAAGAGTGTTAGAAAGACCTAAATTACAAGAGCAAAGAAATGAAAATACAACTTAATAAGAAACAAATGTTGCATGCTGTGTATTAACAGTGGAATGCTTGCAGAAAATATGGAAAAGTCTTTGTTTACTCAACCCTGACTCATGGGCAAAGGTTTACATAAACTGGGCTTCTTTCCTGATCACAAGTATGTGGGAAGTCCTGTGGGGATGGGTAGTCAATAGCCTTCTCAGTCACTTGAAATCAGGCACATGTTTGGATTTATTAATTCAGGGTAAAATCCTGGTTCTGTAATTGTCAGCAAAAAGCTTCCATTTTATCACTGGGTCCAGGATCTCGCATACACTGGGCTCTAGCTAGGGGCAATACGGTGTCGTCAGTCAGGATGTCACTGGATCTGAGTCCTTGCTCCTCTACATGAGCTCACATGTGTGTCTTCCCAAGCCATTTCTGGTGCTCTGTTTTAATTACTGGCAGAAACGAGCTTTTGTCTTATGTGCAAAGAAGGAAACAGTAGCAATACAAATCCTCATTAATGAACATGCAGAGCAGATCCTGCTCTCCAAGGCCATCTTGCCTCTTTTGCCTGGACTCTCTCAAGCCTGCATCACCTCCAGAATTCCAGAGAGCCTTTGGCAGGCTAAGTGCCAGGACCAAGGAAGTAGGGGTTTATATAGCGGGACATCAGAGTAGAAGGGAAAAATGCATCTTGAAAGGACCACAGCAGGTGATGTAAACTCTCACTACAGTCTATGGTAATTCAATGAAAGTAAGTAAAAATAAATAATTATCTGACTTGGAACCAAGATGCAGCTGCCCTAGTCTGAATGGGAACTAGAATGCAGTTGACCTATTGCATCGCTAAATTAACTTCCTCAAGGGGAAGGTATGAGAGCTACATACTTTTTTTCTGCTTTAAAAAAAGTTTTAATAATTCAAAGAAATGTCTAATGTTGGTTAATGTGCACGGTAAATACTTGATGGATTGAATTCTTTCCTTCTTTGTGTGCTGACATCCTACTCGCTGCATAGGGAGATTCTACAGATGTACAGAAATGCTGCACAGGATGGGATGTTTCTTTATGGCATTTCCGTGTGCTTTAAATCTCTGAAGAGTTTTCTGTGTGTGTGTTTTATATTGAGTCATTAAGTACAAAAACAAACTTATTCACAAACCAACTTTGATCTAGGTTTCCTGTGATTTATCTCTGCTGTCTATAGCATGCACTGAAATCCTACCTGATTGTTATTAGCTCCCCAAATATTTATATCACTCCAGATAATCAATGCTTATCACAGTCAATACAGACGTTACAAGTTCCTCAAAGAAAGGCATTGTCAGCATAATAGCATTTTAATTATTGCAGCATATGTTTTCAAATGAGTCTTTTGTTTACAATATCAATTAAACAGAGTAACCATATATATCTAATTAATAGATGTTGTTAAAAATATTGCACATGTAAATCACAGCTTTTCCCACTAAATGTATGAAGTGATAATGCAATGTCTTGGAGGTATTAATGTTCACTTAATTAATTTAAATCATGTTGCTAGTGCTGTTTTCTGTTTTCATTCCCTTGCGTTTGCACTCTCTACAGGATGTTTTTCATTCAGCTGCTGTGTAAAACAAATTTGCTTGTGGGGGTTTGGTGATTTAAAGTATCTGACTGGCACCAGTACATTAGTTATTCTACATTTAGCTGAAAACATAATTGAAATATTTGGAGAAGTAGAGCTAGCAGCATCTACTGGCTAGAAAGACGCAGACGACATCCTTTTTGTTTCCAAGTGTTCTGTAAGTTCATGGGGAAGTTCAGTGGAGAACACGCTGAGCCCTTCTGTCCCTCAGCTTCCCGGCTTTATGGAGCCTCTTATTCTCTGCACCATTTTGAAGTTCTCCAAAAAGAAGTACAATGTTTCTTTTTTTAAAAAAAAGAAATTTCAGAGAAAACTGCTGTATTATCTGCTTTGCAAAGAAGACTTAACATACATCTATCTCCTAACAGAATCTAGTCTAGGAGTGTCACAAGAATATATTTAAAGGCAGCACAGTCATGCTTTGAAGAGAGAGATTACTCTTCGTCTCTTTTTAAATGTCCTTGCTTCTCATGCAAGATATCAGGGAGCCAGTTCTGAATCAGTATCTGTCTTCTAGCTAGATACAAATCAATGTGAGGATTTTTCATGCCTTAGCTACCTAAAATTTCAACTATTTCCTGTCTAAAGAAGTTGTTGCAGGCAAAATGTACATTTTGTAAGGGACTTTATTTGCCAAGTAAATAATAGGTACACCTTGATTTTTTAGTGATGAATTTCTTCTATAATTTTTTTTTATATCCTCTTTAACAGGCATATGACAGCCTGGGGGTTTGAAATGCAAAAGCATAGAGAAGGCAAGCATTAGTGGGTAATAAGTAGTTCCTAGGTACAAAGACTACTGACATAAAAATGGTTTAAAATCACAAGAAAGACAGTTAAAGCACTGAAAAAGCTCTTACTACAAGATTTCAGAGGACTCTGGATATTGGCCCTTTTATATATTTTTATATCTTTATATTGACATGAATATAAGAACTGAGTTATTTCCCTATTTCAATAGTCTGCCCTTCAATAGTGACCCCATCTTGAGCTGTGATACAAGTCTTATGTACTGTACATGTCTCATTTATTCACTATAACTAATGTGCGGGAGCACTGGATTGCAATGCCAGACATTTAGTTGAACCTCCTAAATCTATCCATAAAAAATAAAAATAATGTTAAAAGCATATGCACATTTATGTTCAATATTTATTTTTCCATCTTTGGATTCATTTCTCACTGAATGAAAATTAAAAACATTTTTAAATGGTTGAACATGTTGCTTTTATTACTGTCCTAATGCCATAAATCTACAATTTTTTGGTTCTGATGTTTACATATATATACACAAACATGTATATATGTATGCTTGCACAAATAGACATATATATGTCTGCTGAAACTCGTGGTACTTCCCACTCACAATGATTACAATAATCAAAGTTTTTCTTGAAAATCCCTGCTCCTGGGGTTACTGGATTAGTTCAAAATTTCAGCTTTTGTTCAAAACACAGGCTTCCTGGAACCTCAAAAACACCTGGTAAATCTGAATCTTCCAGTCCACGCATGTAACATTAGTAAGTTATCTCTATATTTAGAAGGAGAGAATAACTTGGATAACCACTTATTTGAAAGTTTATAATCATGCTGGATGAGTCTTTTGCAGACATACAGGCTGGTCATTTTACAAGTAGCACTGTGTAATCATTCTAAGTCTCTAAAGACTCCATATTTCTAGTTACCTCTCAAAGGTGTGACTTTTCTGCTAGAAAATGGTATCTTATATATCGCCTTTATTGTTGCTTACTATAGTCATAGAATTATTTAGGTGAGAACAGACCTTTAAGATCATTGAGTCCAACTGTAAATTAAGAATTTGGGTGAGGTGTTATTATTTTTTTTTTTCTTTTTGAATGAGACCTTTCTTCCCAACAGTTTTCTTTTGTCCAGGACCTGGTTAGAAAAACTTTCCTGATTTTATATATTTTCACTTTCCAAATTCAAAGTGATGGCTTGAGCTCACTTAAATGGTGCCACAAGACCATTGACCACCATCACAAGACTCTTTAAAGACGCAAACTAAAAAGTAGGCTAAGGTTAAGTTGACTTAATTCAGGATTGAATGTCAGGTCTTCTTCCTAGAAAACAGTTGCACATACGTAGATAATTTTTGATGCAGTAGATAAAATCTATATCCTTTTGTTATTCATTTGATTGCTTTTGTACAACACTGCTGAAGAATTCTGACAAATGAGACACTCATGCTGTGTGAATAACTGTCCTATCCGTGCACAAACTCTATCAGTTCAGGCTAAGACCCAGTGCAATGGCTTCATATTTACTTCCCAGATGCATGAGTAGGAACAAAGCACTAGCTGGGAATGTAAATGTGAAAGAAAATTGAAAAAAAGGACCATGTTGATAATGCAAATTCAATTTTAAGATTAAGGAAATTGTCACAGAATAGTTGTGGTCGAGCACTCTTCCTCTTGATTTCTATTTGACACATACCTACATTGTCTCTTTTACACCATTAAAATACAGAGAAAGGTTTTAATGTAGATAGCTAAATTCATGGTAACAACCCTTATGTGGGTTGTTACCATGGTTGGTTACATGGTTACCATGTGGGTTGTTATGTGCTGAGTTGCACTTGTGAGCTGTATCTTCATTTAGCTGGTCTGTTGCATTGATCTCTGAGGACATTTAACTAACATTAGGAAATCTGGTGCCACTGCAAGGGCAGTAGATTAAAAGTTGATCCCATGTTTCCCTCCAGCATAGATTGGTTCTCTTCAAGTAAAGTTTCAGGTCACTTTTGGGGCATCACTGCAGGTAAACGAGCACTGATTTTATTAGCCTCTCTAGCAGATAAGGTTTCATTTTTAATGAATGTAAGATCAAATATTTGACAAAAAGTGAAAAGCAAAGACCGGAGGTATATACTCTAAAGTGAAAGAGGGAGGAGAATAATGGGCTTGAAAAGAATAAAACACGGATTGTTTAGTGGAAAAGAATTCTACAAAGGTCTCTGTGAATCTTTGGTTCCAGTAGTTTCTGCCAATGTCTATTATTACTATTTCAAGTAACCAGGTACATATGGCATGTTTGTAAGTAAAGCAGTCAATGAAGTTAGTTACACCTCTGCATTTATTACCTTACCCCTGAGTATTATTAACTTTTACATTCCCCATAAAATATAATTTATCACTTAAATAATTTGCTTTGTGTCAGGGTTCAGTGTGCTCCAGTGCTTTCCTGCTCATTAAATGAGATATTTTTACTTAATGAGCCCAGGATGTCCTTTGCATTTAACATTAGAATTGATTTCAAACACTCCATTTTTCTAACATATTTGTGTTTAATTTCAGAATGTGGACTTCATCCCACAATTTTACAGTGAAGAAAAAAGAGCTACAAAGAATAATGATCCATGAATTCTGGAATGCGACACAGTAAGTATGGGTGAATAATTTAAAAAAAACCCTATTCTCTACTTGCACTTGCATTCTTTCATCGAGTTTGAAAGTTTGACTTACTATTTGAGCCTGATGCTGCAATTATTACATATATAATCCTCTATTAGGAAAGTTTTTTTTGAAGGAATAGCAAGATACTCATTTCCATGAAATTAACAGAATATAAAAACAGTTCTGTCCGTATATGCGTGTGTGTGACATCCTGATTCATGTAACAGACAGGTGGTCTTTCAAAGGTACACAGTTTACATATAAAACATATATCTATAGGATAAATGAATATCTTGGAACTCTACCAATGTGCACCTAATGGGGATCTGATTCATCTCTTTGCAATTGCAAATGATCACTTTGCAATGAATGAATAAAATCTGAGTAGAGAAAACCCTCTGTTGTGCAGTAAATAATTTGCTTATAATGGTCACTGGAACAAAAAAGCAGCCCAAACCTCTGAGCTACCCCGGTAATTCCAGGATAAATACTGTACCACTGCACTGCAAATGAAATTTTGCCACTGGCTGGATCTCAAAGATTCATATTCGGGATTCACATATTCTGGATTCACAACTGGCTGTTCTTTTGAGTCCATTATAACAAATGTGACCATCAGCTCTACACTGCTACAATGCAGAGTGCTGATCTGATCAGTCAGGTGCTCATGATCCATGGCATTGTGCACGGGCATGAAACACTCGATAAAGGATAGTAAAGATGAAATTTAATCTTATAAGAAATACTAATATTGTAATACAGATATTTTTTGTTCTGACTGGAAATGAAAAAAAATAGTAACACAGGGAATAAGCAAAAGCAAAACATTGGCATATTTAACTGAATTTTCAGTTATCATTAAACCTCATATGCGTACTTTTCCATGGTTGCACCGTCTCACCTGATTAACAACTTGGGCCTTTCTTCCTATTTGTTCCTCTGTATCGGGTTCCTCGGCTCTCCTCCTTTTCCTATGGGGCACGTGCAATCTTCTAACTGCTATGAGTCTGCTGAATGTGATAGAAGTGTATATTGTGGGATGTGCCAGGGTTATCATGACATACAGTGAGCAAAGGAGGCAAGCGTGAAGGGAGCACAGGTGCCCTAACTGCAGGTAGGCAATCTGTGGCTCGGTGTAGAAGTTCAGTAGTCTTCCTCAACGCATTGTCATGTTTACCAAGGGAAATCTCAAAATTCTTACTAGACTGACAGCATCATGTTATTTTAAAAATTTTTTCGAAATAATGAAATACTACTGCATGAGACCATGTCAGGCCTTATAGGTCAAGGAGAAAAAGACCATTTCCTTAGCTGTGGTAATAGGAGTAACGTAGTAGTGTGATTATCTGTACAAGCTTACCAAGTGTGGAATTATCTTTGTCATTAGGGAGAGAAAAACAAACGTAAAATGTAGAATCAACTGTTGATTATAAATTAATGAAGGGTGAACACACCCAGGTTACTTATTAACACTATCTGATAATTGAACAGGCTATTAAGTAACATATACCTCTGATACGGATTGGGGAAACAGTGTCATCAGATAGGTAAACTGTAAGGGGACCTGCAGTCTTCTCTTGGTGCTACCAGCACCGAGTGCATCGTGTACCCCCAGGAAATCAGTTAATTTTCCTTTTCCTTACTGTCCTTTATCCGTTTTGTCATTTTAAGCTGCAGATAGTGTAGGCTGGTACATTCAACTAGTCTGAATTAAGAATGCACAATTATTTTTTCATATTTTCACTGTAAAATTAAAAGGAAGATTTTTTTTTTTTTTTTGAAAAAAACTAATACTACAGTTTACTCCAGGGAAATACCAAAATATCACTTTAGATACTTACTGAGGTTCATAATATTGTGGTGCATTTATATGGACTGATGAGACCTCAAAAAATCAAAAAACTTCTTTTTTCTTCTGATGCTGCACTAAAAATAGATGTACCCTTAGTTTCATTACAATTTTAGAGGGATGTGAGATATTTTAATTTTTTAAAATTACTTTACTAGAGGATAATTATCATTGACTGTTTTGTTTACAATTCTAATGCCAAAGAATTTATTTTATAAAAAAATATCTATCTTTTATATCTAACTGAAATACGGATCCATTAAGAATGTATTATCTCCTGCACTCAATGTAGATAGTAATTTGGTTGCTAGAGAGTAAAAGTGCTGGGGATGTCTCAGTGTACACAGAAGGGAAAATCTGATGACTGCATGCACTTGAGAAATTACTATGATGGGTCAGCAAGACTTTTGGGAGCGGGATTTCTGTGTTGCTGAGTTAAATTCAAGACTGGACCTGTGGTTGTTCTAAAACAGGAGCTTTTCTCCTCTTTAGCCTATACCAGTCTAACATACAAGAAAATGCAGAGATATTATAGAGGGATCACCCTATCTATTCCTATGACTGACAAAGTTTCCATTTTATTACTATATGTACAGCTGATCTTGGTACAGGTATTAGGATATAATTTTTCCCACCAGAGAACTGCCAAAGCTGGTTTTTGGGGACAAAGAGGGGATAAACGTCAGATGGATACACGTGTTTTAGGGGCAGCACATCGCTCCACCGTACTTGTATCAAAGGCTCCGGTATATGCATCTGTAGGCAGCAAATTTCACTTAGATTTATATTTGGTTTGTAAATCAGCCATTTGTGGTTGAGAAATAATCTATGCAGTTTCAGGAGAGGGTGAGATAAAGGTGCTTATCAGATTCCTTTTGGGGATGGCAGTAGGTAGTTTATAGCCAGTTTCAGTTAACATAAGCTTCTATAAATAAGATACGTAACTTTTTACACATGTAGACTAAGGGCAAAGGCTCCCTTCACTCTTTGAGAGCACTGACATTAAATTTTTTATTACTACCCATGATGAATAATGCACTTGACTTCAGTTTTGACTACTATTAAGGGAAACTACCACATATTTCTTGCAGATGTCCATAAACAGCCAACTTTAATGCTGAAGAAAAGTTTATTTTTCTTTTAAATTAGTTACTTCTTGCCGAACTTGAGTTGTTTACCTCCTGTTGTGTGCAGACTTCCTTGCAGGACTGGCATTCCTGTTGCTGCCATCATATTGTTTGTGTGCTCATGGCTGGCTTTCAAGCTATCATTTCTTTATGTCCCGGGGCTATGTGGTATACTTTTACAAAGGGGTCCTGGATTTAGTATTGCCGCTGTCATCCACTTTGCCCATACCTTGTATACTTGCAGGTGCTCACAAACTCTTACAGAGAAATGTGAATCGCTGTTCTTAAATCTGCTAAACACTAGGGATTGTCTTCATTCACAGTATCGCCACTGCATGCGAGTTGATCTGGAGGTATTTGTGCACACTCCTGCTTTTATAGCTCAGATTCTTCATGCTTTTCTATTTGAGTCTTGTAGTGCTTTGACTTCTCTGTTATGTTTGGGATGCTCCCGTATTGGTTTCAATTTGGCTGCAGTAGCTTCCCTTGCTTGTGAAATTCCAGGCTTCATTTTAGTTCTTCCATACACTGTTTTTGAGTGTTTTATACCAAATCCCAAACACCGTCTGGCTTTCTACCAGGAAGCTAACCCTTCCCTCAATATTGTGAGATGAGTTGTAGTTCAGCCTGAGATCAATTAAAGACAGTTCTGTGTTTTATCTCTCTTTTCATGCTGCTTGCTTGAAACTGAAGTTCTTGGATCTTTTTGCATTGCAAGCATATTGCATGTAGGCTGATTCAAACCTCTTTCTAACCACTGTAAATCTTAAATGAACTTTAAAAGTAGGTATTTGCTGAAAGTTGTGAATGATACAGGGCAGAATTCATTAGCAACCTGTGTTCTTGGGAAGTTACACTGCAGTGAGAAATACTAAGCAGCCTAGGCCTTTGATTTCAATTTCTGAAATTTCTGAACTGTGATCTGAAAATTGTCATTTAATTAAAGAAAAAAAGATTGTAAATGAAGCTGGTTTTGATGTTCATGGACCGTAAAACTTTGCCAATCGGCAACAATTTTCGTCTTTTACGTGTTAAGGGCACAATGCTTTCATGAGGGAAATGGGCTTGACTCTCATTATACATTGTACCGTATTAATGGCACCAGTTCACTCATATTTTATTCATCAAATAATATTTGTCAATGCGTTTTTCTATTTTAAACTCTTACTGTAAAAGAGAGCATTATCACCTCAAAGCATTTGGTTCCTAGAGTGAATGCCAATACTATCCAGTCACGCCATATTCTCCTAATTATGCTGAGGGTTTCTTTCCTTACAGCATCTATTTTAGGGTGTCAACAATACTTCAGTTAAATGTAGTGTAAAGTGCACTTATTTAGCAAACTTGTCCTTCGGAAAAGGGTTTTTTTGTCTTTAAAACACCGCTAGATTGTTTCTTTCTGTCAGTGCATGATACAGTAGAAATCTTAAATCAATAACACTTTTTATTCCTATGCAGTTGATGCATAACATCCTTCTTCACACAGAGGTTTAATGTGTTGTAAATTAATTATCTGGAATGAGTACAGGGTCAATGGACCTTGGTATGACCGGGATGTAATGTTAAAGTGTTCCATTTCCTCCCAGCCCTCCTCAGCTCTCTTGTCGACTCTTTTGTATGTGTCAGTTATGCCATCTTCTGCAGTTTGTTCCCTTAAGTGATGTTAATGCCCCTCTAGGGCTTGATCGATAGGAAAAATTTGCTTTACCATAAATTTGTCCAACAATTTTCTTTCTTCTGAAGATGGAGTATCTTTATTAACTGTACTTCTATAATGCTTCTCAGTAAACTATTCTTACTCTTACTGAAGCTTAAAACAAAAGCCTTATTTTAAATCATAATGAAATTGCAAAGATTCTGCATAAGCAGATACAGACCTAGTTTTTGGCTTTTAGATACCTAAAAATTAATCAACTATGCTTGAAGTTTCTGGCAGGAGAAGTTTTGCTTTACTGCTTCTACACAGCAAACCACTTATACGAATAAAACTGTTATTAGCTGTGAAAAAATACCGAGGGAGAGATTCTCAACCATGAACAGTGCAATTAAAACAGACATTCACTGGGTTTAAAGTAGCCAATTTCCTTTAAAAATCAGAGAGGCCACCGCTTATTTTTTTTGAAGCCAGCTTGGCTATTAGTTGCTAGGGAAACAAGATCCAAGATAGTGAATAAGGCCTGTCCAGGCAGCACAGTGTTACGGGGGTCTAAGATAAGAAAGAAATGCTGGCAGGATCATTCAGTTATAGATAATTTTAATTTTTATTTATTTATTTATCTCTTTACTGCAAGAAGGATGGTCAAAATATGTATTCATTCGTATACATTCAAAAAGGTGCTGATACTGCAACATTTTAATTGTCTTCTCCGAGTAACAGATGACACTAAACTATTTAAGGAGCAAACGCTTCAAATCTCACTGGAACTAAAAAAAAGAGATGCTACTTAAAACTCACGGCATGTTGGTGGGATCAATTTAATGTACTGTGCTGTGTCAATGTCACTTTCATAAACTTTTGCTGAAGTGCTTTTCCTACTGTATGTTGAATGATGTTGTCAGGACTGTGAGTCGGGGGTATGGTGGATTCGAGTCTACTTTACTTCCCTTGATGAAAAGGTCACTGCCACTTGTAAATCTGTTTTACTCCCTGCACAGTTGTTAGTGTCAAAGTCTGTCAGCTCTGTGGGATGTTAAAATTATACAACTGTGGTAGGAACAAGGATCACAAATTCCCAAGTGGTACATCCCAAGAAAAAGTCTCTGATCTTTGTGTAAAAGTTCTGTACAAAGTTTTTCATTCAGGATTTTCAGCTCACTTTGGCTTGATTGCAGAAATAAACAACATTTCTATTTCATGCCTCCCATCTGGTGAGCCTTCCCCAACGATAGCTCATCATGGGGCCACTTATTATGTCTGTAGCTCAGGGTTGCAAATGAAACAATCCCTTCTGCTTTATTTTTTTTTAGGCTGTAAGGGCTCCAATTAGAGTACAATTAAAACTTGGCCTGTGTTGTGTTACGTGGCTATGTTTTGACAAATCATCACAGTAGATCAGCTTCACAAGGCCTCACAATTATTCATAAATGATTTGGAAAATACAAGTAATAAACAAGAAATAAAACAACTGACCAATTTTGGGCAGGAAAAACAAACTCCCAAACTAGTCTTCCAACCAATGCAAGTAATGCAAACGATAAAAACTTTAAAAGAACTAAACTTGTTTTCTTTACTCATAGAATCATCTGAAGTGCTTTCTGCATATAGAAAGACAGGATTTTATTCAGCAGTTTTCCCACATAGGTTGTCATACTTTAGTAGTGAACTGCAGCAAATGCAATGAGAGGGAAACCAGCTGGAGTGCCAATGGTGGACATGTCCTGCTGAGTTTGATTGATTACAACATAAAGAGTTTTTGAAGTTTTATGATCTGGCTGTACAGGAGACGGACACAAAGTTCTTTGCATGTGAAGTATGACCAAAGCTTTTAGGTGGTCAATTACCTGCTTAATCCAAAGGCCTCCACTAAAGCAGAGTCAAGTTTTTCATGCTGTGAGGTATTTCCATATGACCTTGCAACTAAATTGATTTTTGATCTGAGTGGAGTAGTTTGCTGCTGAGGAGACAGAACAGGACCTGAAGGGGGCAAACACTGAATCTTTTTGGCTTGACTTTCAGTCAAGGAAACTCACTGGGGTCCTGAAGGTGATGCAAGTAAACATCTGCCAAGTGAATCTTTGTGTCAAGGCAGCCATTGTGGGCGAACTGGCGTAGGCGGCTGTGGATGCACGTATATCAGCATGCTAAGTAACCATCAGCATGAGAGGCAAGAGGACACGCCAAGATCGTGGTTTCATTTTGCCTTGTTTTTGACTGGAAAATGCTCTTCGTGCACTCCTGGATCTTATCTAGAAGCTGTCTCAGGCATTCATTTCAGTTATACGAGAGCAGAATCTTTAATATGAACTTTTTCTTACTGTCTGTGAATAATTTGAATGACAGATGTGCAAACAAAAAAAAAGCAAAACCTGAAGTTTTAATTAGTCTGAGGAAAAATTCACTTCCATTTCTATTAAACACTAACTTGCTTTTATAGATATCTTTCAAAATGCCATCCAATTTGCCTTTAAGATCACAAATACTTCTGCTTAATTCTCCTTCCTTGCCTCCTGAGAGAATTACAATATAAAAATTCACCTTTTCCTGTTCTTATCAGATTAATTTCTACTGTTTGAAATTGCTAAAATCCAAATCATAGATATTTGTACTTACATAATTAGAAAGCCGAATAGATGCCTGTCATATCAGTGCTCGTGTTTGCTGAAGACTCACAATGTTAGACAGAGGGCATGCCTGAGGAATGTAAACAAACATCCACCTTATCAGGACTTTTACCACTGAGAAATAGAAAATAACATTTTTTCTCTACCCTCTGCCCTCCATTATCCCTCCAATTCTCTAGGCTTTGCTCAATATTTATGTGTTTTCTAATTTTCAACTTCTCTAGGCACAGGTAAATTAAGAAAAACTTAGAACCGTTGGAATAATTCACCTCAGTGGGAAGAACGGTTCTACACTCTCAGGTCTGTAAATGCCCATATGATGGGTACCTGGATATAGCTATTTTTTCACTCTGAAATAAAATTAAGGGGGGTGTGTATGCTAATGTGTCTGTGTAAGTATTTGGGACATTTTAATCCTTTATAAACCCAAATTTTCATAAAACAAATGTTATGTGTATTTTAACACAAAATTAGATATCCTAATTTTGATAATAGATACATTTTGAATAATCAGATTTAATTTGAACCCATCATCTACACATATTTCTAAGCAAAAAGGAAAATAGAGCCTACGGCAAAGACTCTGACAGTATTCAGAGATCTTTGGAGAAGTTACTTATTGATCAAGCCTACTGACTGAATATTTGAGATGATTTACAGACAATAAAATGTTTAGGGCACTTTATTTGACTTGCAGCCTTCCCAGAGAAAAGGGTTGTCTAGGAGTACAAATACCCAGTAAAAATGGCTTTCCTTTTCCCTTAATACATTAATTTAAATACGGAATTTAAAAATTATTATACAGCAGTGTGGTTCTTGTGATAAATGAGAGAATGCTGAAGTACTCCTTGTTCTTTGAGTCTTATTAGCCATTACAATCTTCATAAAGATAATCTGAAATTGCCTTGTCAGACTATCCACTTTGCAGCAGTCTTCAGTTTGCTTTTACTCCTTTCTTGCCTGAACACCCGCACATCAGTGTCTACCAGGTATCGCTGGTGCACGCTGCTTACTCTTAGCTGTTGCCTTTCTTTCAGTGGTATCCTTACTGCTCCCTTTCATGACAGACATAATTACACTCCTTTGGACTGCCTAAATGTCTGTCTTCTGTATGTCAGCCTGCAGAGCTCTGGCTATTTTCTCAGAGTTTGAGATTATTGTTATGCATCCTCTCTCTTTTGTTGTACTTTTAACACAGCTTTCAGCTTTTTTTTTTTTTTTTTTTTAAAGGGACTGACATGCCTTTTCATGTTCCTTACAGTTTTCCAGCTTTCCCATCAGCCTGTATGGACTGTGCCATCCAAGTTGCAGCCTCTTCTCTTTTCTTATTCCAAGAAGGCACTGGCCTTTTCAAATTTCTGGCTTTAAACCTTGTCTGGAAACTTTCCTTTCCCTCTTGGGTTACAAGGTTAATAATTTGGGATATTCTGTCAGATGGACTACCAAAAGCAAGCACTTTGTTTTGTAGATAGAGTGACATACTGGCAGGCCCCAGAGCAGGTAGTGCTGTAGTCCCAGCTGTGTGCAGGTGAAGGATGTCTCTTAGGTGACTCCCCTTTAATCCAGGGGAAAGACTTACTTTTTTGCTTGTTTATTGGGGTCTAGTCTCCAGAATGAATGTTGTCTTGACAGAACTGAACCGTGCTTAATTTCTTCTCAGTTAATATTTACTTTTGTTTTGAGAAGAAAGCCATTTGATATGCATGAGGTGAATCAGGCCAGGTATTAAGTTCCTTGGTATGTCCAACCCCACCCTTTGAACCCACTTATCAGCCCTAGTACATCAGTTCATGTAAAAATTCCTTGTGTGAATTCTTACTGTGGCAGCCCAAAAAACCTCTTATTTGCATGTCCCAGAGTAAAGGACTTGATGGAGAAATGAAAATTTGAAGGAAAGGTTTGAAATATATGATATGAAGCATCAGTATGTTGATGTTAGGCTAGACAGCTTCATTTTTTTTTTGAGAAATGGATGTGTGAAATCTGAATCGTGTTACCAGTGGTTAAGGAGAGCTAAATGGAAAGGGCAACGATTTTTTGAAAAAACTTCAGTTTAAAAATGTGGCTAAAGCAGAGGCTGAAACTGAAGCCCCTGCTCAGCTGAGATGAGAAGTTGGATTTGAGAAGTGAATAAATACCCATGACAAATCCTCAGCTGCCCTACTTCATAATGGAAGACCCTTCTTCATAAATGGTCATTCTCAAACAGACGTCCTCAGTGGCAATAGTAATTCAGGCTGGTAGTGAGAAGAGTGATGCTGATCAATTTGTGACAGACTTTCTGCTCTGAAAAATGAAGTTTATACTGATTCCTAAATTTCCAGCGGCACAAAGTCCTTAAAAAAGCCACAAAAACTTGTTACACTTTAAACAGACTCACTGAATTGCTTTTCTGCAGACATTTGGAAGGAAAAACAATTAGGAAGACCCTAGTGTATGCATAAGTGCTAAATATTTGAAACATTCCCAGGCATGGCCACATGACAGCGATCCTGTCTCTGGGGTTAGCCTGCTCACTGGTAATTTCAGTGTGAGGAATCTCTGGGCTAGTGAACCTGCCAGGGAAAAATTCGTGTCCCTTCATTCTTAAACCAGGACATACTGTGCTTGTACACATGCTTATTGAAAAAATCTGTGCAACAAACCTAGCTAAACCGTCTTTACTACTAAGATACAGAGCAGAATACGTTGCTACTCTGCTTCTTTTGGAATTATTTCTAATCAGTTCAATCAATCTTTTTATTGTTTCAACTGCAAGCTTTGTGTATAGCCCCACGTGTGCAGTGGCATTCTGCATTATTTATACCTAAGATTTTGATGTGTCATTTTTAATGCAAAAAAATCAGTGACACTCGTGAGTTCCTTTATATAGTTGAACCAAAAAAGAAGAAAAAAACAAAACCCTGCATCATTTCCATACACTCATCCTCCATGTACAGTTATGATCTAGGTTGTCCCTATTGTTGGTTAATGTATGAATAACAACATGCATTTGCTGCCTGAGATCAGATTTTATGCGGGAATAAAGCAAGATCAAAATAATATCTAATGTTTAGACAGAAGACTGGTAGTCTCTCCATCAGCAGACTATTCTTGAATAATAGTAACAAATTAGTATTAAAAGGTTTTCACAACAGGATGTGCTAAAATCATACTGGCTGGTCAGTGACCTGTGCAAAGAGAAGAAAATGTAATACACTGCTTTCTAGTACTCCCAGCCCCAGCGGCTATAGTGTCAATTATGTCACTACAGCTTTTCAGAGGTGGAACCAGCATGATTCAAGAAAATAGCAAAACAAGAAAAAGAGAAGAAAAAAATAAACTCCGGATGCAAGAAGAGAGAGTGTTGTGAGAGGAGAATAATTTGCTCCAGCACTGAGTTTGAAGGGCTGCCCTCTTTAGCACAATGGGAGCAAGCTTCCCTGCTGTGTTCTCTGAAGTGGCTCATTGCAGAGCAGTAATATTATATCTTAATAAGCATAACACTGTGAACTGAGGCATATTTTTAAGTCAGACACATGGGAGGGAAGCATATCAGAGCAGAGCTGTGTTATTTTTAATGGAGCATGTGTTTGTCTTGTAAGTGTGTCAGAAGAAAAGGAACGGGTCTCGGGTTTCTTCTCACCATGTCTAATGTAGGTTGGGCACTCCAACTGCCTTTCTAAGTGACATTAGTAGTCTTTGATACTACAAATGACACAGGACGGTCTGGATTACACTTGCACCTCACATTCGTTTCTACTATTTGTATACATCAGTGTTCATTTGAAGCTATCATTGAGATGAAGCTCTTTAAGAAACCACAAAGACTAAGACAGTTTTCATTAGATAAACAAGATTATAACGAGAGTCTCTGTCCTTTTCCAAGATTTACATGAGTATATGGTAGAGATGATGGGGGATGTGCTCTGCAGGAAAATATATTCCTTTTACATTACACTGGAAAATAGATCTTGCAGTGTGGAATTGATAGCTACCATGTGTACCATATTGCAGGCTGTGCCCCTCACCTCTCATTCATGATACCAAAACCAATATTAGAGTAAAAATGTTTGCAGTGAAATTCCAAAGGACATTTTAAATTTCAATTAATATCAATAATGGGTTTTTTAATGTCTTGGGTCAAGATGTATCATAAAACTATTTTCCACAGTGCACAGAAAATACATTCTTATTCTGTCTTTGTGATACGACTGGATCTAGTCTTACATCCAGCGGCCAGCTGAGGCTGCTTGTCTATTATAGTCTCTTCCACCATTCCTGACAAATGAACAAATAACTAGATGCCCTGTGAAACATTTTAAATAGAACTGTCTCCTGGAAAAGCTGTTACTGACAGAGACAGGTTCGATCCAGATCAAGGGAACCTGCTTTGGGATAGGGAAGATCAATACTGGTCACTGGCTTTTTTATTTCTGATTAATTTTTTTTTTTTCTACTAAGCAGAGGTAAGGATTATGATGAATAAAGTAAAGCAGAAAACAAGCAATCTATGAACTGGAGTGCATCCTTCTTATTAAACCTTATTGTGCTCTTAAAGCAGTAGCAGAAGCTGTTGCTATGAGCTCTGTCATGCAAGTGGCTTTCAAAAAAGCATTTAAAACTATATATTAGCTAGAAACCACTTTGTCCACAAATTCTGAAAGAGTTGAAAGTAGCTTTTGAAAAGGAACCAATGTATTTGAAAAGGAACCAATATACTTCATGGCAGAGTAAATTAGCTGCTATTTTTTATTTTTGAAGTGTTTGATGGAAATCCAGTGCTGAGTACAAGTGTCTTAAATTAATTCTATTTAGAGTGCTTCTCTGTTGGTTACAACCCAGATCCTCTGACCTGGATCCTATAATACTAACTGTCCCCTTTTCCTGGTGTGTTCTTTGGCATATGCATGATAATTACACATTTCCAACACCAGCTGGAGGCGCTAAGGTCATGTTCTTATGTTTGGAAATAATGCATGGGTTTGCGTGAGCTGAACAGATCAAACCTGTGATTGCTTTTATTTATTCTGTTTAAATAGTGTAATCTACTCTGATTTTTCTTAATAACGAAAATGCCAATTAAGAGGAAAGAAGAGTCACCAAGACCAAATCATCCCAGTAATGGAAAATTATAAAACAGAATTTGATAGGTCTTGGGAAGCAATGCTAGCATTATAGCAACAATATTCTCCGCAGCCTTTGGCTAAGTCCAGGAATACAGCCTACAATATAATCAATCCTCTACAATCCGCAAGCATTAAATTCATCATTAAAGTGTTGTTCTTCCCTTCCCAAACCTTCCATGTAACAAGCATCTCCGTAAGATGAAAGGCATTTGTTACTGGGAACAGCCTTAAGGACAGCAAAAGGAGCAAATCTGGAAAACATATTCATATTTTTCTGGAAATGGGTAGTATTCATAAAACATTTAGTGAGTTCAAGGTCAACCTGTTCTCCTTCTGTATACTATTCATAACAGGCATTTGACAACTCAGTGACAGTCAATCTAGCAGCCGCACTGAATATATTGGGTCATCCAGTTTAAATAAAAGCTAAATCTTTGTTGTGGAATGACCACAACAAAAGCAAGAAAAGCAAAAGGCTTCTCTGTTTCTGAAATTTCAATTAAAATCTAACAAATACAGTTACAAAAGAGAGGAAATAGAACTAATTTTGGTAAAAGGGGACTACTTGAGCAGGTGTATGTGTAAATGGCAAGAGATTACCGTCCTTCACACCACAGTCAGTGTTATCTTGTCATTTAAGTGAAACTTTGAACATTCCAAGAATATTATTCCTGAGCATTCCACAGATCTTTTTTTTTTTCAGCATACCGTGTCTGAGAAATGACCCAAACCAATAAGACATCCAAATTTTGCAGCCACAATCGGGGTTTACATTGTCTTTTCACTTCCTATATAAGACCACCCTGGAGACTATTCCCAATATTGACTGCTTCTCAATATGCTCTGTCATTCAGTAAAACGTATACCCTAGTGGGTCTTTTCCTACTGAAAAGTGAGGAGATTACACTCACTGGATTGGAGTAATGAAATTTTCATCTGACTTCAAAGCTGGTGAAAATAGCAGCTCAGGGAGCCACAGAGACATATGTTTTGGAAATCCCAGGAATATTGAATTTTGTATCCATGGAAATTCTGAGGTTGAATCCATTTGTAATTCCAATATTTTTTTCTCACTGTATTTGCTGATACCATAAATTTGAAAGAAGTTCTACGCTGTCCATGTATGGCCTAAACAATATATATGACATATACCTACATTTTATAAAAAAATCCTCCTAACTAAATAAAAAATCATCTTATATCGTGTATGTTGAAGACAGATGGTTCTAAACAACCAGCTCATACTTTCCCTCCACCACTTCCAAATTACACAGCTATTTCTAACATAGTGAAAGTGCATCATATCACCAATTATCTTCTCTGTTTCAGCAAGATATAAAATGAAAAATAACTAGCAATTGTTTTGTGGGTGGGTTCACAGATTAAAGATCAACTATAAATTGAGAGAAGTATCAAGTTCACAGTATACTTTGTTCCTTTTTGGAAACCACTACCTAGTTTTGTTTTTAAAGCTGCCACAGGTTTTCAACAGGATTCTTACTCTGAGAGCTCCATATCTTTCACCAGCTAGCACCCACTGAATGACTACCATAGATGTTAGTGTCAAATTCTTCTGCAGATGTCCAGCTGGACTCTCCACAGGGATTTAGCTGAACAGGCTTGCTGGAGGAATGATGTTACTAACAGTTCCACCTCCCCCACTCTGTGTCTTTCAAATATCAGCTATAAATATTTTGAATATGCTCATTATTTAAAATTTTAGATCTCTTCCCCAGTTTTGTAAGGTATTTTAGAAATGGCTTTCTGCCTACAGTTATAATGTATGTCTGCAGTCCAGGAAGACAGCTGACAAGCACAGTGAATCTTGCTCTATATTTGGAAACATCTGCTGTTTCATTTCCATGATGCACAGTGACGTGCTATTCTAAGAGGAAGAACAAGTCTGGTAGAGGAGACATTAATTTCTGATTATATACTGTCATACTGAAGTTGGGATTCCTCTAATCTATCTCTTCTTAATCATTGCCTGTTGGTACTTCTCCACTGAGTAAAGGGTGCTGAAAGTTGCTTAATGGTCCTTTGACTGTCAGACCCTTTGCTGAGGAAGTAACTCCCATCCCTAGTAAGGCAGCCTTTTCAGGTATCAGCAATCAGCTTCTTCCAGGTCGTTGGGTTGTTTTGTCACTCTCAAAAGAGAAGCATATGGGCAACGTAACCATAAAGGGGAAGGTGAATTGACTTGGGAGGGACTTTGGTTTGAGGAGCCTCTAGACTCAAGGTGAGGTGCTAAGGATCTAGAAGATTTGCTTTACTATATGTTCTATAAAGCAGTCGCACCAAAAACCCAGTAAGGTTATCAGACATAAAACCCCAGATGCATATTCAGGAGAAGCGCCCTTTTATGAGTCAAGAAAATTTGGCAAAATTCTGTTCATGATAGAGACAGAGGAAATATTGGTTTTGAATAGTCTGTAAAATAATTTGAAAAGAAAGCAGTTGTGTGAATAATCTTAGCAATGCTTTATGGGCAGGTAAGGCAAATTACTTTCTTTGGTGCTAGGGATAGTTTTAACTCAGCTTCAACTGAAAAAAGTCCATTTCATAGGTATTTCCATGGTGATCAACTGTTGATCACTGCTGGATCCAGGACATTGGACTCTGTTCTCAGCACCATTACGCCTATGGACTTTTGTTCCAGTGAAAAGGCAGGAGTTAAACCTTGCATGCATTCAGAATCAGACCACGGTTAATGGAAAATTTAAATTAGAGCTAGAAGAGAGACCTGAGATATAGGATTTGTAAAGTGTTCTTAGTATGGTGCTGTTTGGGGTATGGGTGTCTTCTGATTGTATCTGTCTTCAGTCACACTGCTAAGTGTACTGACATAAATTTTGGAGAATGCTGAAAAATTGTTATTTTGAGCAGAATTCACGCAACATTGTATGTAAAATTCTCTCATACATTCATTATGTATGAGCTTTGCAATATATACATTACTTTTACAGCAATGTAATTCTGTTAGCCAAGAATTCTTAACTTTAAAAAGCTGGGGCATGAAGAGCTGCCTATTTCTACAGAGAGGACAGACTTTTTTTTTTTTCCTCTTAAATTTAGACATTGGCAGTCTTTCTTCAGAAAAGCTAAGAAACAGTACATTTTGATCTGCCAGATTCAGTTTGATTTGTCGAATTTATGAATCTCTGTGATCAAAACTACAAAACCCAAACTATTCCATCAGCTGAGCTGAAAGTAATACAGTATAGTTTAATATAGCAAGAATATTTTGTCCTAAATGTTATGTCAAGGCTGTCTATCAATAATTCAGCTCTTATAGAAAGTATTCTTGCAAATTAGATATTGTACTTCAAGGACAAATGATCTGTGCAGATTTATTTTCAAAGAATATCAGTCTCACTGTTTACGTCAGTGAAGAGGGAAAGAAACCTGAGGGTGAATAATAAAACAATGCAAGGTTTCGTGAAAAAAGTGGGCTTGGAAGGAAAAATGATGAACATTTGGAATAGTTGGACTTCTAATGTGGAATGCGTCTTAATCATTCTATTGATTTTTTTCTAATGGTTTGAATCAACTTTCAACAGATAAAAAGTGCCAAAAGAAACTTTAATGTCAAAATACCCTTCAATATGCAAGAAATGTAAGATAAGTGCAGTATGTAATGATGAAATAGGCTGTTCCAAGGCAATGCACTCCAAAACTGAGAGCTAGAGATGAAAAAAATAAAAAGAATTATTACTTAAATCTCATTTAGGATATAGAAAAGAATCAATACCTTGGAAAAAATCTATGATTTTGCCCTGAGGTGAAATGATAAGGTGATGGGAAAAGCTTATATTGTAAGATGACTAGGTAAAATCCCTGCATTTCATAAAAGAATCTTTCATGATCTTCTTTCTTTACAGATTCTTTCATGTTCCCTTACATTTTTCAGAAATGTTTTACATCTTCACCTTCTAAACAAACTGAAGCAACATTGTTCAGCTGTCCATAATGGCAGGAGTGACTGCTTATACCACTTTTTTTAAGAGGTATTTTGGGGTTTTTTATTGGTATTTTTACTGATACACAACTTTATATTATTCTAGGCATCTAGTCAACTTTACTGACATTAGCAATTATGAATGAAGATTTTCGCGTAGGCAAGAGTCAAAAGGGACAATCACTTGAAAGCTTCTGAAAAGGGAGAACTATGGGACTGCCTCACAAGTGAGAGATAGTACTCAATTTTCAAGGGCCCATCAAATTTTCCTGGGGGATAAGATTTGGCTGAATCCGAGGGCAGCTATCTTGCTTCCTCCCATTCAGATTACCACATAGCTCCCATGTGGCTTGCAGTCAGTACAGAGCCATAGCGTCTGAGGTAGATTTCAAGCTACGTGTGGTTGCATTTCTGAAAGTGATGGACATACCTATGATCACAAAATACAGATGATTTCCTCGGGGAACGGCATACTGTACTCAAAGTGTACACTTTGAGTGTCCTCAAAGCAGGCAATACAATCCTGTGGTTAGAATAGGTCTATGTCATCTATTGGACTATCAGCTTTGACTTGGTAGTTAGTAAATCCCTATAAAACCACAATATTGATGTGATCCTAGTGTGAACTACGAGAGCAATATTAACCCAGTTGCCTCACCAGCCACAGAGCAAATAATTCCAGCATAGGATTGTTTCTCCAAAGGGGAACAATCAGCGTATCAATGAAAATACGGTGGCCGGGTGTACCATTGTGTACAGATGAGCCCCCTCTTCCCCCTTCTTATTCCAAATAAGAATGGTATATTTTCAGATTTATGGTGTTGCATCTTTCCTTCTCTTGCTCCATCACTTTACTCTTTCTCTCTTCTACTCTGTCAGGGTGGCAGACAATATAACTCCATAAGACATATTGGTGTAGGTAGAATACTGAGATGGGATTTTTGTTTCTTCATTCTTTTGGTAAGGGAAGCTGAACAGACTCATATAGATGGATGGGTGAAGTGAAGTAGAATATTACTGAATAATCTTCAACCTTGAATGAGGAAAATGAGATACAGGATGCCTAATGTTTCATTGACATCCCTGAAAAGAGATATGAAAACATCCAAACCTTTCTCTACAGAAAAAAGTTAAGGGGACCACATGCCAACCCAGAGCTCCAATGAGAAGGGTGGCCCTGGCAGACAGTGGGACAACAGGGATCCCCTGCACCTCTTCTTGTGTGTCCACAGGGGAGGGCCTCTGCCTGGTGCATAAAGGAGAAGCAAAGTATGTTTGATGAGTTCTGAATGCAATGCTTTCCTCTTATTTCTTCAAAGGAGGTAATACTGATTTAAAAGAAAACAAGTTTCATGTAAAACGGGTAAAATACAACTCTGTGTTTCTTAATTTCTGTAGTAATTTCATGATTATGTTTCTAAAAGAAAGAATGCATTTTTATTTTCATAATTAACAGGAAATACATGTTATACATTAAACGTGACACAAGAGAGATGAATTATGCAGTAAACTCTGTGTGTGCTGATCGGCACAAAGCCCAAGACACATTCAACAGAGTTTCTATGAAGATCTGTAATGAGTTTCAAGTACATCATTTCCTGATGGAGGGTAAGAAAACATCCATCAATGCTAATTTTCCCACAGTTTTTAGCTTTTTATGAATACTTTACAGCTTACAAAAAAGATGAGTTTCTAAAGTGCAACTTGAGGAAACTCTCTTAGTAATTAGAGAGTATTCCTAGCCAGAACTAATGAGGTCTGAACCTTAAACACAAGGATGGTTCAAAGTTGACAGCCCCAGCCTCTAATTTCTTCCAAAATATTAAATTGATTCCCTAAATTGGAACACGGATATTTTGTTTTCTAGTTGAACTCTAAACCAGGGTTATCATTGTGCCTTCAATAAGGCAGAATTTAGGTGTTAGGCTCATTCCTGATTCTGTAGTAGTGTTACACAGGATTAAGGATTAAATGATCTGAAAAAGTGTATTCAAATGAGATTGGGGCATCTCTATACCAAGCTTGAGGACTCTGTGAAGTAATGCTGACCTTGTAGTGGAGCACATGGTCATGTGCACTGGTTTATTCTTCTCTTAAGCTTCTGACAAGCTGTTGCAAAAAAGACATCCTGAAATTTTAGGAGTGAGAAAGTGGGTTTTAGATACTGGCAAGGAGATGGTGGCAACTTTTCTAGTTAGGCAGTTGTCCATTTTATATTGAAATCTATTTGGTTGATTCCAGACTTCTAAGAACCTAAACCTAATACCTGTAAGTATTTTTTCCAACTAACATGTGTTGCTTATTTATTGAGAAACATTAAATATATTCCATGTTCATATAATCATATATATTAAATGTGTGGTATAAATATAAACATCAATATATTAAACGTAAAAATTTTCCCTGCTGTAACAAGGCATTTAACCCCTTAAAAGTCTAGTGATTGTAGACAATTGTAGAGAAAGAGCTGGTCAGGCCAAGAGTTGTGAAGAGCTTTTGGAGAGAATTGATAAACCTGTGTGTATGGAGGATAAAGCTCTTTACTAAAACTTGTCCATATTTTTTATGGATATATGCAAATAAATTGAAGATTTCCTCAGAATTTAGAGCCATTTGAATTCTGCAAGACAATCCCCACTCTTCAGTTGTCCTTCAGTTCCAAAGCAGAGCTTGTTTCTATCATGTTTGTGATTTCATTAGTACTTGCAGACATTTGTTGGAACAGGTTTTTGTTCACAAAAGTGTTTTAAGGAAAAACTGTGCCTTGTATGAGTTCAGGCATGACCAACAGTACTGCAGAGAGACCACAAGTCATTCTCTTTGAAACATTTTAGCTATTCAGTTAAGACACAGAATCAGTCTGGACTATTTTGTGTTTCTACAAAGAAATTATGTCATGAAATTTTTTCACCCCATCTACCCAGCGATCACTATGGATGTTCAGAGAAAGCAGGAATAGGATCTCTCATGCTTTGGTATTAGGAAGAAAGGCTAATTTATGCTTGATTAAGGTAGACAAAAATAAGTTGTTGAGCTCTGTTACTAGTACAAATTATTTTGTGATACACTAGGGAATAGGAATATAACACTGAATATTATTCATTTATCTTTGACACAAAAAATGCTTTTGTAGTCTGATATTACACTCATTTCCCTGTTCAGTAGTTAGTATGTCAAGTGTTCATACTGGATCTTAAATTGTGCTAGAAAGCTCAAGAGTATATCAACATTTGCAGCGTAAAACTGTCTTCTCTTTGATCATTCAAGCTTTCCATCACTCTAGGTGGTCCTAACTAATAAGGAACTGTTATCCTTTTCACTACTTGATTTCAGTAGCCATACAACAGACTACATACAATTAGTGCTTGCCATTACTGTTTTACTCAAATACAAACACTTATCTATGGATTTTGTCAGTGAATTAGTTCCTTTTAATTAGATATTTATAAATCATGTCACTGTATGTATGGGAACAAAAAAATCTCTTTTAAGGATTTAAACATTCTACGTCTTTTCCTTTGAGATCTATTTTTCCTCAAGGCAAAAACTGTGCAAGTGTTTTAATGTATGTAATATATGTCACTGAGCTGGAGCATTGCTCTGAAGTTCCATACAATCAGGTACTATGAAAAATAGAAAACTTTGATCTTCTCCATATTTCTATATTAAGTTCTTTGTATAAGAACATGTTTACAAGTCTGACATGCCCATGCAATGGCCATACGGTCAGCGTTCAATCCTATATCTCTGTTTCAGCAGCCCTGGTTTGCCTTGTTATGGATGCTGGGCCTTAACAGCCCCACTCACTTTGTTGTACTCATAACTCTGAAAAACACATGAGGAGAAAAGGAATTGGCATGCTCACAATTAAATACCTGCTTCTGGTAACACCCTTTTCCCAGGCAGCTATTCTGTAATGAGTTTAATATGACCTTTGAATCTTTGAACAATGATGATTGCACTGATGTCCTGTCCTAGTTAAGGGAAAGTTGTGGCCATAGAATCATGGTGACATTGAGCAGGTACCTAGGTGCAGAAAAGAGAGGTATGTATGTTTTGTTTAGATATTAGGGATTAATGATAAATGAAGAAGGGGTGATGATAAAATTAATTAGTGTGATGACGGTTCCTTCTGAAAGGATTTTCAAGCATCTTCAACCAGGCAGGTCCTCCACAAATTTCTTTCCTGTATTTTAAAAAAAATCTGCTAAATTTGAGATTATTTAGAATGAAGAAGTTGCCAAGTGGAAAGTGAAGAACGACCTACAGCTTACATACCTGATCTCTGTACAAACCTTAGGCCCACTCTTGTTTCTACTATAGGTTGATTTGATTTGCTGACCTCATAATCTCGGAAAATCTGTTTGTGATGGGATCATGTTAAGGTATGGAAGTTCAGTAAAGTCCTTCTGATGCATAAATAATTCATATCTTAGAGGTTTATAATAACTCTCTTCCCCCAAATCTTGCGTAGGCAGCACTTTGTGTCATGATCTTCTCAGTACATACTATGTAATGGTTTGCAACTTATAGGCACAGGATAGCCATTGGCTCTTGCTATAGTGCCCCCAGCACCTAATGTTGGTCTAAATGTTACTCGCAGCCCAGTTATTTGATTGGCATAGTTGATTAAACTGGATTATCTGACAGTAGGTCTTTCTGATACTCTGAATGTCACATGCAGAGTGCCAGCAATCTGAAGCACTGAGCACTAATTTTCAGCACTCCTTAGCTGAATTTTTTTTTTAATTAACCTTTATAGTTTCATTGCCATATACTACCTTAATTCCATGTACTCCTTAGAGTTTGGGCTAAACCCTCCTGAAAGTTATATGCTAGTGGAACATGCTTATTTGAGATTTTGATTTCTTTCAATTTTAATATATAGGTAGATTTTAAATAATTGTGAAAGAAATAAACTTAAAACAGGGGAGATGTCTGCCCTAAGAGAGGAATGACACGATGGATTTCCTCTGAACTGCCTGGGATCATTTAAAACCAATGAATTAAAAATCAGATAGTCGTTGAGGGCTATAATTTACACTACAGAGGTGATAAAGCCTTTTGTGTTCGTATTTACAAAGAAAGCATTAAACTACTGTGATTTTTGATTTTTTTCTTCCCACCAGGGAGAAATGTGAAACTCAATTTTACCCCCGATTGGTAAGGTGCTAATTTGTCTGACAAGTTGTTGGAATCTCAGCATGTTTGAGGTATCCTTGATGTATCAACACCTTCATGCTGAATGAAGGATACCTTTAATGTGTAAATGTTTAGTACATATCCTATATCTCATTAGCCAAGAACAATAAAAACCACACACAGGCAAAAAGGGTCAGAAGCAAGGTCCAGTCAAAGAGAAAAAGATCTTATATGTTCTAATTAAATGAGCAAACATTTGGAAGACATCTAATTTGCAAATAGTTTATAAAAAAATACACTTGAAATTCACAGATTCACAGCCTAACTTGTGTCCTAAAGGCCTGAAGTCTAATATTAGTGTGTCATGAATCAGAGCTCCATGTTATAATGCTGATGTCTTAAAGTTCTTCTTACTGCATGCAGTATCACAAAATACTAAGAATAGTAGAAGAAAAGCAGTTGTTAATAAAACCACAAAAGTATACTTTTCCAAATGACTTCTGTTGTTAGTCTAAACCTTGGTAAGTTATATGTAACTTGAAATTTAGCTTCATTGACTCTTTTGTGAAAATGAGAACATTTCTAGGGAAAATGAAACCGTTTTCTGGGGAAATGCCATCTCCATTTGAATGAAAGGTAGAATATCCAGTTTAATTTCATTCTGTAAGTGTAGCAACATCAAAAAGAAGCTGAACTAGTGAAAAACAGATAGTTTAAGGAAAAGCTGATAGAAATGTATGCAACTGCATTGATCTGTGTCTTGGGTGGAGAGCAGAGTGTTGCTGGTGAGGTGTAGAGAGCTCTTTGCTAGATATCTTCTAATTGGACTTTTCTGTTTGTGAGATGAGAAAACTGATGGCTCTGAATAAGGAACTGGAGGATGTGGTTACACACTCTTGACTGGTTATCACTGCCACTTTCCTAGTTTTGGCTGGTATTATACTGCTTCCCTTTGAAAAAGTTTTCCAGGCTGAGATGGGCGTCAGGTTCAAGTACAACAGGACTCACAACTAGAATTTTTGCTCATTTGTGTTTCTGGTTGTCACCTTCAATCTCTTCCATGCTGTAGTATTTCAGATATTTGATGCCACGGTTTTAGAATCATAGGATCATAGAGTGGTTTGGGTTGGAAAGGACCTTAAAGATCATCAAGTTCCAACCCCCCTGCCATGGGCAGGGACACCTCCCACTAGACCAGGTTGCTCAAAGCCCCATCCAGCCTGGTCTTGAACACTTCCAGGGATGAGGCATCCACAGCTTCTCTGGGCAACCTGTTCCAGTGTCTCACCACCCTCACAGTAAAGAATTTGTCTTAACATCTAATCTAAATCTTCCCTCTTCCAGTTTAAAACCATTACCTCTTGTCCTATCACTACACTCCCTGATAAAGACTCCCTCCCTATCTCTCCTGTTAGGCCCCCTTCAGGTCCTGGAAGGCTGCTATAAGGTCTCCAAAGAGCCTTCTCTTCTCCAGGCTGAACAACCCCAACTCTCTCAGACTGTCCTATAGCATAGGTGCTCCAACCCCCTGATCATCTTTGTGGCCCTCTGCTGGACCCGTTCCAAGAGGTCCATATCTTTCCTGTGCTGAGGACTCCAGAGCTGGATGCAGTACTCCAGGTGGGGTCTCATGAGAGCAGAGTGGAGGGCTAGAATCACCTCCCTTGGCCCGCTGGCCACACTTCCTTTGATGCAGCCCAGGGTGCGATTGGCTTTCTGGGCTGCAAGTGCACGTTGCTGGCTCATGTTGAGCTTCTTGTCCACCAACACCCCTAAGTCCTTCTTCTCAGGGCTGCTCTCAATCCATTCTTTGCCCAGTCTGTGTTTGTGCTTGGGATTGTCATGACCCGTTTCGATAAATACAATACAACACAACAAAGGGCAAACAAAACCTGCAATTTAAACATAGCAAAAAAAAAAAGAAAAGCTAGATTTTGCTACCATACTTTATTTCAAAGAACAGGAGGCACAGCTGAGTAGCACAGGCTGCTGAGCAAGGCCAGAGCCTCAGTGGACCCCAAGTCCCTGCTGTGGAGAGGGAGAGGGAAAGACTGGTCTCCCACAATTCTTGGTATCAAGAGAGTACAAAGTTTGCCATTTTTCTGAGTTACTTAACGAGGTTATTAAGAACATGGCTGTTGATGTTTATATAACAAAAAGTTTTTACCACAAAGTTATAGTTTATCTGGCTAACATATTCTGCTTCTCAGTAGACCTAAATAGTCTATGTAGGCATATTTGCTAATACAATTATACTGACTATTATACTGAGAAATGCAGAGTGTGAGTTCATTGCAGTAGGTGAGTGTGTCTGGGAAACAAGTGGTCTTATTTGTCTCGCATGGACTGCAGTAAATATATTTATGAAAGGAGACTTAGAGAATAGAAATGTGGACAAAGATTTCTCAAAGTTGTGTTAAATATCCCCAGTTTGAAGAATTAAAAAAAAAATAATCCCCCTTTGACAATCTTGATTACCAGTACCTCAAGGGAGGAAACATATTTTCAATACTGCGATTGAGTGTCAGAAAAATGGGTCGTTTGTAGTGCTGGTGAGATGCATAAAAATTATCTGCATCTATTTGCTTGTTATGCAACTTTTGAAACCTAGTATTTAAATAAATCCCCATGACGAGTTTATGAATTTTTGCAAAATCCTTCTTCCAGCCAAACATGTTATTTTTCATCTTTGTTTTAAATGTTTAGAACAGCCCCCTCTGTCCTGCTCCAGAGCCGGAGTGAAGTGGTGGTGCTTAGGGGCATTCAGGTCTGGGAGATTCAGACAGAGACTGTCAGAGGTGGAATCACCCTGCCTCCAGGGCACCCAGGCTCTCTGCTCTAGCTGTTCCTATTGCTCCCCCCTCCCCACTGCCCTTCAGCAGGCAAACAGCGCTGGCAAGCCCTCGCCTGGGCACTGCCGACTGTGGACATTGTTTTCCCTTCCTGAAGCAACCTGAAGAGGGTTGATGGGCTTGTTGCCAACCCTGTTACCCATCCCACCCCATCTCTGGTTTAGGTGGTGCCTCTTGCTCTGTCTAGACCAAAGCATAAACTGGGCATGGGCCCATGGGGATAAACATGGAACTTATGCTCCGTTTGGAGCCCACGGAGGGGGACACCCATCTCACCCAGCCCTTGCTGTAGTCCTCTCCAGCACCCCTTTCTCTGCATGCCAGGTGAGCACATGGGTGTGCTGTGCATTCCGACGCTGCATAGAATAGATTAGAGAACCTCTGTTCGTTATTATTTATCCGCATTACACAAAATCAGCCTAATACTGCTTGTCAGTTCAGTTGCAATAGTGCCCTCGTCCTGCGTATGAGTTCATTCCTTCTTTCTGCTTTTCTTTTCCAGAGGTTGATCCCTTTGAACTGCTGAAACCTGATGACTTGCAATCAATAGTTTGTAAAACAATAAGGTCAGCAGTGCGAAGATTCAGATTTTCTGCGTCTGAGTGCAGACTGCTGTGCTGGGCCACTGAGGTGAGTGTGACCTAAGTTTATTGCCTGATAGAAGAACAGAGTGGGAGGAAAGTGATTAAAAATACCTGGAGACATGTTGATCTGTTAATACAGTATCTGTCCACTTCACATAAATAGCTGGGGGAAATATGGCTGCATAAACTTGCAATAGATGTGACTGACAAATGTAATTTTCTTGTTAACTATTAAATCGCTTATGGACCCTGTGACTGGATTTCTATGGCCCATATTATACATTGCAACCTTGCAAAACGATCAAGGACATTTACAAGCCCAGTTATAATATCAGCTTTTCCAGTGAGTGTTAAACAGGAGTCTAGGGATGTTTTGTTTTGGTTAGGCTTTTTTTCGGAGTGTGTGAGTTTTTTTAATACCAATGAGATTATTTTTATTTGTTCTGGGCAAATAGAGATTTGTAAGACCTGCATCAACAGCAGAAGCGTTATAGGGTGACATGCTTTGACGTGAAATGCAAGTTTGGATCCAGTTCCTAAGAGAGGCTAAATCCAGGCTTCTCAGCTGGATCCCAAAATGAAGCTGGCACCAGCAGCTCTGAACAATTTGGATGACTTCTGTGCAGATGGACACTGTATGCAGGGTGTACAGAAACCAGCAACACACTCACCCTACAGTCTAACCTGCCTACCTCTGAGTGGATTGGTGCTTCATTACACCCGCTCCAGCCTGGCTCCCCTGACTGCAACAGGACCTCACAGGGACTCACACAAGTTTATGTTGCATTCACAAAAGAAAACAAATATAAGGATCAGACAGTCAATCAGTGAAATGATGCAAAGGGGGAGATTTTTCTCAAATTTTGACAAACTAGCATAAGTATGACCCTGAGGGGGGTATTAAAAAATGATATAGTTATGTCCATATAAACATGTATCTGTTACTCTTCACCTAAATAAGAGATAATATATCTCCCACAGAAAAAATGGATTTGCCTAATATGTGAGTAGGGCTGAGATAGTAGTACCCCACTGATGGAGTATCTGGGAGTGCCTGCGGTCAGCGGGTGAGTGGCAGAGCTGTGTGGGGATGGCTATAAAGGGCCAGCTCACAGCACTGCCCCAGTCCATGGGCTAGAAAAAAAAAGAAAGAAAGAAAGAAAGTGCTTTTTAACCAAAAGATTGAAGCTTCTTTTGTGGTTTGAGACTATCATCTCATGAACAGTTTGTCCAAGAAATTATTGCTGAAGTGATTACAGGAGTGTCATGGCAAGTATTCCAAGTTCACAAGATAAATCCTGAGCGATCTGGCCAAAGCAGCTGGGTGACCTGGTTCTGTGCCTGGCTGTCTGATGAAAACTCTCTGGATTAGTTAGCTGTGTAAATACTCATGATCATGAAGTTGCTGTAGGCTTTACATAAGGTCACTCTGTTGGTCTCAAATTCATGTTCCTACTACTAAGTCAATTTACTAAGTACTGTTAAATATTTCCCTTATAGTAGTGCCTGGAGCTCAAATCAGAAAAGCTGCAAGAACCAGCCAGTCCTAACAACTTTCAATTTCTGCCTGAAATTAAAGTAGCTGGCATCAATTCGAAGAAAACCTAGTGTAATGAGGTTTTCCTGTTGAGAGTGACTAAAACAGATCATTGGAAGAAGCACAATAAATAAGCAAAGAAAGAAAGAAAAGGCTAGGAAGATAGAACAGGTAAGTGAACATATTTTTCATGGACATTTTTACTTTCTTGCTATATTAATTTACTTATGTCACACAGTTTCATGTCATAGAGTTTCATGTCATAGAGTTTCATGTCACAGTAGCAGTAATCCTAACAGGAACAGAATTCTGTCTCTGACCTAATATAAAAGGGACAAGTATTTACCTATTTAACTTCAGTTTAGGTGCCTGTACTGAAATAATTGGGAGTTAGAAGAACTTAGATACACTTACAGACCTCGTGATTATTCTCTTCAAACGCAATTTTTCAAATCCAGAGAGTCCTGTTTTTGTTGTGGTAGTGATTATAGAACATTTGTCTACTAATTGATAGAAGTAAATATTCATTTCAACTCTGAATCCAACCTTCAGATGCCTACATATTTATTGCTGCAGATTTTGAAAAGACTTACAGGGGTGCATGTACAGAATTTTGAAATCAGAGCTGGATCCTTGGAATTGCACATTGGCCATAAGTGTATGCAAAGCAGAGCACTGCTGTTTTCCTCTGGCTCATTTTGAGTTTTGGGATTCCAGCAGGCGATGCTGAATGCAAACCCCTCAACACTGACCCCTCCTACATTCCCATTTGCAGCTGTGCATTCTAAATGCTGCGAAAGCAGTGTGATCTGCAAACATACATACGATAGATGAGCCACAATAACTGTTCACATTTGTAATGAGTATCATAGTTCATGAAAAAAACATATTTTGAAATGGAAATATAAAGAAGTAAGAAAAGATAAATTAGCACCTTTCCTTCCGTGAAGCATTTTGCTCCAAATACACAAATGTCAGTGCCTAAAGAAAGCCACAGAATTTCTTGTCCCTGTCTCTCATTAAGGGTGTTTTTCTGTGCAGTGTTGGGATCAGCTGTAGTTGAGACAAAAATCCCACTTGTCCCAGATTCATATTTCATTCCTGTGCTGCTAGGAAGTCCAGCAGAGTCTCTGTTTCTGGGCACGTTACATTGAAGCATCCATGATACAAGTTCAGGTAGGCAAGTGTTTGCAGTGCTGAAAAAGCTGCTGCTGAGAGCTGGATGGGCTTTCTAGCTACTCCATATGTTTCCCCTGCCACATTCCTGGCAGCTCTTGGGGTGCATTGGGTTGTCTATGTGTCACTGGGGCCATCATACTGCCGGGGCTCTAAGCAACACTGCAGAAGCCGTGGGTCTGCTCCTGAGTATGTCTTCTTGTCTCCTTGCTCTTCCCAGGTAGCAGACACTGGAATACAAAATTGCTCTTCCATCTCTAGATTCCTTTTCATTTCCTGTCACGTAGGGGCATGCATATATGTAACATATACAATCACAAATGGCCAGTCTTAGTACTATTATTCTCTTTTCCTAGATTAAGAAAACATATCCACGGTTAACTAAAGCTTCATTGACTCAGCGATACAGTTAAGAATATACCCCCTGGGCACTTCTTTTTTTTTTTTTTTTTTTTTCCCACAAATATTCCCAGGGCACAGAGAGTAATTTTCAAGGCTTGTATCTATCTAAGGCATTTGAAGGTCAAGCCCAAGTGGTCTGTGGGACTGCTTCATACTCTGAAATCAAATTCTTCCAAAACTGATATCTACTGATAAGGAAACAATATGCTGGATATGGAGATAACAGATTTCTGAGTGAATGGCCTTTTTTTCTAGGGTTTGCCCTTGGGAGCAAGCAGGGTGACCCTTGCACTTCTGGAGAGTGGGTTTTGGACACAGCCTTTTTACCAAAGAAACCACAATCAACCAAAAAACCCAACCAAACCCCCAAACTTCCTCTTGACATAAAATAAGGCATCCTTGTAACTCAGACAGAGCCAAACTAGTGTTGAACAAATCTTAATGAATTTAATTAAGTTCAAAGTGCAACTCCATGTGTGTTGGCAGCACTCAAAAGATTTTATTTCAGTTTTTCTTAGCAAAAACCTGAACAGAACTTAGGAGGTAAACCAGAACTTGACAACTGGGCATAGATACAAGATTTATACTAGATGTTAGCTTTTCCTTAGGCACCTAAACAAAATAAAGGACAGCTCAAAGTTTCACCACCCAGAGCTCCTCATGACTCTTGGGGACAGGCTTTCAAATCTCTAAAATTTCAGAACATTAAAAAAAAATGTTGCCAATGGCATTTGAAGCCCAAATGGGAGCTGTGCAACAGTGAGCCTGTGAGCGGCGTACAGGCCCCCCCCTGTTCTGTGCTGGTGCCCTCCTGGCACAGAGGAACCGCTCTGGTTCCTCAGGGACAGCATTTGGTTGTTAAATTCATTTCTCACAGGGGTCTTTCCCTCTTTTCCAGTCTACTTCAAGATGACAGGCAGAACCAAAATCCCATTCGATTAAAAGCAAGTGAAAAAGGGAGATGAACTCCTAGAAAACAAACAAAATCAGTTTGAAATTTTTACTTCAAAAGCACGGCAGTATTTTACCAGCAAGGACTGAATTCATTAACGCTGCCTTATTTGTGCTGCTACCATTAAGAGTTTTTCAGTGCTACTGTTCAAAAACATTTTAAAGAGCCAACTGTTCTACCACTTTGAAATAGCTCTACCCAGCAGTGAATCTTTGCATTCATTTTCAAAACAATCAGTTCTTCCATGCGGAAGCTATGCAAGTCCATCCGTCTTCAGAGACGAATAAAAAATAACAGGCTTCCTTATTCTAGTCCACTTTCCTTTTCTATTCACCATCTCCTTCCACGTTTCCTTTTCTTATTTGTTCTCCAGCAGCAGCTAATATGGTCATGTGCTGGGGTAACACGCACACGCGTGCACTCATGCGCATATGTGAATAGGCTCCAAAAATGAAGACCAGTACCTTATAACTCCCCTATATGTTACTCTTGAATCAGATTTTGCTGAAGTCATTCTGGCCCAATTAGATCCAGAATTAGGCTGTTTTTATAGTTTATTCCGTGTATGGCAACTGAGACCTGAACTAGGAGAAAATTAAGTACGAACATATCAGATGTGGGTGATCGAGTTAAAAGCAGGCTTTTGTGCTGAAATCTGGGAGTCCCACCAGAGCAGAGCACTGCAGAAACACAAATTCAGATGAGCTCACCTACCTCAGCATCTCTGACAGGCATTTAAGTCAGTTTTCGTGACTTTGGCACACAAGCTTTCCACATTACTACTTAGGTCAGTAATGTGAGCAGACAGGAAGCAAGAAACATGAATGCAATGTCGGCAGCGTGGTTAACATCACTTCCTTGATAAAACATTGTGTACGCTGACAAACTGACAAACACATCAATCTCAGTACAAGATTCCTGTCCTAAACATTTCTGTAGCTTTCAAATATGCTGTTTTACAGTTGGGGTCTTTATGCTGAGGCAAGCCACAAACCCATTGACAAAATAGTTTTTCTGGATTAAAATAAAAAATAGAGGTAAAATAAACGTGGAAAACCAAAATGTGGATGGAGATGTCATCATAGGCTGATGCGGAGGGCTCCTGCTTCTGAATATGGTGATATGACAGACTTTTTGGTGAAGTAGCTCTACATGGAGCTGGCGAAGGCTCAAGTGAAAAGATTTAGGGATTTTTCAGGATGAGTGTGCGGCAGCAGGTAATATTTTCTAATGAAGATAACAATCAAACAGACGGTAAATCCCGAGGGAACTGTTTTCCTTCTCTAGCAGAGCCAAAGGTCCAAGGAACAGGCTGTGTGGCTGTTTGTAGCCTCTGAAATTCGAGCAACAGGAATTCCTAGCAGCGGGGCAAAGGCAGAGTTAAATTTAGGCATTCGCCGGGGCTGGGTACGGACAAACTACAATTTCTTGTGCCCCCGGGGAGGCGGCTGCAGCACCTGAGCCCGTCCCCAGCCCGGCAGGCCGCCGCCGGCGGGGGGAGAAGCGGGGGCCGCCGCCGCCATCCCGCCGCCTCGCCCGCCACCTAGCGGGGAGCGGGGAACCCGGCGGGGGCCGGGGCCGCACATGGTCGCTGCCGTGCGGTGCTGCCGGGCCGGGACCCCCACCGGAGAGCAGGGCCGGGCAGCGTGGGCGGAGTGTTTGTGGACAGTATAGAATATGGCACAAGTAACTCGCACGTGAGTAATGCCGGGCGGGTTTGTAAAGTAATGCCAGAGTGGCTTTTTACTGGAAAACCCCCACTGCTATATTTTGTCTTTTTTTCTGTTCTCTCAACAAGTTTTCCCTTTAATGTCTCTGTTTCATGTAAAACTCCATTTGCTTTCCACCAAGTCCTCCGTTTGGAGTACCTTGATTAACTGCATAATTAGAGAAATAGAATTGGGTCCTAAGTTACACCTCCTCCCATCTGTTGCTCGTTTTCATTTTGACTGTATTTCCTATGGTCACATTGGTTATGTTATTAAGAGGCCATAATACTCTGACACTGTCTAGCACAGCAAAATTAAAGCATTATTTTGTAATCTCTTTTATTACTCGCTTGTCTTGTACCAACTTGATAAAGATACTGAAAGTGGGAGGAAAGGAGTATGCGCATCTGAAGACAGGCTTTATAACTTGAAAATGATAGTCTCCTAAAGCACAGAGCTGGTCTATGGAAAAACAAGTAAAATAACAAGATACACTGCATCTTAGTTGTTAAACTGCTGCTGTCAGTCAATGTAAGTCCTACCAGTGAACAATAACAGTGTTTTGATGTGCATTCTTGCACGCACTTCAACAATAGCTACCTAACAGCAATTTTCAACCGTGGAAATATTTCTTTTTCCGCTCCCTTAGAATCATGAAAATTTTGATGAGATACAAGTCTTGTTGTAAAGGGCACCCTGTCAATGACAGCAGACACCAGAGCAACTCTGTAAATTGCACTGTACGGAACAGTCATGTACAATATAACTGTTATATTTCATAATAAAAACCAGCTTATCACCAGGGACAGAAGGCTTTAGTTTCTTACAAAAAATACTGTCTGACTAGACAGCTCTGGTAATTGGAAATTTCAGTTCTACCAGTTGCCTTTGGGTAGTTAAGCTCCATTCAGGCTTCAGCCTGAGCAGAAGAGGTGAGGGTTTACTTTGGGTAACTACAAAGCTAATGGGTGCCCAGCTTGTGTTTAGCTCCACAGACATTAACAGCCTCCAGCACAATCAGGTTCTGATGCAGTGGCTGCATCCACAACGCCTCCGTTCCCAGCTCCAGAAGGCAAATGAGACCACAACAACCTTCCTAGGCGCTCCAGCTGCGTTTGCAAAGCAGCTGGACTATGCACAGGAGCTCTGCTGAGCCAGGCTCTCCACCACACTCCTGCTTTCAGAAGTCATGCCGGGATGTGGTTTGGGCTCCCAGGGGAAGAGATCTGTAAATGATTTGAAGGTTCAGAGTTCAGGGGTGGTTTGGAAAAACACCCGTCGGGCTGCAATGCCCACGGGGAAGCCGTCTGGTTAGATAGGTTGTCTCTGGGTATTTCTGGCATTTCACCTCCTGACTGAAGTCAGGAAGACTCAAAGAAAAAATATGGAAAAATGCATCCAGACACTTCCAAATTTGGAAACTAGTTTCCCAATGTTTAGTCAAAGGCACAAGTCAGTTCTTGTTTTACCCACCCATTTCTCTTTGGACTAGAAAATAGTCAGTGTAGTTTCCTTTAAAATATCAGATAAGCAGCATAAATAGCTGCCCAAGAATCAGAGATATGATTAATTCCTATTCATTAGACCTGTCCAACATAAATAACCACTTGTTTCTCTACTCATTATTTACAGTGAGATGCCTCCAGCTCTGTCACATGCGTCCAGGTCTGCTTCCACACTGTCTCCTTCGAATGAATCCATGTCGTCATTCTGCAGGCTTGTACCAATGAGAGGAAATGGAAAAGGCTGTGAGCCATGGGCATCCCCCTCCGCCTCTGGAGCTCTGGTTCCTGGGGATTTAAGAGAAGAGATTTAAGAAGGGCTCCAGGGGGTAAGATACAACCACTAATTTTGTTACTGGCATAACTTCTTGTGTCTGAGGTACAATTCCCAGATGGCTTTCCCAAGCCATCAAGTAGCAAATACTTCTGGGGAGTTTTGTAGTTCACCTCAGCAATATATGTAAACACTGCATAATGGATGTCTTAAATGCTGTCTTCCAGCTTCCAGGATTTTCACTGGGTCACTGCACTGGTGTTGGAGCTTTCCCTGGGGCTGCACACACATTGCCACGCAGCTGAGGGCAGGAGAAACTGTACCATTTCAGTTCAAGTTGATTACAGATTTTTGACTGAAACATGCTTTTTTATTATTATTTTAAAGAAAACACTGAGTCACTAAAACTTAAACTTACCTTGTAAATGGATTGGTTTTGAGGGGAAATTTCTCCAAACAGGGTGGACTTTCTGTATATAGAAAAAGAATTCTTCAGTGATTAGGACACTTGCATGTGGGAGCCCTGTAGTCAGCAAAGTGCAGTGAGTTGTGAAAGAATAGTCACTGAGCCTGAGAGGGAATCGAGCAGGGCAAGGATTTCAACCTGCTTTGCAGATGAGTTTCCCAATCATTGGTGCATGGGCTCAGTATATCCTGTTCATGCCAATCCATTTTGTAGAACTAATTGAAAATTCAATGTCAGGGAGAAAACGCCTGTAAACCAGCAGTTACAGCAGCTGGGCAAGAGAGGGACCAGTCATGCTCAATTCAAGCCGGTCGAGCACGAGCCTAGGGCTGATGTTGCTCTGTTCAGCGTGACATGGAGGCAAAGCCAAATGCCTCAACAAATACAGACTTCCTTGTTTCTACCTATCTCAATGTAATGGAGATGAATAGGATTAAAAATTGGGATGTCTATTTATAGTCTCGTTTTTCCCTCCTACTTCTCTCCTGCTTTTAAATGCTCTGCTATGAATTTCTGGCAGTTCCACAATTGCCCTGAAAGGACTAATTTTGTTTAACTTCAAAACCAAAGCTGGTGGGAACCAAGGATGCCCCAAAAGTGATTGTATTAACAGAAAGTGGTGATATGAGGTCAAGGGGAAGTGCAGGATCTGAGTGCTCAAAATACCATCAGCTATGTCATGAAAACAGATGTGTTCTGTTACTCCTTTCTGTGTATGGGGAATAGTCTCAAGATCAGGGTCTACTCTGAACAGGTTGACAAAGGTTTTTGTCTCATTCTTGTATTTTCTACCTTTCAGAAGGGATCCTAGCTTTTTTTCCCTCTGCTTGGTTTTCTGGTCAGCGTGAAAGACCTGCAGAAGAAAAGAAAAAGACATATTAATCCTAAACTGCTGGAGGTATCAGGTGAGCCCATGGAGAATGTCTTAATGTGCTATACCAGCCAGACCAGCCCCGTGGCAGGAAGCTTTGGCTTAGGGCAGAGAGCAGTGGCTGTCTCTGCCCTGTGCTGCAGTGCCTGTCAACAGCAGCTCTCACGCTGGAGGGAACAGCGCTGAGGAGCAGCTCGGTACTGCTGGCCACACAGCTACTTGTCATCAGCACTTCCTAATGGTCAGTGTGACATGTTCAGTGTCAACTTTTCAGGTGACGGGCTGAGCTAAATGGTGGCAGTTTTCCTTTAGCCTTAGGAGCACAAGGGGCAGGAGCATCTCCTGGGCTCCTGTGTGTGGTAGTTCATCAGCTGAATGCTGTGGATGGCTCAGTGAGCACCATGGGGGAAGTTAAGATCAGTTTTTAGCAATAATTTTAAGTTACACTGTTCTGGGGTTCTGCCAGAGCTTAGTGTTACTCTTATGAACGCTGTAGAGGATGTATACACGCATAAGCTTGATTTACTAGGAAATCAAAAGATGATGCCCATTTGCAGCTAATAACCAAAAATGTAACTGGTTTATCTGCTGACAGAGAAGCACTACAGAGCTTCAAGCACTACAGCTACAAGAATAGAGCTTCAGAAGACCCCGGCAGGTCAGCCAGTCCTGCCTCCAGCAAGCCAGCTCAGCTTTTGACTGTAATATTATGCCCTGCCTGACTCCCTGCGACCTTAGTGAGACGGTGCACGCTGCCCATCAGCCACGCTTCTGTGTTGACTTGAAGCAGTGGGACCACGTGCTGTTGTGCTGGGCTTTGTTCCACAGAGGTAGGCTCTCTATTTAAACCATATGTTGAATTATAACCGTGTAAGTAGGAGGAAAACTAAAACATATTTCACTGGGTTCTAGAAAAGCTCTGAATGAATGTCATTTTTATCAAGGTTTTATTTGCCCTATCCAAACACCAGACAATTGTGCTGTACTGTCAGATTTAAAGTGAACTTTGTATTACGTGTCTAGAGGTGACTACATCAATGGCAGTGTGCACAGTTTTTAGCCCCTACCTCAGGATTCAAGGCAGATGCTCAGAGATGAGGTTTTGGCTGGTGGAGAAGGATTGCTAAGATTAGAGCTGGATGTTTGATTTTCATAGTTATGATGGGCTATTTCTAATGAGTTTTAAAGCTGCTCAGGATGAGCTCTTGAGATTCAAGTAGCAGCAACACAAAGTGCTCCTATGTTTTTCTGATGCACCTGAAGTTAATGTGAGTTTTGCAAGCTGGTCTTGCTGGTGGGATTAGGGCTGATGTTCTCCCAAAATGGCTATTTGCAGTTGTTGCAGTCTTCTGTTAATTAGGTGGCGTTCATGGCTAGAAACCTGAGCTAAGCAGCGTAAGTGTGGGCCAGAGTGCAAAGGATGTCTGTACTTGGCTCACAGCTGTAGCGCTGTACCTGGCCTTGATTACTTTCCTGAAGTTCTGTGGGGCATAGTTCTCTCTTGGAAAATGGGAATAAATGTTATTTTCCTACCACAGAGCAGTACTACAACAGGCTAGTAGCTCGAGTGGATTGTATATGTGAAAATGTACTAAACTACGCAGCAAACTTCAGTAGCTAACTGGTTTTTGGACCTGGATTTATCTAGTGCCACTAAATTCCACTGTAAAAATTGCAATGGATCCATTTTCTGGTCCTTCTTTAACTTTGCAAGTCTGTGGAAAGGAACTTTCTTCTAATACATGTGCCAAGCTTGGCAGCACTTTCATCAGGAGAGGAGCTGAATGGTCAGGATTTCTGCCAATTTGGGCAGAAATATATATGGAAGAGATTGTGAGATTTTTTTGCTGTCTTCAAATCAGAAATGCAGTTTAGCCTAAGTTTGTACTTGAACCTGATCTTAATTCAAATCTTAGCTTCAAATACTGCAATTTTGTTTTTTCCTAATAAAAAAATATAGGTAAAGCAATGCAGAAACAGGAAGAAAAGGCCTAGTTTGCAGGAAAAAATGCTTTGATGCTAGAGAAGTGAGGGACCCTGACAGGCTAACTCATGGTGCTCATTCTTGCTCAGCTACAGTGAAGGCAGATTAAGGATAAATTACTCAGTGAGCAAATGTCTTGTTTTCTCTGTGACTCCACCTCTTTCGGGCATCCTGCCCCGTCCCCACCCCTTGCACTTGTCTGCCTGTCTTAATGGCAGTATTCATGCAGCTGGTAATTTATGTGTCTGAGAGAGAAGATTTACACAGAGCCTTTCCCTCAGTTATTCAGAAAATTTGAGATACAGTATGTGATTTGTTAGGTCCCAAACTCCAACCTAAAAATCACAAATGTTTTAAATTTCTCGAGTGAGAACAATTTTAGAAGGAGTAATTTCAACTAGAAGTTAGTTCTTAGGTCCTCACTTTACACCTAGTTACAAAAGCTTGTCTTCAAAATAAATACAATGCCTATTGTAACATAAGCACACAGTCATTTGGCTTCGACTGAGGCAGTTTGCTCTTCTGCTCTGGAAGACAGAGCCGATCCAGTTACTGAAACCTACTTGATTCAGTTGGTGTCTCGTGTCATAAACACAAATTGTTAATTTCATATTACTCATAACAGGCGCACTGTGAATGTTTGCAGAGTTTATAGGGTATCAGTTACAAATGTGATTATACCAGCCATTCCTCAGGACTGACACCAGTTTCAAATTAGAAGCTGACAGGCCTCACCTGCTCCTGAGTTCACTGATAGGTCACCTTCTTGTCATTTTGGCTGTCCCCCCATCAAAATGACATCTGTGTTCATAAAGGGGCAGCGAGGGACTCGAAGTTGTTAGAATTGTTGAAGAATAAGAATAAGGTGTCATCTACTCCAATAATATAGTGCTCAACTTTGGCCTTTCAGATGGCTTGATGCTTGCAGCACCTGACAATGTTTCCAGATACAAGAATAGCTGGATCGGAGGGACAGCAGTTGTTCCCTCTTCTACCCATGGATGCTCAGCATTCAGCTCAGCCCAGCCACAGAGTGTAGACAATCCCAGAGACTTGAGCAAAGAGCTTGTGAAATGCTGTTACTTTTCTACATACAGGAATGGGGCATTGGGATAAATAAACATTCCTTTCAGAGGCCCGTGTTACACATCCATATTTTTAAACAAACAGTGTGTGAAAGACAAAAGGTAAATATTGTTCAACAAACAACTGGATAAAAAAATGTTAAGCTTTTTCAATTCATTGGACATTTCCATTAATTTATTTACATGCCATTTATGTAGATGCAAACCACAATTTTATGTGGAAATGTCCTGACTCTTGAGAATTTAGTTCTTGGTAACAGATTCTTGATATTCACTCAATTAATCTAGTGGAGTTGAGCTAGGTTAGTTCCCTTCCTATATCCTGACACTTCTCAAAACTAGGAAAATGTGCATGCAGCTTCAAATACAGACTTTGAGATTAGCTCTTATTTTTGTCATTAAAAAAAAAAGTCAGATCCAGACAATGTCAGACTTTGCAGATTCAAGATCTGGGCTCCCCTGGATTTCAAGTTGACTAAGTAATATCTAATATATGTGTGCGACCTACAGAACAGTTGAACAGCTGTCTTGTTAAGGCTTGGGTTTTACAGACAATTAAGTAAATGCATATATATAATGCCATCGAAGTTGCCTGGCTCATTACTGCTGTGTGTAGAGAGGAAGGTCTCTGAGCTGAGGGATGTTAGAAGCTCATGTACATAAGGCCCGTTCTCCCCATGAGCTCAGTTGTGTGCCGGTGGGAAAAGAGCACAGGCATATTCGTGAGAGGGTAGGCAAGGATAAACAAGATGTTGAATTGCACTTTGCCAAATGAAGGGCTCAGAGCAGCTAAGGAAAATCTTTGTGTTTTCCCCTCACTAAATTAGACCTTTATTTTTGTCTTAGGCGCTGTGGCTAGCAGAGCTGTCAGGACATTCAGTTATCATAGTTGCCATCATTCTCTGAGATCTGTCCTTGATTTTATTTTCTGCTCCAGGAAATATTATAGTATTGTTATTTTATCTATATTAAATAAACCTAAGGCCAGATTCCTCATGGTGTAAACAAAGATGACTTCAGGAAAGCAATGCTGATTCATGCCATCCGAGTGTCTGATTCTTAATATAAAAAATATAAAAGGGAACATTTTACAACAGAGTAAACAGAAGCAAACATTTGTTATAGAAACTCATGTCATCAACATAGACTCCCCCCAACAGTGTTCAGCAGGAAAAAAAATAGCGAAGTTAGATTTACAGAAGCCACCACTTTTTTTTTTAATGATTTGGATATTGATCATTTTTAATCTTCTTCTCAGAACAACCAGGAGATCTATTATAGCTTGAGCCAGCCATGAAAAGCAGGTCCGTTCTTTAACCTGCCCCAATTCACTTGGACATATTTTATGTCTCCAGGGATTCAGCCACGAAGTCCATTAGAGCATCAGATGCAGTGAGGTCAAATCAATTGTCCATACTGCAGACAAGGTAACCATCATTTACTGTAATTCTCCCCCGTCATGGTAGAGGAGAGGAAAGGTTAAAAGCTGTATTACCACGAGGCTGTCTCATCTATCTTTCAGTATATTGGTAATACCTAAACATTGCTTAAAGAACTGAATGTACAATCTTAAATCTGTGCTTAACTGGATTTAATGTTTAGATTGCCAAATCAACAAATTTGCTAATGATTTTTTCTACGGGGAAGAGCAGAAAAAATACCACTTTTGAAACAAAAAGTGAAAAACTTTAAATATATTGTCATGTTGGACACAACACATCCAGAGCTATATTGAACGTTCATCTCAGGATGACCTGAATGACGGATATTTATCCTTCCCTATACATAGATATATTTACCTATGAAGTAATTTGCTGTCATCTCTTAAAGCTGGTGATGCTACGGTCGTCCAAAAACAAAAGAGGAAGTAAATTCAGGATGTATATTTCGCACTGTAAATCAAGTCCTTATGTGTTTGCACTCCAGGATGGGCAATAATAATTGACTGAAGCAATCACTGCTGTGGGAAAACAAACGTCCTGGTGGTGTCGCCTCTGAAGGTCAAGCCTGATGACATAGTAAGCACCTGAACTCTCACTGACTCCTGGGGAAGCGGTGGGTGCTGAGCACCTCCCGGAGCTCGCCTGGTGGGGACAGATTTACACAGCCGCTGGGGCTGGGGGTGAGGATGCCTTTTTTGTTCCCACCTCCCTCTGTTGGGTCTGCAAAGTCCCAAATTTATTTCCATTACAGTGCCATGGCATCACTCTGACTCCTGCGCTCCGTCCGTTAACTGCATGAAACCAGAGAGAAAATGCGGTTCTGTGCAAGGGGCTGTGTGTTCCTCCTCCTCTGAACAATTGCGCTGTGGCCCTGATAAGTGTCACACGAGCTGAGGTGAATGTAGGGGAACTGTGCCCACCCCTGCCATGCATGTCAGAGCTAGGACACTGAGGCTCGGTCCTTGTAGGACTCCTCTGTTTAAGTGGGAAGCAATAATCAAGCCCAGCTTTATTCACTTGACTTGCCTATTTGCCTTTTCTAGGTTAATCTTTTCTCTTTCCCTGGATTTCTTTAATCCTGAGCTGTTTTCATTAAGAAAGTGATTGAATGAAGGAGCTATCAAGATTTTTTTCCATATTTCAGAAATCTTTTCACCGCTGTAGAAATTAGCAAATTTATTTTTTTTGTGTTTCAGAAGCTGAGTTTCTGACTAAGCATACATACGTATTTAAAACAGAGCCAAAGCAGTAATAAATAGAAAAATAGTCAAACACTGTTATTCTAGCATAAGTGTATCAAATATACTTCTGTGGCTGACATACGTTCATGATATTCTCCTTGGCAGACAATGGGATGAATTTAGTGAGAGTGTGAGTTGGTGTAGGTTTCAGATGAATAAATATTTTTATTATGAAGCCTATTTTTAAGGTTTAAATTAGGGTTTAACACCCAGCGTAGTAAATTCTAACTTCAGATAATGTGGGTATTCAGTAACCATAAAAAGAAAATAGTAAAAGTTTTGTGTGTGCTGAAGGAGAGAGAAATGTGCTTTAGATTAGGTGTTACATACCATTCACTTAGCTGCTTTTCCTCTTCTGTTCCCTCTTTTTATGGTTTACCTTAACACAGACCCCCTGTGGCTCCTTTTCCTCAGTTTATGTTACCCATCATCTCTGAATTCATCCCTATGAGTGTCTATTCACAGGTCCTTTGCTAATCATCACCACAGTGCAGATTGGCGTTATGTCATTAAATAAAAAATGTCACCACTATAAATATATACTGGGAAACTCTTTACAAAATCAAGCACTAAAACAGGTAAAGCTTTTTCATTTTAATACAGCAATTCAGAAATAAATAAGGGGAATGTGAAGCTAAGAAAGAAATAAATTCATCCAAGTGTGGAAAGAAATGAAAGGTTAAAAAGATGCTTTCCTTCATAATACCACAAAAATTGGCCTGTGTGCAGCTTGCATGGTCTGTTGCTTTCCTTGTTCTGGAGAACCTCTCAGATAGCTTGCAGTTTAGTAGTACCCTCTCTGCTGGTACGTATTCTGCAATGCTAATTCAGAGAATGGTCCTCTGGGTTATTTAACTGAAACCGGAGTCTCAAAAAAGATCAGACAAGCTTTGCTGTTCTTTGGCTGCAATGAATATCACAGCCCTGACTGAAAGAGCTCTGAACTTAATAGAAAGGCTTTGGATCTGGAAAAATGCTTACTGAAATCAATGAGAGAAAGAGCTTTAAGTCCAATGGTTAACACTTCATTCTGGCCGTTTTTTTCAATAGATACAAACATTGGCTCTGCAATGCCTAGTCATTTTTTTAAGATCAATACGGCAAACCTAAATTGTGCAACGGATGTGTGTTTACTATCTGCTGTGTTAGCCTTACAAGGCAGATCAGACTTTTGAAAAATAAGTATTTGATTTACAATAATTCCACCCTGCGCAGCAAACAAATGTATTTTTTAGGAAATCTGTTTAACCAGGAAAATCACTAAGGAATTCCTCATGAGTTATATATAGCTCTTAGTTGACAGACTTCCTTAAAGAACTCCTTTTTCTATGTCTACAGTAATTAAAATAAAAGTTGTCCTTTGAGTATTTGCCGTTGGCAAGATGTATTTAGTTTAATTTTCTCCAAATGCTAGAGGTTGCTACAGTTACAGGAAAGTAGTTAAGTCTTGTGAACATGAGAGAGATTCAGCTTTTCTGAATTTGCCATAAGGAAATATATTCAAACAGATCTTTCTGATTCTCCTGGTCACTCCAAGGAAGTGGAGTAATTGCCTCCTCATTGCGTCAGTAGTTGGTGTCCTGAAAGCCAAGTTAACGGCATGACAGCGTTACAGAGAACATCACTGTGGGGGGCTTTGGGGATAAAATTCTCCTCTAAGTAACATAAAAATGCAGTCCTGATTGCAAAAAATGGTGACAATAGATAGATCCACCATGAAAACGTGCATGGAACAAGCAGGAGAGAAGTGCATTTGTGAGCAAGCCTGTACCTGGGTGCAGCTTGGGTTGTGTTGCAGCACGACTGGTTCACATTAAAGATGAAACGCAAAAGCTCCAACAGGAGGTTACCAACATAATCTTTTCTTTTGAAAAGTAACTTACTCTGTTAAAATTGAAATAATTATTAATGAAAGACATCTTATATCTATATAAAAACATTTCCTACAGTGGTGTACACCACCAGAGAAGAATGTATGGCTCCTTCTTCTTTCCTTCTTTTTTTTTAACAGCAATAAATAGGGTGAAAATTAGTAACTGTAGATTGCCTGGTGTTTCTTGGCCTTTACAGGTAATTTCAAACTACTGTGGAAAGTTTTGGAGGTTCCCTTTATGTAAGTATGCACCTCCACAGAATGCATTTTTAGTGATTCATTTTTTCCTTGTGCTGAAATCCCTCCTATTTGCCCTAGTCTACAATATATCATCCTCCAATATGTCTCTGGGAAGTCTTATTCATAACGGATTATCCAGTAATATTTTCTATTTGAATCTTGATGTGGTGCTCTCTGATGTCCAAATGGAGTGACTCACAGAAGACAGCAGGGGCCCTCAAGCTTTCACAAGGCTATTTACACCTTTTGAGTCTGAAATAATGAATGAAAAACATAAAGAATTCAAATTGGATATATAGTTTTAATTTCTGCTGAATTCCTGATGTTCAAAACGTGAATAAAGGCACTGGGATTTGTCACTAGAAAGAAAAAAACCACACCCCTAGTTTAAAAAGACCTCTAGGTATTTGCTTTGGGATTGGATTTTGAGCTGAAATTTGTTGTAAAAGTTCTTCAAAGGCTGAGGGGAAGGCACAGCAACCATGAGTGAAGGTTTTTGCTTTACACAGCTCCATCTGCCTTGCTTATGAGTTCGTTATTAGCTGCCTTAGATGATGGTTGTAAAATTGATGTGTATTTGTCCAAACCAACAAAATGGTGAAAAAAAAAGTATTAAAATAAAACATTGTCCTGAAAGATCTATTTTTCTACAAGTTCATTTTAAGCCAATTTGTCAGATAAATTTGAATTTATCCTTGAGGATAAAATTTACCAAGATTTTGAAAAACAGGAAAGCACTAGAAATATTTCCATCAGTTAGAGGAAAAAAAAAAATCTATTTGATTTTGTCCTCTGTATCCTCACTTCCAGCTCTGAGTTCAGTGTTCATATAATTTGCTGCTAAATGGAAATGTGAAAGAGAAATTGGCTTTAAACAAAAGTGAATTTAACTAATTTATTTTCATTACTGAAGCTGAGGAAAATGCAAGCTATGTGACATGGAAAACTTATTGGAACAGGAAACATTTATATATAAAAAAATGTAAAACATAGGAAAAACCAAGGAAACTATATGTTTTTAAAATATATTTTTTAACCAGGCAAGATATCCCTTTCAGCACAGCGTGGGATACAAAATTAATCTTACTCATCTGTGATGTAAAAACCTGTATATATTTCCTGGTAGTCAGGACTTTGCTACATTACCTCATTTTTACCCACAGAAGCCAAACTGCTAGATTTTGGGAGACTGCTAGCAATAAATTTTTTTCTATGACAATTAGTTTATTACTAATCTTGACCATCTCTCCGGTGAACTCACCTCACAAATCATTTACAATAAACCTGAAGGAATATTGAGCATTTGTAAATATGACCTCCCTTTGCAGGATCTCTCTCTCTTAGCTTTTCTTCCTGAACCTTTGCTACAATTATCTTTAAATCTCCATGCAAGAAGCCAAAGAAACGGGAACTCAGATTTGTAGTAATATTAGTCATCTTACTAATGGATATTCTATAGCTTGTTCCTTTTTCCACTTCCTCTTACCTGGTTCTTTCATAACTCAGACACTCAGACTCTTAAATACCCTTTGGTTGGAGCCAATGGGTCTTACAAATGTAATTTATACAGTAGTTGATGATTTAAATGGCAGAACCCCAAAATCTTGTGCTTTTTAAAAATGTAAATCTGTCTGGATCTCATTAATGAAGGTTCTTGACTACAGTAGAAACTCCTCTGTTTGGAAAACCATTCAGTTATTCATGAGATTCAGCTCTTCTTTTCAAAACTACTTTTGAAGCAGGGTTTTATCTGTTGGTTTTTGTCCAGTGGACTCAGCCAGTGGTGACATGTACGGTGCTGCCAGCGGGGAGACTTCATGACGACTGCAATGTCAAGACAAACAGTGCAACAGGAGGTTTCACAACACAGGAGTTCCAGAGAATAATGGATTTATCTTGACCTGACACTGAGAAATTTCTAGTAATCTTTTTTTTTAAAAAAAAAAAAAAGATTAAAAAAAGGAGCTGCATATTGGGGCCGAAACTTTGTCCATGAATAAAATCTCTGCTACTTTTCTGTTACTTTGCTATTCCATTCTTACAGTTATGGAAATCAAAACATGACAATTTTGCCTTAGTTGTATTATCTCAGAAATCCTGGGAGAATGAAGGGTGAAGCCGGCTTAGCTCCGTCTGAGAACAGCTGAAGCTATCTGATGGTAAATAGCTTGTGTGTTAATTTGTGTATAAAGCTATCCTGATGCAGGTTGTCAAGTTGTTTATTAGTGGGGTCATAACTTGAGGAGAGATAAAGTTTCACTGATCTGCTCCATGCATAAATTTTGACAGTTATTACTTGTGGAAGATCCTAAATGAGAATTGACTCATATTGGTGGCTAAGACTCATTTTTCCAAAAGAGAGTGATGATGCCTGATTGAAAGATTCCGTAGGAGGGACAGGGTTATCTTATCTATTATAGCATTGTGGAATCCACCAGTGTCTGCTCTTCTTTTGAATTAGGGATATCTGAGAAGTCTGGGGTAAAGCAACATTAGTGGTGTTTCTTTTTTGCCTCATCCTGCTCTGTTTAAGCACAGATTATGCAGGTGTGCTCAAGGAGCTCCTATTGATACTTCAGATCTCTCAAGACATCACTGCCCACAAAAGATATTGTTGACATACCTGGCATCTCTTTTGGAAGGAGGTATATTTTCTTTTAAGGGCTTTTAGGGTTTTTTTTGTTGGGTACAGGTCTGTTGACTGTGATCAGACCTATGAACTGAGCAGGATTTTATTCCCCCTACAGAGATACCTTGCTGATACCCCTGCCGCGCTCAGCAAGCACTTGGCCCTGCAGGATTTTGGTTGCACAACTGCTGGTATGCATCTGCGGGTTTCACCGAGAGATTGTGAGACAATGGAGTACTTGGGTAAGCCTTGAAATTAAGATACAGAGAACTAGGCCTGCTTCCTTTTGCTTTTTCACTCACTTGATCACATCAGCTTCTGGTTTTTAAATGATGATGTATTTTAGGGCAGTATTAAAAAATCCTGAGGTAAAATATATTTCTATTAGTACTATGGCCAAAGAAAGATACAAGGTCATGAAAATCGTACTGACAGAAGAATCTTCCTCTATCTCTGACTCCTATTTGCTCTTATTTTCGTCTTAAGCACCTGCATTATTGGAGGACAATATATTAATCAGACATCTCACAAGCCACAATCCTATGTAGCTTGATCACTTTTGGGGTAAAATTTAGCTAGACTGCCTCAAAATGCTTATTGGTCTCTATGGATTTGTGCTGAATTTAGTTAATACACAGTGTAATATGAAAAGCCCTCTCTGCAGTTAATTAGCCTTCAGGTTATTGCAGGCCCCAAGGCATTGTGTTTGACTTGTCATTGCTACTTGCAAAGATCAGCAGTATTTAATTCTTGTGTTACACAAAGTAGATTGCATGTGCTTATCTGGCTGCTGTTAATTCATTGTTCCTAGGCTCTAATTTCATTTTTAATTTTCTTGGCTATTAAAGATGGTACTAAACATGAGGAACTTTGCTGGAATCAGATGTGTTACACTGAGACAGTACCAGTTTAAATTACAGCAGAACTAAACCTAAAGGTTCCTCCAGAATTGTGCTATTGTAGCTAGGGGCAAGATTTGTTTCTGTTACATGATAAACCTAAAACAAATAGGCCTCATTCAGACTCCTTTGGGATAGGGCAGACCAAAGCTTATTAATTATTCCTCTTTTATAAGGAGAAACCATCAGGTTTCCTTCATTAGATAATCCTGTTTTTTCAGAAAACATTTACACATGTTCCAATACCCGGCTGGCAGTGGCAGGAACTCTTAAGTGGTTAGAGAAGTGGCAGAAGGTTAAATCATCTGACTTTGATGTTATGTTGATTGTTTACCCTTAGTGTACAGTAACATCTTAAAAAGAATGAAGCAAAGTGAGTGTATTCATTACTGGACAAACACAGCTGACAAGTTAAAGAGTATGTGACTCTCTTAAGCTGAGACCAAAGTGCTTCATTTATAATGGAGATTACGGTAAGAACCAAATGAAGTTGTCTGAGGGAAAATGATGTCTCCTGAGCCTTTATTCTGGTTTGGCCACAAGTTAATAACACAACCAGCACTTAACAACAAAATGCAGGACTGTATTATCTTTTAGCAAATGCCAGTCATGTGCAATCCAAACAGGTCAATTACTGGCAAATCTCTGAAGATCTCCTGAAACCTCAGAAGAGTTAGGGATGCCAAGAAAATGTCTAGATGCACAAAGACACAGGAACAGAAATAGGGCACAAACCAATTTGCAGAAATGGAACTTAACCCTTAGAGGGAAGAACCCAGCCTGCTACATATTCATTTTCATTTCATTAAATATTTATGGAGAGACATGCATGTAATGTGATTCTAAATTATGGAAAAAGCACCGTTTCAGCCACATTTACTCTATTTTTTTTCAACATTTCTGTATCTTGCAGGTGTAATGGACAAATGTGTTTTTTTCTGCCAACATGCTACTAGACATTTGAAAATTAACATGTTCTCTTGAATAATTCTAAATCAGGACACACACAAAATAGAGTGTAGAGACCAGTGATAACTCAATACGCATGTCTACAACCAATTAATATTAATGAAACCTGCACACAAGCATGTGGGGATAATTGGCCCCATTAAATTCCATTTACTCATGAGCTACTTTGTAACTTTTGCCCCTTAGTTATTGTAGGTTTTATCATGGATAAAAGTTGGAACGGTGTGTATGCCAACAGAGACTATTTCAAAAGCAGCTTTGTGAAAAAAAGAAAAAAAAAAGAAACAAGAAAAAAAAATAAAAGAGAGCTACCATAAAGAAACATATATTCATCCAAACTTTCAACAGCTAATGAAATAAACTTATCTTGCTTTAAAGTTTTATTGGGACATGACATCAAAGTACTTTAGGAGATGAAGAACCTCAGCCTGGATATATTTTTACTGGGGATCTCTACTGAGTGGTCTTTTCATTTGCAGGACTTTGTATTGAGGTGGGCAGACATGGTACTGATGACCCACATTTCAAACACAAACCCGGAGACCTGAACTTTAGATTTTTTTCTTAAATTCTGTGAATCTTGTCTTCACTGAGTTTTCTTTCATGCTTTTTCTATTTTCTGTCTGAGAAAGGGAGTAAACCAGGAGAGTCAATCTGTTCTTTTTAATAGCTTAGCTCTAAACACGTGATGATTGCTGACTTAGTTCACTGGAAAGGATGCACCTAACATCTTTCCTGATTAGTGCTAAGTGGATTTACAAGTTCTAGACAACAATGCATGAATCACTTTTATTATCTTTTGTCAAATAAGTGATATATTCTCCCTGGCTAGGAATGGCTGTTGCACTGCTCATTCTTTGGACATAATACAGAAATCAGTGTTTCAAAATCCCCTTGTTGAGGGCTTCAGGGCACCTGAGGAAGGCTCTGGAATCACTCTGACTGTCCCCAGACCTGAAGTGGGTCTACACAAGGTGCAACATCTCTATCAGCTTCAGACGGACACAGTGCTGGTTGCACCAGACCAGAATGAATAATCTCCAGACACGAGTTACTGGCACAATTAAAGCACAAGCACAGCTGACTGACTAACTGAACAAAAGAGCTTTGACAAAGCTTACAGGGGAAAAGCATATAGAGGAAATTCACTCTTGGTGTTGAATGCACCTGAGTAAAAGCAGGATGAACTGCTGATTAACAAGCTCAGACTCTGCAGACCAAATACCAAAGGATGAACAATGGCAATAACATTCTGTTATGTCTCTCTACAGTATGCGTGCAATTTATCATTAAGTTATATTCCATAGGCAGCTCCAGCAGTATGGTTTCACAGTCTAATTGATGCATATGAGCTTTGGCTTGCAGCTTTCAAAAAGTCAGAAGTACAGAGAATTCTGTTCTGTCCAACAAGAAAACCAAAGCCCTATAATATTAGCTATAAATGCAATAGATTTTTATGACTCTGCCACAGCTAATTCACTCAGTAGGGCAGAGCGCACACAGCTGTGTCTCAGAGGGTGCACATTTAACTGGGCTTTCCTCACAAAGTGCAACATGTTGATCCCTCCACAGAGCTCTAGTAGGTTTGGGAAGCATGACTCTTCTACAAAAGTCAGATGGACCCTTCTCTGAAGGGACTTATTTTTTCCCCACCTTGACGAGTTGAGTCTTTTTCCAACTTTTATCAGTTTGTTTGCTGCAGAAGGCAGGTTTACTCGTTCCTAGTTCTCAGGGTCACCTCTGGAGCCTTTGTCACAGATTTTCATCTTCCTGGGGCACTGAGGTCAGTGCAAATAAGTGATTACACTAGGCCATTACTGGCAATTTCACATCTGAGTTCATTTGCAAATTTGGAGTGGCTACTGCTCCAGGTGCCTGACAGTTTAATCTGATGCAGTCCTGGAGACGCTCTTGGTCTCACACGGGAACCTCCCTGTCCTCCTTTACTGATTATTGATGTAAATAACAGATTTATGTTTCCTGCAATGACTGTTTCTAACAGAGCTGCTCTTTTTGTACCTTTGTCATGTGGTGGCACTACCAGTTCACCAGCAGCCTTCTGGAGTCTGAGGTAACTGAATAGAGTTTTATTAGGTTTGTATGTTTAGCAAGTCACTTGTCAATACTTATTGTAGTTTCAGTTAACTTCTCCAAGTCTGTTCTATCTGTTTTTTTTCCATTGGACATGACTTACTTTCTGAAGGATGTGATAACCATATTCTCTGCCCTTTTGAAATGATAACTACTTTTGGTACTCGATGAGGCTGTTTAATGATACACATTTACAGTGAACCTTTATTGTACCTTTTAGCAGATTCCATGAGGACTGTGCTAGCTGCTCCTTTATTTACTTAACCTTAACATTTTAAGGTAAATTGCTGCAGAGCTCGATATTTTTGACTTTGTCTTTCTGTGAGGAGTTGAATTTGAGAATGGCACTGTCAGTGCATAATTCTTTTCCTTACACTTAGAAAGTTATAGCTGCTGAATGTATCTATCTGATCACTAAGCAGCACTGGCAGCCAGGTATCTCAGTCAATGTCTCACCTCAGCTCTCACTCCTCAGGTAAGCCATTAGGCCACCCGTCCAGAGCTGCACGTTACAGCTGCTCGCAGCAGTGAATGGGCTACTGTGGCACACGACACTGTCTTCTGGGGCAACTGTGAAAGCATCTTCTCTGGGTTAGACCATCGCCAAGCGAGGTGCTGTGCACATGTGCTAGAGTAGGCACAGTCCTCAGTTGAAGAAACTGCTGAAAAAATATTACCTTGAGTTTCCAACTTTTCAAGCTCTATGAGAAACAGAGTAATTCAGTCCTTTGGTGAAATGCTATGTGCTAGGAGAGCTCTTCTGAATTCAGTGCTTTCATACTACACTTGACCCGTTAGTTGAGTAACACAGTATGGCATTATCTGATTTCTCCAGTGCTTACAGCAAAATGACTTCATAATAAAAGCATTCACGTTCACCTATACAACTTCAGAGTTTGCAAGACTGTTATGTTTCTAATCATGAAAAACATGGCTTTATTGAGATGATAAAGTAGCCATAAATAAAGAGCTCACAGGAACGGGCTGACAAATAAACTTTTTATATGTTAGGTATGTATGGCAATGTAGTTTGTGGTGACAGCACATTGCTCAGAAGAGCAGGTCATATTCTGCTTCCTATTATACCAGTGTCAACTCAGAGAATTTCCATTGTATATATTTCAACCAGTTCAACTAAGATAAAGATCTCTAAGCAGAATTTCATAGCCTTTTTTGCCACTGTATAGTATTATTAAAAAAAGGAAGGACTATAAGGGTCAAATTACTTTCAATATTGTTTGGGATAATAAATGCACTACAAATGGTTTAGTCTCATCCATTACTCATAATAAAATCATGAAAAAAATGTCTGAAATAGATTTCAGTAAGATACTGAGCCCTTCTCCTGCACTGTTATGAAATTTAGGCATGTGACACAAGGCAATGCCTATCACAGTGACTGTCACTGGAAACCAGACACCTCAGGGCAAACATTGCCATTTTAGGTCTCACAATGACAGGACTTTGTATGCATCACGTGCCCAGCCCTTAGATTATTTGTAGCAAGCATAAATAAAGATGAAATTATAGAAAGGGAACCACAAGAAGAATAGGGTGCTGTAAGCAGAGGTAGGGTGGCAGAACAGTCTGGGACCAAGCACAGGCTGGTCTGAGCCCAGACTCTGATTCCCAGCCTCTTCCCTGGCTCATCTCTGGACCTGACTACTCAGGGGTGGTTGTGCTGGGAGCCCTACCAGCCCCAGCGATGGGGTGCTGCCTGCCTGGGCTGGCTGGACTCGGCAGTCCTTGCCATCCCTGAGAGTGCCACTGTCCTCACCTGAAGGGGAAAAGAAAGTGTTAAATGTGTCACAGGTTGGAAGAGGTGCCCGAGTGACTCTCCAGCCTGTGGGCAGAGGCCAGCCGCAGCCCTGTGAGGGTTCACCTACCTGGCAGAGCAGAGCAGAGCAGAGGCAAGCGGGTAAATGGAACTGAAGGCACCCAGAGACAGCGCGACGAAAGTAGGGCAACATCCGCACACAAAGCCTGAGCGGCTTAACTTACACTAATGGAGAAAGGGATTTGAATAGCTAAAAGCCAGTACATCGAACTGAGATGAAAATATAACTCTGAGTATGCATTTCAGGGCTGTAAGAGGACTGGTAGAGGGGAGAAATGATACCCATCTTGCTCCTGTCCTGGAGGATTTGTTCTCCCCCCTCCCATTTTTAATAACACAGAGATATGTTATTTTCAGTCTAAATCATGTGGTTTTGTATGTAAACTCAAGAACAATTGAAAATCTTGTCCTAGGCTTAGGAGAGAGATATATATGTACATTCATGTACAAACACCTTTTCACAATAGCATACACATACTTATACCCTCCCTGGCCCTCATTTCTCTGCCTCTGTGTTTCATTATGCATCCTCACAGAAAATGATGACAAATAACTACACAGAAAAAGACTTTTTTTTTTAAAAAAAATAAAACCTAGTATAGGCTGTTTCTGAGAGATAAATATAAAAATATATTAAATTTCTAATTCTCAATTAATCAAATGCTGTACACGAAAGAGCAAAGGGTAGATTCTATTCAAATTTGTAGCAATGTAAAAAAAAAAAAAAAAAGAAAAATTTTCTACCACTCTGTTCCTAAGTACCACAGAGGAATCTGTCTTTCTTTCTATAATATAACAGCATGGAGCAAGAAAACTTTGAATTTCAGGAGGCTGTTTCTATGTGAGCGTTCTTGCTTCAGATTAGCTCCACCATTCTCATTGGAGCGGGAGTCATGTAGCTTCATTCTCATTATATGTATGAAATTATTTAAGAAGAAACAGTGAGACTTGCCTGATGCAATGCAGAACATTGGCTGAAGAAGAGATGGGATCCAGGTCTGTGGCCACCTAGTTGTGTGGATTAACCCTTAGGCTTTTCAGCAGTGTGTCGCATACCAGAAAATGAATTTCTTACCTATTCTATTTTTTTTTTCAGTCTCAGGATAAGAGTAATATTTCAAAAGAAATTAGTGGGTATTGTATTGGATGGGAGGGGTTATTTTAAGCAGATGTATGGTTAATTTATTTCCTCTGGGTCAAATTCTGCCTGTGCTTTCCAATGTGCAGTTTATGCTGCCACCAGCAGCACTTCTCTGGGTAGCTGTCTCAGCTGTGGGACTGGCAGAGCAATGAGGGGCAAGGAAAGAGAAAACCCACGGGTTTGCCTGCTCACTTCATGAAGTGAAGGTGTATCCAACCCCCTGCCCCTTTTTGTGGTCTCGAGGGCCCTTCTTAGTATCAGCACTATACCTAACAAACATTTATTTCTTCTCCTTCTTTTGAACTGTGGCAAAGCTGGTAGAAACTGTCTTCTTATCATTGGAGAAAATTAAGGATCTCCTGGGAAATGCAGAGTTTTACTATTCTAATCTACTTTCTCACTGTCTACTTAAAAAAAAAAAAAGCTTGGTTCTTTTTTTTTTTTAACACATTGATTAAAAAGTTATGCTAAAATGCAGATAAACCACCTCTCTCAGCAGCCAGTGACACCAAGCTACATGTAGTCCGTGGAAAAGATGTATCTAAGAACACGTTTCATACTGTGCTTCCCTTCTCTTTCTGGCACAGCATGGAATTTAATCATATGTATGTGAGAGCCAAACTACAATAGTTTTGACAGCTGTGGGGGAAGGGTGGTCAGCGCTGTGGCTGAACTCCTCACCCGTTCCCATGGGGGAGAAGGTGCCTTGCAACCAGACAGATGGCTCCTACAGAAGGTCAGCAGAAATGTTCGTGCATACCCTACTTATTTGTGCACTGTATTCATTGATTCAGTCTGCTTCTGAGCCTCTCTCCCCCCTTTTAATAGGAATTTTATCATGTTTTTAAATCTTTGCCAATTTCAACGTGGCTGATTTAATTTCACACAAAAAAGTGTGGGAGCAGCAGCCTTGGTTCCCCTGGATAAACACCGGACTACGTGCTACTTGTGTTTGGCTATGTCAGCTGTGAGCTCTGGAAGTATGAAGTCCTGCCAGGCAAGACATAAATCTGTTGTCAATGAAAGGGGTACATTATCTGCTTCTCAGCTGTTTCTTTTCTAAACGGCTACCTGAGGTTTAAGATAAATATTCAACATGGTTATTTAAAAGAAAAAAAGAAAAAACAGAACACTTTCTCTCACGCATTGAACATTAATGGCAAATCCTAGAGAGCAGGGATCGGTCCTCATGGTGTGTCCCAGGTCAGCCTAGAAATGTAGTAGTGCAATGAAAGGATTTCTAAAGAAGCAAAGAATGTAGTAACCCTTTGGCTGTAATATACTTTGTACCTTCTGAGTCAGTCCCTTGCAGTGAAGCTGCCAGATTAACTCCCGAGGCAACTGGATGCAACTTTGATGGCTTGACGAAGCTGTGCCTTCCCCAGGAATGTATTCATACCAAGCGTAGGATTGTGAAGAGGGTTATGTGGAACTGGGATCCTTATTCTCAGCCAATGTCTTGTTATTCCCAGCTATCTTCATACTGAAAAGTGTGAAGAAATTGAACTGTTGAGAAGCCAAATGCCAATAGCTATAGAAGGTCGTGGATTTAGTAGCTCTCTGTGGATTCAGTCAATCTCTGCTCCATTTTCAACTCCTGTACATGTTAGATTTGAATTTTAGTATTTCTGCTACCATTTCAAGGTGATCTCAGTTTTGTGTGGGTAAGCTGATATGGTTCCCTGGTACTATTGGCCATACACTATCCCACTCCCCAAAACATCCCCAGTGCTCATCATCAGCTTTCTGTGAAATTCAGCTCTTTCTCACCCCCTTAACCCCCTTGTGAATTCTTTACAGCACCATATGTAAATTTGTCAGCTTCTCACCCTGTGGTCTGCCTCGTCCAGCAATTTCTTGTGCCATGTCCAGCAGTTTCTCACAACTTGTTCTGTCAGGTATGCCCCAGGTCAGTGCAGTGGTCCCACCGCCTGGCTGCAGCCCCGGCAGTCAGCCTCACCACCTCAGCCTGCTGCTGTGGGAGAGAAAAAATGCTAACTACGGTATATAAAAAGTAAAACTAATGAATTTTATAGATTGAATATGATACCCTTTTCTCATGCTGCCTACTTCCTGATCACTTATGGAATGAATTATTAAGTGAGAGAAGAGGACGTACCATCTGGTCCCGTACAAAGGTAAAGCCTTCAATTAAATAAGAGCTTGAAAGGGACATAAAGATGTTTGTGACCAGCCTAAGGAACTGGAACCCACTGCGGGAAGCTGCTCCAGTGGATGATGGGTTCAAATCTGACAAAAGAGAACTTGGAGTTGAGAAAATGGTAGTTTAGGAGAAATGTCTTTGAATGAGGAGGAATGGAAAACTAGATAAAACCACGGTGATTGTAGGAGCTGTAGATAAGATTATATATGTTAGATTTAGACAGGTCTTCAGAGGAAAATAAAAACATCTCAGTGTAAAAAAATCAGCTACAATATCACAATATACAATATCAGGCTTATAAGTGCACAGGTCTTTTTATATGCAATTTTGGAAAACCAAGCTATGCATGTATGATTTGTTGCATTTTTGTTGTAGAAGGCTTGATCCCCTTTTTATGATTTTAGGATTAATAAACATTATCCAAGTCAAGCATAAAATGAGCAGCACCTCATTCAGCACATTCACTGGAATTTCCAGTGTATTTATCATTTTCTGCAGGGAGCATGGTTATAGCAATGATTAGAAAACAATATGGCAGGAAACTCTTGATGTTAAACATTTGAGTTATGTATCACAGATTGTCCCAAATTCTCTGACTTTTTAGATTTAAATCTTTTCAAAGTTTTCCTGAAGCTTTTGGCACATTTTTTGCAAAATGTGTACAAGAAAGACAGAAGATTCATGGAGGACTCTAGCCTTCTGTTATTGTTTAAACACTGATGCTTAAGGTTTAAATTTACAGGGAACAAATCATTCTACATCAAAACTAAGGTGTTGCATGTTTATTTACAGACCGAGCTCCAGTAGTAATGTGTATTTGTCATGGAAACTGATTTGAATTTAATTCTAAACCCTGTTTTGCACCAGGAAAATGTGAGTTTCATTTTACTTGTCTCTGTTTTTAATTATAATTTGACAAAAGAAATAACCGCATTACCTATTTGATTTGCCAGAACTTTATCCCAGCACCACCTGTTGAGCCCTCGGCACTCGAATCCTGACATATAGCAGAGAACAAAATTATGCAGTTGGCATACTAACCAGCAAGGATGCCAACAAAAGCATAATATAGCCTTTGTACTCAAAGTACAACAAAATATATATTAAGCTACCAACTGCAAAGGTTTAAGCAAGCCACATTTAATTATACATGAACATATCTTTCCAACAAATAACACAGTAGAAAAATGGTATGGAAGTTAGAAAGGACCCTTTTTGTATGGTCTGCTTTGGTAAATATTGCAAACTTAAAATAAATAAAGTTTCACAATACCATAGTAGATTTACATTAGAGATGGCAAGATGATAGCCATCTAGTTTATACAAACAGATGGGTTCAACACTATCAGCTTCCCAGTTCAAACAAAACACCCCATGTTCATTTCTGGTGAGGGAACCTACCTAGCACAGCACTGGTCTCCCAGGAAGGTGGAAGGAGAGGCTGCCAGCACCAGTCTGGATCAGAACCTTTCTTCTGCAAGTGATTGGGACTGAGACCCACTGTGTCTCCGAGATGTGTTTCTCCAGGCAGTGCTTTGCCAGGAGAGTAATCACAACTGCTTTCCTGGCTCTTCTGACCTGAGACCTGCACAGGAGAGGGGACAGAAGTTGAAGAGAGATCAGAGAGGTTGGTAGGGATGAGTCAAAGCCTCTGCTGCCCAGTTCTGCAGAGGTCAGACGAGGGCTGCACAGGGGGCTGTGAACTCACTGGGGATTTGCACACTGGGAAGGGCTAGCTGTGCTGCTAGCAGTGATGCTGGGGTTTCCAGAGTTTGTCCCAAAATATGAGTTAAATCACTGCACACTTTCTAAGGAGCTATTTTTAAATACTGGTGACAATGGCACTTTACAGATTTTTATTACCTCCCCAATAATCCTAAGAGAGAATTAAATCTGGGAACTTGATGATAACATTGTTGATTCTGTTGGCCAGAAAAATGACATTAGATATAAAACAAGGACTGTGTTTCAGGGTAAGAAGAAATCAAGGAATGAGATCTTACTCCTGCTCACCCAGAAATCACCACAACTGCCCTTAGACAGAAAGGCAGAAAGAGTTAATTGACCCACAAGGAAGGGAAAAGCAGTTTGGGAAGTACAAGGAGAGGTTAATTGCCGGGGTTGGAAGAATTCTCCTGCTGCATTTGTGCAGGCCTGAGCACCCAGGTTCTGATGCTAGCTAAGGCTTTTGTCAACATTTTCATACGAAGCATAAATGAAAGACCATTAAAACTTTGGATAAGGAACCAAAATGTTGTAGGTTAAATAAGATATCTCGAAAATCTTTTAGAGACAATGGAGTACATCTTTAAAATAGCTTGGGAAAAAAAGGGTAAACAAGGAAACAAGCCAGCTGTAAATCACAGAGTAACCAGAAGATTTTACTTACTGTCCTAACTTTTGCACTCTGAGCTACTTAACTAATTGTTAGCACTGTAGGCTGGTACGAGCCTAAATGGAAGAAGTACCTCTTGGCACCTGTTAACTCTCCCTAGGTACAAAGTCCTGATGCGGTTCTGATAGGATCCCTGAACAGTATATATGCAATCCAGAAAGTTTAGTGAGTGAGAAAGTCCTCTGATAGAAAGCTGATAGTTTAAAATTGTATCCAGAAAAGCAGAGAATAATTTTGCATGTGGATTTGTTTCTTACCAACGCGTTGCAGCAGTCAGCATTCAGCAGAGGTTGTAGAATCTCCATCTCCAGAGGGTTCAATTCAGCCATGATGGAATGAGACCTGCTTTGAGAAGGGGTTTGGACTAGATGACTTCAAAAGGTCCCTTCCAGCCTAAATTATCCATGATTCTAAAACTGACCTAAAGGAATCAGAAACATTTTCCTTACAGTTTTTATTAAATTAACTTTTACTGAAATGCAATTTTTTTGTCCTATTTGTTCAGAGGCTGGAATTATGTATGTAATATTTATAATTGTTTATAAATTATAGTTTTGTAATTATATATGTAAAAGTACTTATATTATTTATTTACTTCTTGTTTAAGGGATTGATCAAATAGAAGTAAAATCCATAAATGGTCCAGTAAGCATACTGGGTGCCTGTGGTGTAATCCCAATGAGCCAATGAAAGTGATTGCCTAAAACTCTAAAATGGTGGCTTGAAACATACCCCAACATCCTTAATCTTTCTGTTGTGAAAACGTAAAGTGACAATTGTTAATGAGAAAAACTTTCCTTCAAAACTGTAATAGCAACTGTAAAACACTTTCTAAGAGATAGACCACATCTAGGAAAGCCAAATCTAGTTGATCTCTCCTTCTCAATTCCAAATATCCTTTGTGGTAACCACATTTCATTCAGGAAAATAAGACTAGAGGAAGTACACATGTCGCAAATAGTTTGGCATCTTCCACTTCTAGATTTCTCAGATGTCTATCAGCCAAGAAAATGTTCCAGCATTTTAATTTCTTTCAGAAAGCTGATCCCATGTAATCTTTACTCTTGATGAAGACTTCAGATGAAATATCTGGACAGTGTTCAAATAGGGCATTAAATAAGTCTCCTATAACACAATCCATCATCTTCTAATTTCTTGCTTGTTCAAAATAACTACAAATCCTTAAAATACAATGTGGAACTTTGAGTTTTATATTCATAAACTAGTAAGAAAACTCACTCCAGAAACACACTGCATTGTTTACTGCCTTCCATGTTATCTATCTCCCAACATACGCAATTTTTTTGCTGCCTTTCAAAGGCATTGAAAACACTGGAACACTTTCTTGCCTGGCAGACATGCAAGGAAGCTGCATGAATTGATCAGCAGTCTGAGAGCTCTACAAGTGGCTTTTTCATCCCTGGCTGTGCTTTTGAGAATGTAATAAACCCACCCTGAATATTTGAGGTTGGCATTTCAGTTTGAAATTGAACTTTTTGCATGTAAAACAGCCACAAAAACTGTGAAGATTTACAGGTAGATTACAGTGGGCTGTGCAAAAGGCAGCATCTTTTCAGGCAATCTTCGAAGTCTGCTCAGAGTAACCCAAGTGCCTCAGATACTGCTCAGCTCCATTGCCATTCAACAGGTAATGGCTATTAGTCCTTTGTATCATCATATAAAGTGGGATGCATGTCACAATTTAATTGAATCCGATTCATTTAAAACTGGACCATTTGGGGAAAATTAATAATTCTGGAATTAAATGTCAGTGGTTCTTACATTAGGTTGGTGCTCTGTGTCTGTAGCGCTGCTGCAAGCGATTGCCCCAAGTTTGCATCACTTGCCTCTTACTGTTTGCGAGTTCTGATAGCACATCACGTATCCTTTAGCAGAAACCAGTGACCCTGGGGATCCTTTCACTTGAAGCTTGAGTTTACCTGTCACTGAAGGTGACTGAGGTCAGCTGGCTTAAAATGACTGATCTATAATCCACGCTTCCTGAAGGGATAAATTAAATCCAAGGAGAGTGTCATAAATTCCCAGGGAGATCTTAGTATCATAAAAATAGACTTGACACAGCTCCAAAGTTTAGCCTCTGCCTTGACAAAGAGGAATCAAAATCAGCTTTGGTGCAGATCCTCCACGGGAGATACTTCTCAAAGTGCTACTGAGCAGTCTGTGCCTTCCTTATCTTGTGGCAACTCGTCACTGATCCCTCTGCCAGCTTTCAGTGACAGTGAGATACCGCAGCTGACTAGAAGTGGGAGAGAAAAAGAGCAACGTGTGGTTTCATACTTCCCCCTCTACTTCTCTGTATCTCCTCCTTTACATCATTGTTCAGGAAGATACTTCTGTAGAACTGGGCTCAGGGTGATTGACGCAGGGCACAGACAAGTGTTTCTATAGAAAAATCCTGACATTGAATAGAATTCTATAGAAACAGTTCTAGGAGCTTAATGTATTTGTAGAATTAATCTTGCTATAATTTTTTTGAGCCACCTAGTAAAGATCTACGTCAAGAATAATATTTGCTGTTGCATTCTGTGGAGTTTTTGCTGGAACTTGTCCTGTTCTGCTTCCTGCCCATCATAATCACATCGTTCCTGCTGCAACCCGAGCCTTTCACCGTACTGGAAGCTGGTTGAGATTTACCCAGTACTGCTTCCCAACACAAAGTGATTTCCTGTCTGGAATGACTAAACTGCTGCACTGAGAAGAGAAGGAATTTAATTTCACTGTCACTCTCTGAGCTAGCAAGATGATTCATCGGTTTGTTTATGTACTGAAGGCTGCCAGTGAGGAGCATGCTTTGGTAAAGGGGCACTAAAATGGGTGATGATTTCATTTGGCAGCACCTAATATCGACTGTTTACATTGGCACTTACCCATTTAGGCAGCTATGTAGACTAGGCAACTTAAGAAACAGGCATGAAATTATTACCATAAATTGTCTTCAAAGAATTGTCTTGATTCATGATTGTCTTACAATGTATAAACACATTTTACCACAATGATTTTGCCCATTTCAAGGGATACCCGATACACAAGAGACTTTTTCTCTTCATATGGCAGTAAAACCAAAACCACTATGGCTCTTGCCAAACTTGTTCGAAGTTTACTTGGATTTGGTTGGACAAATGTGGTGGAAAATTATATCCAATGTTTTGGGTACTGGCCCACGCACCTCCTTACATCTCAGCAGGGCCTCTTCCAGCTTTTAATACAGATTTCTAAATTAAGTTTGTTTTTGTTTGGATTATACTATTAAAAAATAGGCCATATGAAACAGAATGTCATTTTGGCACTATAAAATGTAGCTCTTCCTGATAATTTTTTTCCTAATTGGAAACAGTAGCTAGTGATTTCTGCTCTGCTTTTCTTGGATGCTGCTGTTCTAGGGTTATCTATTGCCTGTAAGAACAACTGCAATGCACATTCTATTGAACTAGATCATCTTGTGACGGAGCTAGAGATGACACAATGCTATACTGAAGGTATCTGGTACAGTGGCAAAAAACATGGGGCTTGTCCTGTCTCACTACCAACTTCATTAAATTTCCGTGCGGTGGGTAGTTGAGTGAAATCAATAGGGTATCCCGCTGGACTTTTTAATAGACTATGATATATGTTATTGACAAGAATTATGCAGTAATGGAGGCATTCTTGTTTCCCCTTAAGTTCCAGCATTGTACAGGAGGAGAAGGGAAATTAACCTGTTTAAAAATCCTAAAACATTATTTTGAAAGATTTCATTGCTTTATATGTTTATAAATTAATAATATTTCAGATCTTTTTCAGTGTCATTTGAAACAATCACAACAGAAATATTTTGCCAGAAGGAAAGTTTGCAGACAGCAGGTTAAGACATTTTCTTGGTTGTCTTTGGCATTTCTGGTATTTAAATCTGGGGTTCCAGCACTGTCGATACGTACGGGACTCTTAACAGGAGTTATAAGCAGAGATCAATAGTTATTCCTACAGCAGGTCATCAGGTACATAACTTACGGAAGTGGAAGGCTCAGTGCTTTTGACCTCTCTCCTACCTCAACAAATAAATCTGAGGGTAGGGCAGGCGTATCACTGGTCTCAGGCTGGGGTCCTTCTGGAAATTCCTCCATTAAGTAGAGACCCTCGAGGGAAGAATTAATTTGTTTAACCTGGTTTGGTACTGTGTTTGCATATGAAGCACGAGTGTGCCTGTGACAATTGATAATATGTGGTTGCATTCACAGAGGACTTGGGGTCCTCTCTGCTTCCTGGGTTAAAAGTTTGGTACACTTGTGGGTAAAATCTGGTAGTGAAATTTAAGTAGGTGTCGTTAGAGATGGGCTAAAATTCAGGAGAATTATCTTCTGATTGGGAAATTTTCCCTCCTGAAAGCTCCACCTTTGTTTTGATGATCGTTTTGAGGGTCAGAAACTCAGTAGGAAAAAGGCAAAGTACTTACAGGGTGTAGAATACCCTGTATTCTAGAATCACCCACAGAAGTAGAATTCAAATCTCTCCAGCCTCTGGTGTAACCGGAGGGCTTTGGTTCCCCTACAGCAACAGGATTTGATCATTCCTGCGCTTCTGACACTTCCGTAGAGGCAAGGGGGTGACGCGCCTTAGCTAAGTGACATCTCTCTTTTACTTCGTTTGGGCCGTAAACTCGCCCGTGTGTCTGCGGTGAGGACACCGCCGGTGCCCGTCCTCCAGCAGGGGGCGCTGCCGGCCCGGCCTGGCGGTGGGACGGGGCCGGGGTCGCGGGGGGGCTAAGGGGGCGGGCAGCGGGACGCTGTCGGCACCGGCAAACCGCTTATAAACGGCTCCGGTAACAGTTATAAATTGATAAGCACGCTTTATACTTTTGGGAAGCGGCAGTTGTTTTTCACCTGTGTAACTTCAAGGAAATTTGTGAGGTGCATTTTTTTTTTTTTTTTTTTTCATATGCAGAATATATTCCTGAAGAGAAACGTGAGCCGCAGAAATTAATTTCCAAAGAAGAAAAAAATATTGAAACATTACAATTTAGAAGGATCCTTAGATACAATTTGGATAATATACTATTCAGAAAGACCTTTCTTGGGTGGATTATTATTATTGTTTTTTGAACATTGCCATTCTTAGATTTTGTACAAGTTCGTCACTGAAGATGGACTGTCCAAAAACTGCATTATATTTAAATATTTTTTTTTTCCCTGCCTTTCTCTGGTTTACTTTTCTCCTTTAGCTGAGAACTTTTATTCTTGTTCAACTTCAGGGACACTGTGGGCAGAAGACATAAACAACTTTTCTCCCAAATCACCTATTTATTTATTTTCTACTGTGTTTTTGACATTTCTTTTGAGAAAGAGGAAGTGAAAAGAGAGAGGGGCCTTTCTTTGGAGTTGGAGACTCAGAGTTTTTTTGTTATTTGGATTATCAGGAGTCGCGAAAAATACCTTCAGTGCACAGCACCGTCCAGTCTCCTGATTTATCAGGCCCCTGTGGGTCCTGGGTGCTTTTTGCCACCAGCCCTCCCAGGCTGGCACTGCCGTGTGTCCCCGCAGGGAGGGCTGCCTGGGCTGCCCCGCTCCCCGCAACAAGGGTTACCCTCTGCCTACACGTCACCAGAGGCCTGGGATACAAGGAGCAGAGATTATACATCTCCTTTCCACTTTCTGGGTCATGTCCAAAGCTACCTACCACAGATATTTGTAAAACCTTAAATATCTCAAACTGCAGTGAGAAAAATAAATCCGGTTTATTACCTGGTGCTTCTTCTTCTACGGATGTGGCTTTTATTGTACCTCTCCAGTGTTGCTCTGAACTTTGTTTCATAAATGCCTACATATAAAAAAAAAACAAAACAGAGAAGCCTCTGGGTACATTTATATTATTTCTCTATTCTTTGATTCCTTAATATGAAATAAACTGAATCAACCATTTTGGTTTACCTTTCTATGCTTAAAAAAAAAAAAAGAAATATGACAGCTTGTGGCTTTTCTCCTCTGGATGGCAGTAACTCCTGCTTAAACGTTCATGACCCGTGACTGCAATATCCCGCAGCAAGGGATTTCCTTTTCTTTGTCAGAGTGCTATCCAAAAGAAACATTTAATTTCACTCGTTCCATGTTTTTTCAAATCTAAATTTGAAAGCTAAGTCAGCTTTCAAATAAGGAATCTGTTTAATGTAAAGATCTAATTGCACGAGTTCTATGTATAAAAACAGAACAGAAATCAGAAGAAAGGAATAGATGCTGGGTATTTCTATCTATTAGTATCTGATTACGTGCTCCATAAAAATTAATGAATGTTGCTGAGAAAATCAAATTCCTTGACATTAAACAATGAAGCAATACAAAACATAAAGAAACATCCTGCCCTGAGAACATCTGCCCCTTTAAATGTTCTCATTGGCACAGTGCACATCTGGATTTCTTGACTATTCATTACAATGTGAAATTTTAAAACAGAAAATAGATCCAAGCAAAGGCGATGTCCAAACACCCACTGTACAGCCACGTAAGTTGGTTTAAACAAGAGATATGAGAGAGAATTAAGCCCTTCTCGCTCCACGTCTGACCAAATAACATTTTTGCAGGAACAAAGCTACATTTACTTCGAGGACTTGGGTCTCCCCACAAGCCAGGACTTCTATTGCCTTGTTATACTGCTGGTGAAAATGATGCAGTTCAGAGCAATAATTTCCAGAGCTGAGTGCCTATACTTACATAACTGAATCTGCACTTTGGGTATCACCAAAGTCCCTTGACACCTTCCCACTGACCCAGAGCAGTCAGCCTTATTTCTGGGGTGCTACGAGGGCAGTGCTCCCCAGCCCCTGGCTCAGCAACAGCACACGGTGCCTCTGTTTCCTAATATATATTATTCTATCAGGGAGAAAGGAACTGGTTCTTCATGTGCATTCAGTTCTTGGTCCATGGGCTGAGATGGCCAGTGCACGTCCAAGAGTGGTTCTTGAGAAGTGGGTGTTTTTTTCTGCCAAAAGCATAATGCTACCGACTGTTTTGAAAACAAGGTTTTCAAATGGAGAAAAAACCTGGGCTCCTACAACTGGGAGAAACCTTTCTGCTCACATATTTTTTTCAGTGGAAAAAACAAATTTTGCAAATTTGGCAAGTTTATGTTAATTTCTCCAGAACCAAGACACTATTTAGATTTTTCCCCCAGATTGCTGGTGCTCAGAAAAGCCACTTACTTACACTGCTCTATTTCTACCACTATTATCCTGATCTTCAACAACACAGTAAGGTTCTGCCCATTCATCTGTCCTTCCTACATCTGAACAAGGGAAGCAAAAGAGATTTGTGGTAAACAAGCCAATTCTATAAAGGGTCCTACCTAAGCATTGGAGGTCCTCTGTGGTGATAGAAACATCAGTCCAGCACTGGAAACTATGAGTTTTGGGAAGGCACAGTTTCTAATGAGTTTCTTTCACACACAGGGGAGAAAAAATTGTTACTGTCCTCCTGGAAAAAGAGTGGCGCTTATTTCCTGGCATGAATCCAGGTCCACAGTGCAGAGGAAAAGAGAGAATCACTGATACACCATCTAGACCTCCCCTGTTTCATTGTCTAGGTAATTTTCTTGAGGATCATAGCAGATGCTTTAGCTTAAAGCAGATCCATAGCTTTAAAGCTCAAGAAGCTTTAAAGACTGAAGATATCACTGGGAGATAAAATGCAAATTACTCCAGGTTATTGCCCTGGCCTCCATTTCTGGAATGTCAGGAAACCTGAAAAGTAATAATGTGGATGCAGCTAAGAAGGTGATATTACAGCTTGCCACAAATCTGAGCTTTCAGCCTTTCAAAAAACAAAAGTAGATAAATCATTTGTTACACTGGTTTTACTGCAAGTCCATACTTTTGAGATTCCCTGATGTGCTGCAAAATTTTCTCTGAAGACTTCATCAAGTTCTAGACCCGGCATCAATTTGTCAGCAAAAGATAAAAGCACTTTGAAAAGCTGTTGCAGCTTATGTTGACTTCTGAGCTTGGTGTGGGGTGGGGGGGAGAAAGAAAATAAAAGGGGGGGACGTGCAACACATAGAGGGAAAATACATGACTAATGGCATGTAGAAGTCCTTTTCTGTCCTATTAAACATAACACTCTCTCCACTTCAGCGTGTGAGTTTGTCTCTGTTCACCATGGTAGCAGGTAATAGAAGGACAGACATAGTAAAAGATTAAATAGATTAAATTGTCAGCTGCAGATTTACTTTTATTGTATAATTTTCTGGGTACAAGCTTTGTCTAGAATGTGGGAGGAAGGTTTCTGACATATAACTTTGGCTCTCTCAAGCTGCCCTATGAGCAATTTGAGCAGCACTCTGCATGGTTTCTTTTTGAAAAAGATGTAATGCATAAATCTCGCCTTTTCCTTAGCTCCAGACAATGTCTGTACCCATTTCCTAGACGGTGATGTGTACACATGGCATAGTAGAAATACAGACAGAACACATCGCAATGCACATATTTTAAAAGCTCTATTCTTCATCTCTCTGATATACTAAAATGGAGGCTGATGGAAAACAAAGATGCTTTCCTGCGTGGTGCAGGATGCCACTGTGACAGCCGAGGTCAGGAGAAGAGAAAGCATGCATAACATTTCAGGCTGAGGTCCAAAACCGAGAAATTTCAAGTTTATTGTGAGGACAGAAGAGCACTGTGCACTTGAATTTCTAGCTTTTGGCACTTACTCTACCCAGTTAGTTAGAAGGTTAGGTTATAGCTGGAGCTCAGTTCAAAAGGAGATTTCAAACAGATTAAAAGTTCCAGTTCATTACAAGCTCCTAAAATAAGTGAGACTCTCTGAAAGATCAGTTTCTTTCTGGATCCTGAATCATGCTTTAAATTACAATCATAAGCTATGGTCATTTTGGATTCTGATTTAGAAACACATGTATGGGATTTGTGCTAGCATTCCTAATGCCTGAAGTTACAGAACTGCCAATAGTTTGTCAAGAAAAACACTCATTCTGGACTTATTATAAAATAAAGAAAAATAATTAAAAAAACTGTTGGGGACAGCAGCCCTGTCTCCCAGACCAGAGATGTTTGCAACCCTAGAAGCTCAAATGTAACTGCAGGACAACTTGCACTGCGTGCAAGAAATGTGAAGTTTCTCTGAAATGCCTCCTTCTATTTCCCTGAACTAATTAGCAAGAGCAGCCTTCCAGAGCCTTATAACAAGGCGCAAGTTCTTTGCTTTCTTATGCAAATGCAGTGGTAGGAGCAGAGCCTTACAGTGCTGCCCTCTAGAAATGAGGGCAGGATAGGATTGCCTTTTTGGTCTTGGGGTAACAGAGGGATCTCTTCCAGAACATGCTTTCTGCCAGGTGCTGCATGAAGTTCTCTGCAGCGTTATATGAACAGACAGTACAAATAAAATTGATCATAGTTACTGCTACTTTCAGGTTTGTTTCACCTGAGCAAGGTCATCTTGGCTTGTCTTTATTTGTAGAATCAACTGCTGATTCTACCTGCAGGAAATCAAAGGAAAAACATTTCTCTGTGTGGGATACACACTTGTTTTTAAAAGAGCTGTTGTATAAAAAACTCCTATGCGTTCTGGGTTGCGGAGTTTCCCAAGGCAGACTTGTCATTGTTGATAATACATTAAGCACAATACATCAGCATGCCACAGAGAGAGAGTTCCCAGGATGGGCTATGCCCTTTGTACAGCAGTAAGCAAGAATGACTAAGGTATAAAAAGGCATACGGTGGGGAAATAGTTTTGTGAGCGAGGACTGCAAGGGCAGAGAAGACACAAATCCATGAAGAAATTAACAAGAAAAGAAGTATAAAAGGAATCAAAGGCAAGTATAGAGAATAGGCACACAGCCAAAAAATCACCTGTACATCAGGGCTGGCTGCTGGGGAAATGCTGGGCAATCCAGAAAAATGAGTACACTTTTTTCACCTGACGGCACAACTGGCTGCAGAGATGGGGTTAGTTTGACATCCATGGGCTCCCTCCTGCTGATGTTGCTGAATCTGAAGAATTTATTGCAGAACAATCCGAGCAGTATCTTGAATTCTGAAACTCATTTTCACACAACTAAACCACAGCAGTTTAATATTTGGGGACTGTAAGTGAAAAGAAAGAACAGAGTCAATTTGCAGTAAGCATATGACCTGTGATAGATGTTATTTTTAAGGTTATATTTAAACTGATTTATAAACTGGTTTCTTTGTAAATCAATAGTATACGATACCTCCCGCTGCTGCTAGCTTCCCCAGTTGTACTGTGTGTACCTGCATATCTACCTGATTTGATTTTCTGTCCAATGCTGCACTCTGTGGACCTTGCTAAGGTTGCAAAGGATCTTCAAAGTTACAGAATTGTCCTTGATATAGTTGAGTTGTAGTGATACTTTTTGATGAAACTCTATTTTTAAACCCATATATTCCACAGTTTCTTGCTTGTTATAGCCAACTTTTCACAACTGAGATGGATGTATTTGGTAAAACAAAAATCCCATGAAAATAAAAACCAGACCTTGTCATATTCACTTCAAGGGACACAGAAAAACTGGAAAAGTTTTGAGATGGTAATGGACTTTTGCATTGCCTAAAATTGTTCTGTTAGCAGCAGGCTGGCTGTTCAATAAGCCAAAGACATGAAGATACAAACCCTTGCATGGACAAATATGCCCAGATTCTTTGAATTTATAAAGTTTGCACTAGCAATTACTAAAATCTATATAAGTCATTCCTGGTGATTTTGGAAGGCTGACAAGAATGCCTTCATTTAACTTGTTCCAAGCAGGAGAGCTTCATGTGTTTGGGGAAAGTCAACAGACCTCCTCCTCCTTTTCACTCCTTTTACATCTTTAAAAAACGATTTATCCCATTATCACTCTAATCAAATTTTAAAAGCATGCAATTGCTCTGATCTTCAATACAGCAATGTCCCTTCAATGATCCCTCCTCTTCAGATGGATGCACATCCCAAGGTGTTTTGAATTGCACCCAGATGGCCAAGGTCTTGTGAAGCCATTTCAAAGGCCAAAAATTGCCAAGGTGTGTAGGTCTTGGCTAAGGGGAGTGCCACCTCTTTGCTTCAGTAACTGCTCAATTTAAGGGTGTAGGGGCTGCTATGGCAATCTGGTGTCATCCATCAAATCCCTTCTGAAAGGAATCTGAGAGCTAATCTACATTTTACAAAGCAGCTGCAAAAAGGACCAGTGATGCTAAATCACAGATTAGCAAGCTATTAGTATATCTAGCACACACTTTTCTTAGATTTTCTCAAGCTTAAAGGTTCTCTTTTGGTCATCTTTCTTGGCAGTGCAGAGCAAAGAATGACATATTTGCATGAGTTAAACAAATACTCCCTTTTGATTGATGGAAGCTGTTTGCTGCATAAGGAATTTAAGCAAATGACCCGGTTTGCTTTATAAGGATTAACACAGGAGCTTTTACAAAAAAAAAAGGGGATTGTCTTTTATATCATATCCTTAAATAGCACTAATGAAAAGTATCTGGTGGCTAAATAATAGTAGTAGTAGTAGTAGTAACAATAGTTGTCATCAACACCATCATCATCACCACCATCATCCCCGAGCGTGGTCCCCTCCTCACTTTGTGGATCAGTCATACCATTTGGGAAAAGACAACTGCAGCTGATGATTATGCCCAAGACTTGTCCCCACTTCACTGCTGCTGGCCTGTTTTCCTCTGTTGTTGCCCTCAGAATCTGGATGACATGGTTCTTCATTGCAGACAACACCTGAAAGGCCTTCCAAGGAGTGCACGTCTGTGCAAGGAAAACAAAGCAGCTCAAAGCACTCTGACTTGCTCACACCGCCGGGACAGACAGAGGGCTAAAAACCTCTTTATGATCCAGCATTTTCTTTGCTGCATCTGTTTGTCACCCTGTGATGGGCATGAATAGCAGGTGACAGAGTGTTGCTTTCAAGCTTTAAAACTTAGCTCTGCAGAGGCTGCTTCCAACAGGTGAGTGAAATGAAGAAAGAATGGGGCTCTTTTCATATTGATAAATCCAGCTGAATTGTGAGGATTCTTGAAAGTGTGTGAGGCTCTGATAAGAGTTTTATCAAGCATGTATTGCATCAACTGGCTGCTACACTGGCCTTCTAATCAGCTGGTTTTCCTAGCAACGGTACGGAGACAATAAGCTCACATCTATTGAGGAAGCATTTCGGTGTCAGTGGAGATGTTGTTACACTAATTTATGCTTGAGACCTGGTGTAAAGGAGGACAACCAGGCCCCAGTTTTAAATACGCCCAAATTCTGGGGGAACCGAAGATCTTTAAAAAATCCTGTTCAGTGTAAAATTCTGTACTGCACATCCCTCCATATATATGAGAAAGAATATGTATTTAACATGTTCATTGGGGAGTCAACAGAAATAACTTTTAATAATTAAATAAAAACCTGTGAGAAATCTCCTTTCCAGGTGTGTTTTTAATACATGTAATTAAGTTTTAACAAGGTTTATTCAGCTCTATAAGGACTTCGCATAAAAGATTTAGTGGGAATGCAAAGGACAGAATTCCTGATCCAGAAAGGAGAAAAAAGCCCAAGAATATAGTTTCTTTTGTTAAAATGAGACTGAATTTGCAATTTCTTGGATTAATCTGGGACAGACTTTGAGAGTGCAAAGATCTGAGAATGTTGAGAGGTTTCAAGCATTCAGTTTTTCATCACTGGCAATATTAAAATCCCTAGGAAAGATTATTCTTTGTCTTGTACTTACATAAAGACACATTGTACTTACATACAATTCCACTTAGGAAATGCAATAGCTTGATTTAAAGGGAATTATTTCTGAGCATCAAAAGTGGTAAGAGAATATGTCTTGCCTTGAAAATGAAAGCCACCCTAGAATCTGCTCTGCCCATAGAGCAGTAACATTCACTACAATCCATATCTGTGCACCTCCTTTGAAAGAAATTGGACGGCCTTTCCTGAAGCTATTCTGGGATAATTGTATCTTTGTCCATTATAAATTCACATATGTTTTTATATGCAAAGCAAGGGTCCCATTGGCGCCATTAGAAATAATCCTTTAAGAGATTTCCAAAGGTAAGTCTTGCGTAACTTTAACAGGGAGTTAACTAAACACTCTACAGAAATTTTATTTTTCCTCATAAGCAACAATAAATCCCTGTAACTGCAAAGTCAGTCATACACAATCACATATGCTGGCATAAACGTAGTCATGCTCTCACTCCTATAAAAAGTAAATAAATGGTGCCAACAAAGTCATACCAACATGTAAGAATAAACCTTTTGTTTTAAAGCATATATAACCAAAGAAAATTTTATAAGCTTTAAAAAAATTGCTAAGGGTCAGGCCTTTTCTTTTTGGAAGTCTTTCTCAGTGACTGGATCACCAGAAGATTGCTTGGTGTGAGTTCTGCATTTTAGTGTATAGAGGCTACAAAATAATGAAAAAGCTCAGTTTAGTTGAGATTGGGTCCTATTGTTAGTAAGTTACTATAGAAAGAGAGTAGAAATACATTTGTCTGGATCTGTCCTTTCATTGCAATCCTATCCACTGCAGGTAGCACTAGGGAAGACTTGTTTTTCCACCTACGTTCTGTGCCTCTTTATGTTGCCTTAAGCTCAACTCAGGAGGGTAGGGGACTTTCACAAGTCTGGTGAAATACTGCACACTGACTTCTCATGGACTTACTCAGAGAGTGTAATGTGCCTGCACTTATCTGCCAGAAAAATGTGTATTTTTTCACCTAAAAAGTATTAAAACATTTCATTGCACTAGAAAGCTGTCATATGAAATTTATATGATAGCTGTTACAGCGGAAGTGTCACAGGAATTAACATATAGGAACATCTCAGTAGCCCATCTAAAGTGATATGCTCTCTCTCCAAGTAGTCAACCACAAACATTTCGAAAAGGAGGTAGGCAGTAATCAGGATAAGGGCTTAAAATGAACAAAAATGTTTTGATCTATATGCAAACCTACCCAGAGACCACTGGAGTCCAGATTTTCAGCACAATCCTCTTTGTCTGCTAATGCTAAGAACAGTGCAGTTATGCACAGAGGACAACTTGCATGCTTATGCATAAAAAAAATGTCTATACTTTACAGTAAGCACAGTTAACAAGGTAACTATGGGCTTGTGGATCCCTCCTTTACAGTAAGTACAGTGAACTTACATGTGATAGACCTCAGTCATTCCAAGTGACCAAAATGTTTGAACTGTGATGTTACTTACGCTCGGCTTGTTCTAGGAGATAACTGACTGCTTTACAGAAGTCTTGCCCTTTTACTGGAGACGTTTTCAAATTGGCAAAGCTGGTTGGGGCAATGTGTCTGTGAGACAAGAAAGACCAGAGTCATCACTTGCAAATGAGGATACAGAACAGAAAGATATGCTTCTACACCTTAAATTTAACTGAAGAAAATGCAAGTTTAGGTGTATCTCTTACAGTTAGACTGTGTTATATGATACATTCTTCCAAGGTGCCTGTTTAAACCAAGTCAAAATGTACAGTATCAGGATTTAATTCTGGAATGGACTTATAGTCCTCATGTAATAAAAATGACTTGTATCAAAGTATCAGAAAAAGTGTGTATACCATGTAATATTTAAATGTATTTGCCAAATTACCTGAAGGATGATTATTAATGGAAAAAGGTGGATATATTGCCTTTGGCAGAGAGTTCATTAACTTACAACTTAAGGAACAGTTTCAGAAAATCAAACAAACCCCGTGGCTGATTTCTCCAATTTTTGACCATCTGCATCCCTCTGGAATATTCACATAGAAATGACATATTTGAGAAGTTGTAGTTTGGTTGGTGTTTTTTTTTTTTTTTTTCTTTTTTTTTTTAACAGAAGCATGTAATTCTCATTCACAGTTTGTTGTGAAGAAAAACTTCAACACTTCTAAGAAATTATGAAAGAAAGTGGTGAGCACATAAGGTTCTTGCTACATCTGTTAGGGAGCAGAAAAAAAATCACAGAGCTCTAGAAGTCTGGGGAGGATAATAAGAAAATTGGAGGAAAGGGCTGTATCTCAGGGACAGGTACACACGTGACTGCGAAGCACAAACACTTATTCCAATAAAGCTCAGAGTGCCTTATAATGACATAATAAAAGAAGCATGGGCTATACCTTCCCAGAAAAAAATTCAGAAAACTCTACTGAATGTTTTCCTCCTGAAAGACTTTTTTTCAGGTTCTTCAGGCAAATAGAATGATCTAAGCTAATATATCTTACCTACAGTAACAGAGAGCATAACATGTTTCTTAGCCTGCAGCACATTAATAGTCTCTAGTATCCGACTGATACGAGGTAACTCATATTTCTCAGATGATGGAACCCTGTGGCTCCATTGTGAGATTCCAGATTAAGAGATTTACAGAGCATATAATCGTTATAATATTCTCTTACCTAGGTTCCAGGGCTTCCACCATGGCTTCAGTGGTAGTATTTCTGTCTCTTGTATTAATTGATTGCAGCTGGGAAGATTTCGGGTTGCCCTATTTAGCAAAGACAGATCTCAGATATTTTAGAAAACAGTAATATATTTGGTTGCTTGGTAAGGGATATGTTGATTTATTCACCTAATTTTTGTAGGATGGCTATGCATAAAGTCTCTTATTTTGACACACGGGGCTGTAAAAAGAGAGTGACTCTTGGGCTCTGGAGCATTTCTTTTCTGCCTGGATATTCTTCGCAGTGCTAAAATTGGATAATATACTGTTACATGTTAATCCACTTTGTGAGCTTTTCTGAAATAATCTAGCCCAGTTGGTTTTCACCTTTTTCAATTTGCAAACCTCTAAATGTTTTCCAGTAAGATTATGAAGCCTCTCTGCAATCTGAAATTAAGCTAACAGGTAATAGCCTTGCTTTCCTTTATTACTTTTCAGGGATTGCTTGGAAATGGTCCCTTTGCAGTGCTTGCAGGCCAGAGGTTGAAAACCACATGTAAATTTATGGCCAAAGTCACAACTAGAGTAACTTGGCATAATTCCACCGATTTCAAAGGAAAAATCCTTTGATAGTATCAGTTAGAATAGTGGCTAGTTTATTGTACATTAGCTGAAGAACTTCCCCTGGCTTTAGTCCTCGCCTATAACTTTCATTGTGAATAGGATGGAACTGCATTTCAAAGTAATTATATCTCCATTTGGATATATTTCTTACTTACTACCCAGACCAGAACACATCGAAGAGCCCAAAAGGAAGCTCAACAAATTTTTACATGGGAAAATTCATGAGAAAATTCTTAAAATTGTGTTCTATGCTTGGTCTCAGATGTATCCTAGATGTCTAATTTTAAGATGACTCTTTGGTCAGATATCACCTTTTATGTCAGTGTTGCAGTGTAACATACGCACAACTCAGTTACTAACATAAGTTTTGCTTGGCTTCTCTGATCAAGGAGTTCTACTGTTAAAGTCTTGAGCAAGGTATCAATGTCTCTGAATAGAGTTATGCTGATTTACACCACATGATCATATGCACAATTGTTTAAGATGCTTGAGGTTCCTCATGAGTGCAAAGAAAAAAATGTTGCTGTTTCATCAGAAAAAGAAAAGCTCAAATAGGAAGGTAGATATCAAGAAAAGTAACAATTAGGTCTGAAATGTTAATAACTGGATATCTTTTCTGAAGATAGTTAAAAGTATTTACATTTTAAAAGACAAGAAAATCTCTGAAAAATTAGAGAAAAACGGAAAATTGTCTTTTATGCTGTTACTGCCTAGCTCACTTTGCAGCTCCATCACATGACAACGAATAACTAAAGAAAACTATTATTATGCAAACCACTCCAGCACAAAAGGGTATTACATATCTTGTACAAAAGGGGACTTCTTTAAAAAGCACAGCACATTCAGTGTTTAGGGTTTGCAGTTGAAATTCATGGCCTTGCTTGCCAATATTATCATGCAGCTGGGTATTATGCTATTGCTTTACTCTGAGGGGAAAAAAAATCACAATGCAGATATTCAAATGGGTTCGTATTAAACTGTTGTATTTTCTTATGTTGCAATATCAGTTTCAATGATTTTTGGCATTTCTTCTCTAGAACAAAGGTCAAAATAAACACTAGCCATACAGACTTTGATTGCAAACAGACAATGTCAAAACCACACATCTTTTGATTAAAAAAATTATCTCTGGAAAATAGTGTTAGGCATTAATTCATTGTTGAAAATTGAGACATTTGATACGATTGATAAAAATAATTTTCTCTTACTTAACACCTATGAGACAGAAGTCCATCTTTCTGTGGAGAAGGCTTCTGACAGAATCTCTTCTATTGGTGCTGCAAAACAAGAGTTTATTATTTTATTTTAAATTCTAATTATTTTTTTTTATCTTTCCAGAAATTTTCTCCTATTTAAATAAAAGCAAAATGAGCCAACCCAAAACATTCCTGGTGAGTAAAACATTATATGTAGACTCAGAAATCCTAAGCTCTTTATAGCATGACTATTCAAACACAAATTGGACAAGTAAATTACATTGGTTCTTTACAGGGTTGGGTACTTCCTGCTTCTTCTGTATACAGTTTTAGTCAAATGGCTATTTTGAACCACCTTACCAAACATCAATGATTTTTCTAAAATTATTTCAAAGGAATACTTTGTAGAAAACAAGTCATGCAGTACAATTCAAATAGTTTCACAGGAACAGCTTAAATGCTTTTTTTCATTTGCATACGTCATGTTCCTTTCTCTGACTCTTAGCTACATACATCTCTGTGTATCTCCAGCCATGTCACTGAACATTTTGTGGCATCCAAACACTAAAGTCAGACTAGTTGTGGGTGCACAATAAAGTTAGCAATAAAAAAGAGAGCTTTGGAAAGCCATATAGCAATGAACAAAAAATTTGAATGTACCTTTGTTTCTTTTACATAAATTGAAAGTACAAATGATGCCACAAAATACTGTCCCAATCTCACTTGTTTATTCATAACTGCTCTTTGTGTTATTTGTTCATTTAATTATGAAGAACCAAATTCTTACCTTCTTATTCCAAAATTTTAATTACTATGTCTTCTCAGGTATCAGCTATGTTAGGAAAAGTACTGGTGAAAAAACCCTAATCTCAGTTGATGTACTTAAATATTTATCAGGATCATCACTGAGACAGATGTTAGCATTTGTGTACCCTTTTGTTCCTAACTTGTACATATACCATCATTTACTACACATGATTAATCATTCTGACTCTCTTTCTTCTATCCTTTCCTTTGCTATAAATTCTTAAAAAATATAGTTCCAAACTTTTGTGTCAAACATAGATCGAGAGTAGATGTGTGCATTTTGTGGTCATCAGCATGTCTGGTACTATGCTCTCTACATCACTGCAAGTTTCTAGCTTTCAGAAACTGAAGGAGGAAATCTATGGGATGGGCAATACAGCTCTGTAGGTAATGTAGTATTTCCCAAAATACTATGTGCAGCAACAGGACACAATGACGTAGCCCTTTTAGAGGAGGCAGAGATGCTTGAAGAAGTTCAAAGTTTAATGCAGATCCTTGCACTGCCATAGCTACTGTACCACCATGTGGAAATTTTGCAGTGATCCAATGATTTTGATGACTGAAATTTTTCTCTTTTTTGAAGACTGTTAAAAGATGAGCCATCCGGACAGTTTTGTTTACTGGCTTTAGTGGAATGTTGAAGTACGTAACTATACCCATAGTGGCTCGGAATCCTCCTGGGGAAATACTGGTTTGCTAAGATTTTTGTTGCTCTATTTCTACTCTGCTATGTAAGAATACAAGAGCAGGAATTTTTTCCAATAGGGAAACTGGTCGGAAAGCTGTGTTTCTGTTCTGACGCACTGAAACCTGTTTTTCTTCACTGAGGAAAAAAGTATGAAACTTCATCATTTCCAATAACAAAAGTACATCCTAAAATTTTGAGTCAAAGTAACTGAGAGGCTTAATTTGACTGTTCAAATGATATAATTCTATGCAAATGGTGCAACTACATACTTTGTGGTGCCCTGATATTTGTACCTATAACAGTCTCACAAAATTAACTTTCCCTTTGAATTCACATAAACATTTATTTTCATTATGCTGTACTTCTTACAAAAGCAATAACATCGGGAGGTCAAGCTTTTACTTTGTACTAGTGGCACTAGGGCAAGAGGTACTACTGACCACTTTTTACAAGTGGAACTTGTTGCAGCTTAGAGAAAATGTTTACAGGAGCATAATTGCCCATTTTTTCTTTGTGGATTACCGATTCATCTCCAAAATATTTATCAAATGATCACTTTCAGGATTAATATTTTCATTGTGATACAACATCTTCCTCTTCGTGCTCAACATTCCCAGTTCATTCCACGTAACTATTGTCCCATCCATATTTTCTGAAGGAGAGAATGAACAGATCTACTGGGGGTTGTGCTTCCTCTGCCCTGTGCACCATTCAGAATCTCCTGAACTTGTAACATTGGCAATGCTGTGCAGAACAACCTATTGACTAGCTGGATAGTGCCTATATACAATCTTGTATAAATACTAGTTTACTCATACTTCCATCTAAGCATGACGTGTTTCTTCCATGTAGCAGCTTTTTTTTTTTTTTTTTTTTAAATTCTCAACTTTTCTGGAATAACCAGAAAAACAATACAAAATGAAGAAAATGCACTAAATGAGACATACTAATTGCTGGCTGTGATTAATTAGTAATTTTAAGCCACCCACACAAGTAGCCTCAATTGCTAGTGAGTAACTTACTTGCATGAATTCAATAAAAGCAGACAAATTTCAAAATACCTTAATCATTGTTATTTTAATTGACAGATGAGCTTGTCTGTTGTCATTGCTTGCAAAAACTTAGATTTCCTAAACTGAGATGGGACACAGTAGGATCCTGTTATTCAGAGTGATAAGGAACCAGAAGCCTAACCAAAAACCTGTAGCCAACACGTGAAATATTTAGTTTTCATTGCCTGCAATTTGCTTCCATGGTCCCAAATAAATTCCTCTGATTTACCTGGCTGTACCAAAGGAGAAGATTTATTGCTGTGTTTTCAAGCATTCTTCAGTTCTAATGACAGTCAGGCCCTTGATCATTTGCAAAAGCCTGGTGTGATGGTTTTCTAAGGAATTAAGTCACAGAGGCTTAATGACATTAGGGTACTGAACATCCCTGGTAAAAACTAAGAAGCGAGCTTCTCACACTACACTGGAAGACTTGCACTTCTCCCTAATGCAGCCTCATTGTGAGGCCACATGCTCTTACTGCTCCCCTTTAAAATGGATCTGCCTGACTTATTTTTTGCCTTAAAATACCAATCAAAAGACTTCTTCAGAACTTCTATGCCACGTTACTAAGAATTCTTGTGTATCCTCTATTAATTGTTGTAAGTTCTGATGAAATGTGAGGGCCAATTCTTACAAAACAGTATTTGCAATTACTGTACCACAACATAAAACTGATCATAAGCTTAAAACCAGGGCACATAAGTGAACGGCACGTTTTTTCCTTCAGTTAAACCGTCAGCATGGCTTCAGAACAAAGTTTTAAAATAGCACTATCTAAAAAATAACAATGTTATGAATCACCACTACTTACAAGACCTTTAGAGGTTCTCTCTTTTCCTGTTTGCAAATCCTTAGTTTTTACATTAAAATTTTCTCAGACAGGAAAACAATAACAATTGATTTACATGGACAAAAGCAGCTTTTCTCAGTTTTCAGTCCAGCTTCCTCTGAGATCTCATTGACCTCCAAAGTTCAACTTCTTCCAAGAAAGTTTTCTTTGGGATTAATAGCCTTCAGCATCAAATCATTGAGTGTTATAGTCATTACCCATGCTATAACTAAGGCTGCATCAGCATTTCCACATAAATTCTTATTTTCAGAAATTTATAGCTTGGCTACAAAAATATAGGGGTTTTTTTGCTGAAACTTGGCAATAGAAGCTCAGTCTGGGAGTGATTTTACTTTTTATTTTGAGAAATCTGCACAACTCTGTGGGTGTTTTTAGACTAAAATTCTGAACAAGACCTTGACTTGCTATCTGCATCCCACTGGTTCCTTGGAGAAATCCTAGCTTGACTTTCTAAGAGTGCAGATCCACTTCTAGTAAATTAAGGAGAGGCAACGTAAAAGGGTGTTTTAAATTAGTTATTCCCTATGATAAAGATTCTCAAATTTGATCTAGTCACCACTTCTCTGGAAGACATTTTAATCACTTGAAAATTATAATATTTTTTCAGAAGATTTTAGCCAGCCTGCCTAACGTGTGAGACCAAAGTGCTCTGCAACAACAGAGGGGTCTGAACATTTCTGTTAGCATCTTCATGCAGGGTAACTGAGGCGTCTCTCTCCCTTCAACAGATGGAAATGCTTATGCATTGGGGGATGAAAACCCTGTACAGAGGAGGCCCAAGAAAACCTGAGGTGAGGAGTTTGGGGAAACTGTGGCCTCCTGCCTCTTCAAGACCCATGACAGTTCCTTAGTGGTTGGGGCTGAGTGCCAGGAGGGACAGGTGAGGGAGAGGAGGAGGCAGACACCTTTCTCTCTAGCATCCTGAAATAAAATCTTACCATCTGGAGGGAAAGATGACAGAGAGGTGCCATGAGTTTCCAGTTTCCTTATTAGGTAATTCCAGTAAAGGGATGACTTGGTCCTATGTCACTGCCACTGGAGATAGGAATACAAACATGACACAACACGAAAACGTGTTCAAGGCTACAGGCTACAAGTATAATTGTTTCAAAGAAAAATGTACTCAGCTGCGATGATGACCCAGTGCAATGGTTCCCATGACTACTTATTCATTCCATAACAAATATTTGAACAAATTGGTGACAAAGCCTATCTCCAACTCCCCCCAAATTTGTCACCAAAACTAAGTGTCCCTCCAGTCTTTCCTCACAAGTATAGGACAATTCCTAATTCCTGTGTCCAGCAGCAGGACTACTATTTCTCTTAGCCAATGCAAATAGTTTCTTTCTTACCAACCACTTGCCATATAAAGGAAAAGTCCAAGACACCCTCTAGACCATCCTCTTGTTTCAGACACGTCAGTGGCTCTTGGAATCCAAACATATCACCCTTAAATTAATTCTGTTCTGTTTTCAAACAGAAATATATTGGTCCCCAACAACAGCAAGCAACATCCTCTGAAAATGACGCACTGGTAACCACACAGAATTGACAGTGATGCATCTGAGTAGGAAATACCAATCCTCATATCTTTGGGAGTGTTCCATTTGAATCTGATTCAGAAATATTTTTTTTTTTTTTGGGGAGCAGCTCATTATAACTAGATGAATTCAGTCAAACTCTGAAACTTCTTTTGAAGGCATAATGGCAGGGGAACCTCACAGACGGGATTAGAAGGAAGATAATGAGGTAGCTTTGCAGATGTCTAAAGAAGCTCTTTCCAAATGTAAGGAAAGGCATGGGATAAAGCTTGAAACTGAGTGACTGAAAATATAAGAAGTAGATGGAGGAGGCTGGCATCATGGGCTAATCAGTGATAGAAGTGATTTCTTGATCCTGAATGAGAGATGATAGGTAGGATGAGGTAAAGCTATGAATGGCTTTGAAAGTGAAGACAAGCTGCTTATATCTGATAGAAAAAGAGTGTTATATTTGACAGCCAAAGTGATGGGCTAGGAAAATGATCTCTGTGGTGCTATGCTGTATAGAATCATGTTGGCAAATCTGCATTTTTCAAAAGCAGAGGAATGGATATTTCAGTAACCAACAGAGCTTGGTGATAATTTATATATATATTAATTCTTGCATAATAATCATCACTGAGTAAGTTCTATAACTCACTTTTATAAAGACAATTACTTTTAACATTTTTTTTTAAACTTACACTGAAGCATGTTGCATAGAAAAGGAGGCATTTTGTTGGATATTTCCAATAAGACTATTTCATATCATCATTTTCACTGCAACATTCTCATAAAATTTCTAGCTTTACAGAAGAAAAAATTACACACTTAACTAAAAATCCTTTTTACATGCACTTTTTTTTTTTTTTGGTTAACGCTTTTCATTTAAATACAGTACCTGAGGGCATTCAATGCTCATATCCATGGCAGTTACATAATGTCTTAGTTGGTGGTCTTGGTTTATTCCTCTCTGGACTCTGGTAGCAGGAGGCAGGTTGTCCATTACAACTTGGAGATGATTCTGGAAAGTCAGTATGTTGAATAACACAGACATCAAATCACTGAACATACCACCACCTAGACATACAGATTTAACAGCACTTCTCCACTTTGTTTGGAACAGTATTACGTTATAGTGGTTCTGGCTGTAATACACAAGAAATTCATTTTATTCCCTATTGTATCGTATCCTTCATTTCCCCCATGCAGAGAATGACTGCTGCATACACATTCTTCCAGGGCAAGGCTTTTCCTATTAATAGGCAACTTGGCTTCACACGCCGAGATGAACGAACAAGGTTTTAAGTGCCTGCCTAATTTAAGCGGACCATATGTCATAAACTATAGTATCCTGCTAGTAGAGAATGAAAAAAGCAGGATTGAGAGAAAAAAAGCTTCCTACCATTAGCTGACCTCTCAGACTCAAATTTTCAAAGATGTTTATTTAAGTGTGCTCAGAACTATTTACTTATTCTGTGCATCACATGACGTTATGCAGATTTCTAATGTATTCTTAATGGGGGGTGCTGTCTCAGGAATAGAACTTCTGAGCCTTACAGCATCAGAAATAATAAGGTACCAATCCAGATTTTTCTTAATTTATTTTCCCCCTGGAACTGCCTTCAAAGTGCGGCCAGCTTCACATTTTTCTGCATTGGCTTTCCGACTTGTAAAAACTGGAATACAATTGTTTACTATTTATTTAGTGTCCTGTGATTGTAGGATAGTTCCTTTGCTAATGTAAAATACACTAGTGGATGAATGTGTTTTTTTTTTAACCAAATTATATTAATTACTATTATTGTTTAACCAACCCATCTCTGCTGCATAGTTGAAAGAAGTGTTCTTTTTCAGACTCTTTGAGTGGTTATGTAATCAGTATTCTTCACAAACACTTGACTCATTAGAGCTAGAAATCACATTTTCTTGGAAAGTTGTCCAGTGCTGGGTGCAAACAGAGTCAGAGAACTAGAAAATGTAAAAATCAGTGTTTCCATTTACTTTCTCACACTCATCCCATGCATTTCTGCTGTATTTTTTCCTTCTTTGCTTTGTCTTTCTCTTGAAAAGTAACATTGCCAGATCATTTCATTCAGGTTAGGGAGTGAATATTACCATGGTCAGCTGTCAGGCACACAGGCTTGCACTTTCTTAGGTTTTTAGGATGTACAATTCCAGACTTCCCATGTAAGTCCAACTTCCATTCACCCCATGATCCAAATTGGCAGTCAGAGGTTTATATTGGTGTGAAAAAAAGAAAAAGAAGACTTTTCATAGCTAACATAACTTATAATTTCATTGTTTTCTCCTTACACCACTTGTGACCAAAAGCAACAAAACATTTAGTGTCTCAACTGAAAGAGAAAAGTCTTTGGAGAAGAAAAACTTAGGAGATATTTGTTGGGAATGAGGAGGAATTTTTTGTGTGTGCATTTTAACCAGTGATCATTTGGCTGCCTTATGAATCTGTATTACTGAATGTTGCCTGCAGTTCAGATACTCAAAAAGCAAAAAAGCAGAAAAGCTACACATGGGAAAAAAAAATCTTTACAATCAATTATTCATATTGCAAATACTATAGATGCTCCTCACCTTTATTTTCTACTTGATTTAGTTAGTTACGTAGACTCAAAGATGATGTCTAAAGTCAAATGAGAACAGCAGGCATGACAGCAGGGAATAAGGCCAACTTTAATCAACTGCAAAAATTTTGCAACACAAAGCTCTATGACGTGGCACACTGTCTAGAGAAAACAATCCATGGCCCCAGTCCTATAAATCCTTTGATTCTTTATGCCTGTGGGAGATACCCATGAGGACCAAGCCCATGTCTGTGTAATATCCAAGAGAAAAAAAAAATTGAAACATCACCTTTGATTGTGAATTAGACAGGTCTGTCAATCCTGTCATGTTTCATGATAATGCATTACCCTACTGCAATTATTTCTGAGTTTCTGGCTGTTTGACTGTTTGGCAACCCAGCAAAAATGTAGACTCACCTGATATTCCAAGCAGAGTTAAGGGCTGGAAGTCTGTGGCTTTGTAGGTATATTAATCTGTGGCACGTACATATAAGTTCATCTACATCTGTGCCATGAATCCTGTATATTTGGATCACACGGTCCTTAGTTTTTGCAAAAAGAAAGCTAGAATTTTGGTATTTCAGCTTTAAAATGTCAAGAAAAAGACTTTTTATTTTATGCTTTCTCTTTTACTTAGACTAGTGGAGATGTCATTTAAGGAACTATTCGGCACAAGTCAGTGACAACTTTTTAGAAGCCTCCTTAGGAGTCTAGCAAACAAGGGCCTGGAATTGCACTGATGAATTTGCTTCAGCTTGCTCAATGCAAAAGGAAAACTGAAAAGCCTGACTTTGACTAACTGTGTGTTCCCTTTGAAGAAAGAAGTGTGATTGTTGGCAGAGGAAGGAAAGAGCTAGGACAAAACAAGGGAAGGAAGAGAAGTTGGTTGTTTTGTTGTTCCCCCCCTGCCCCCAGCCAGCTCCTTAACTTTTGCTGCCAAGATTATAACTCTAATTTACAAGATAAACACAAACTTATTGTTGTATTATTTAAATTTGATTTAAATTACAGAAATTTACATGTCTCTGTGATTGAAATCTTTCAGTATTCAGAGAAGGGAAAATGAGGGAAATACGCATATGATGCAAAGGCCCTTTTGATGTCAACAGAAAATAGCCCCAGTCAAAAAGAAAAAAATGTTTCGGTACAAATTTAACATATTTTTAAGTCAGCACACATTTGTTTCCTTTTTAACGTTATCTCTTATTACAGAGACCTAAAAATACTTAGGTCTACAACTTGTTTCAATCTCTTAGTATTTAAACATATCAAAAATGCATCCTTGAACATCAAAAGTGAAGGAGGCCTCCCTGCAGTCCTTCTTGAATAATTTGTTTTGGCTATAGCTGGGTCCAAAAGATGTCAAAATAAAAGAATTATCCTGAGAATTTTTTAATTGCCCTAATTATTTAATGTAACATCTCTTAAGACTCATGATGATAATATAAAAGTTAATGTCACGAGCTAAGTTGTAAGGATCCTTTCTGCAGCAACACTTACTGTCCCAGCTACTATGAACCAATTTTGAATATATCAATACCATTTCTAACACCCAGCTGAAAGATGTGCATACTTGCTTAATTAATAAAAAACAGATGAGAGAGAGACACCCCATTACAAAACTTAGGCACTTAACTTGAACTAATTTAAAAATGACTTATTTATGCAATCATCCCAGAAGAAATGAAGCAAATAATGTTTGTAAACATAAAAAAAAAAAAAAAGAAGAAATCTTTTGCATTACTTTTTTGTTGTTACATTATGAGTGTGTCTCACCACAAAGAAAAGCAAGAATTCAGACTTTTGCATAAAGGGCCTCTAAAGCAATGGAGCCCTCTATGAGATTTCAAGAATCTCTTTTAAACTGAGAGGTGGAAAGAATCTGCTTCTGCAAGTGCATCCTTCATACAGTAAAATTGCTAGGATAGAAACTTTTTGGTATGGACGCAGTGTGTGAACACAGTTTAAGAAATCTGTAGCAAATTTAGAGAGAGGTAGAAGATCAACAGTAAAGAGGTTATTTGACTCAGTTTCTGTTGATACAATATTTTACATTCGTTGGAAGAATAATACCTTCTATGGATTATGTTAAAATTTGACCTTTCATTTTTTTACTACACACTTACAATACTGATTCTAAAACAAACTTTTATCTGTCAATAAGGAACATAGGTGGAGTAATGGGCCCATGTCTAGAAATATAATCTGAAAAATTTGTGAAAACAGAAAGAGCAAACTTCAGAAAGTGAAGCAGTGTTTCTAAGAAAGTAAAAATCAAGCAGCCAGATTTTGCCTTTAAAAATTTTGGAGTTTAGTTAGATTACACCCAAAAGAATTGCATATTTAACCAGATTTTGGAGCAAGCTGTAGATTCAATATATAGTCTAAAAAATATGCATGACTAGAAATGCAGTTCAAAAGCTTAATTATAACAGGATCATCATAAATGTTAAGGTGTCCCATTCTCATAACTGAAGTGCAAGTAGGGAAGAAATCTTGTCAGTCATTGGAGCCTTCATTTCAGTTGCCAAATACCCTTAGTTACAACTTCTTTGAATGGGGACTGAGGTTGCTCAGCACTCAAAAATTAACCCTTAACCAGGACTAAAGAAACAGATCTGCAAACACCCAAACAAACTTTTCTTCAGTTTCACTGTATTTCCTAATGGAAATCATATTTATTTCAAAGATCTTGAAATGACTATGATCATTAACAAGTGACTGTGATTTTACTTAGTTTGAGTTTCTACAGGATCTCTCTTCCTAATGGATGAGGAAAGACAATGCATGTTTATTGTAGTGTTTGCCTTTTTTTCTCAATATGATAACTCCATTTTACTTAGCTGGAGAAGCTGTGATGTTGCTTCAGTGAGTGGTGTTAAATGTGATTCTGGAGCAAGAATAAGCACTTATACTTCTAGGGAGTTTCCTTCTAGATCGAAATGGAGGACAGTAACCTCACAAAGCAGAAAGGAACTAATGTCAGCATCCATTTGGTTTATAGTTTGCTGGAAAAAGGTCATCTAACTGTGGGATCTGAGATTTAACCATTGAGTATCTAATCTTTGGTGGGAAAGAAACAGCCTTCTTCTTCTCCTCCACTGAATAAAGACCCTAACTGAGCAATTCAGTTTCTTAAAATATTCAAGAGTGTAATATTCATTACAAATTTAATTCAAATTTGTAATGAAAATATTAAATGCTTTCTCTGATCCTTTTTGGGCAAGTATCTGGCATGCTTTAAAAACCATACAGCTCAAAAGCCAAAGAAAATAGGAAAGGCAGCAATCCTCGAGAAACTTCCTACCGCTTTTCAGCTGGCGGGACTTGGAATCCCATAGGATGTCATAAAAGCCAGGTAGTCACTGGGGAAAGCACTGCAAGATGAAGAAAGCAGGGTTAAGTTTTTGGCATTTTCCTCAAAAAAAGTTACAATTTATAAATTATCATTTACGATCCATTAAATTTGAAATAATTCATTTTTAGACAAGGGTGTTTCCCAGCTCATCTGTAAGCATCAGGAAAATGGAAAACTTTTGCCCTGAGATAGTCTGAGGACTTAGTATCTGATAGGGAAAGATTTTGGAGCGAACATCCAGGTTTTTATGGTTTTATCAGGGCTGATATTTGAATAAATATATAAAACATAAGCCCCTACTGGGAAGAAAGAACAGCCTGTATCAGGAATCAGAACTTGTAGTGCCTGTTACATTTCTTTTTCTTTCCATCCCAAACCCAGATTTACGTTTTACCCTAAATCTATTCAGTGTCTGGAAATGTCTGAATGCTCTCCTCTTTCTTTCCTGAAAACATATTTGGTGAAGGCTGAATTAAAACCTTCGTTTCTAGTTATATGAAGTTTCATAAGAAACCTTCCTCTGCCATACACAGACCTATTGGGAAAAGATAGGAAATGCTCATGACGTGTAAGCCATTGACAGCACTTCTTTTTAAAATCTGTTCATGGGAGGAAAACTTAAAACGACATGAGCTTCAAAGGATTTAATTTTTTTTTCATAGTATTTGTTATTTAATGAATACATATTTAGCTCTAGTCAGGGACAGAGTCATAGTGAAAATTCAGCGGAGCTGCACCTTTTAGTACCAGGCGGGGACAAAGCCATGGGTGGGCTGGTAAATTCCTTTCTGGGGAACTGACTATGATCAAGAAAAAGGGAATTACAAGGAGCATATAGAATCACAGCAGTGTAACTAGCAGGGCCTGTGCTGCCACACTCTCTTTGTACTTTAGAGGCAGTACAATAGCAACATTTTAAGGGTATTTCCTGAAATGAATATCCATCTAGACATATTTAAACACCTCCATAAATAGTGATTAAAAATATTTTGGAAAGTAACTATTAGTCTAACTTTCATTTATTTTTTGGAAGCTATAGATGAGTTCACTGTTGTGACGTGCTGCCTCTGAATTCTCTTTTATTGTTGATGATAAACTATAGGTATTAAAAAAGCGTCGCTGTGCTTTCTGTAGGGGGCAGTCTGATCAAAGATTTTATTTTGTTTTCTAGCAGAAAAGCCATAGGGAAAAACTGTTTTGCCAAACCAACATGTAGAACATTAATGATCAACGTCCAAAATGCTTTCAGTGCTGGTTAACTAGAATTATTTTAAAATTTGTTTAGTGGAGTATTCAGAATGAGTCATGTAGAAATGAATATTTATGTTCCCTCTGACCTCAAACATTCATGGCCTTGTAGAAGGTCATGTAAGGAGACTATGGAAAGCTTCCACATAACTTGATAATTTCTCTCTTTAGTCTGGCAAGCTGTGTATGTGGTATACACTGCATGAGGTTTGGTGCATTCAGAAGCAGATTAAGGTCTCATAAAATTCATTTTAGAGCTATTTAATTGTAAATGATGATAACTGAAAATATATAAAGAATGTTGGGGGAGGGAGACAAATTGCAAGGGATAGCATTTTGCTGCTTCTGGGGTTATTTTTAAATCTGGCAATGATTCTGTCACCATTACACACACTGTTTTTCCCAGTACACAGTACTCTGTACACAGCCTAAAATTCCCAAACCAAAGACGAAGAATTTCAGAGAAATAAAGTGCAAAAGCAGCTGTGTCAGGGTTCTTGAAACCTTTCTTGGATCTCCTAAAATTATTTTTCCAGAGCTACTGTCTTCTGTGCTTTCCAGACACATTTCAAGTCTTAAAAATATTTCTTATGCAGATACAAATACACATATTAAAAAGCATGATTCAGATCAGCACCAATGAGTTAGTCATATATGCAGCAACATAATGAAACAAATGACAGGAAAAACCGAAATGGCAGATTAAGGATTTCCTTAAAACCTGAATAAGAGAAATTCAGAACACACTGAATGTTATGTTTCATACGGGTAGCTGTTTTGAAATACTTGAAGACATACTTAAAAATATGGACTAGCAGGCAGAACATAGAATGATGAAATTCCAGTACCCAAGAACCACAGACATCTCTGGAATTGTATGCAGTGCTTAGCAGCAAAATGAAAAAGTTCAGGGCTCAAAACTTTCTAGCTTACAATGTCTTTCAAAGGACAGACTGAAACAAAACTGTCCTGCTGCAGAATGACTCTTCAAATACATGACTTTGCCTAGAGTGAGAATAATAGAAATACCACTGGAAAGAACACTTTTGGATCGGCAGAACATTATGGACAAGAACAAAAATGTTATTGGTTGCAAAAAATTAGATTGGAGTTGAAAAGGATGGAAAGCATCAATTCACCTGTGTTAGCTTGGAGGCCAAACATTTATTTATTAGGTTCCGTTATGAATTTTCAGTTGCTCTGTTAACCTGAGGCCAAGCCAATAAACAAATTTGTTCCCTTTAACTTTTAAATCAACTTTTAAAGGCCAGTAGTACCGAGTTAAATAGGAGCTATTGCTAATAAGGCCGCTCCTTTTATACCAGCACAGAACTTAGCACACTGCTGGAATGAACAATTAGGTCACGACTTTCTCTATTATTCAGAAAACAGAGATTACGCTGTTGGAACAACCTCAGGAAACATCATTTATTTACTTGTTTTTTTTTTCTTAAAAAAGATAAAAAGATAGGCATTTTAGTGGGATACTCGTCAGTATAGGTGAGTTTTAGTTGTCTTCACTTGGCAGCCCCAGGGGATAACTACATTCAGAAAACAGTTGGGAATGAGGACAATTTTCTGACTTCTTTTCTGAGAGTGTCAGCCCCAGACCAGGGTGTAACTGTGTCACTGCTCTTGTCTTGTCTTCCCCCTCTGCTGATGCAGGCACTACAGCAGCTGTATCTCAGGGCTCTGCTGGGCCTTGGGTGGGCATGAAACCTTCCTTCCTTCTTCCTAGGATATAACCTGGGATCTTCCATTCCCTGAACAACTGCTCCTTGCCTCCTCCAAGAAAAAATGCAGACACAGCTCAAGCATCGTACATGCTGAATTCAAGATTCGGGTCACCAGCTAGCCCTGCCAAAGTTTGTTATATTTTTTTTTTTATATTTTCTTGATAAAAGACACATTACAATTGTGAAAGGGAATCCTGGCGGAATCAGAAATAAAGGAGGAGCCAAATCCTCTCTCTACAGAAGACTGCAGCTAAATTTCCACTTGGTTAGCTACAAAAGGGTAAGTTCCAAATGACTTGTTTCAGGCACAGTATTTTTATGGCTGTAGAAAATAGCAAACTGCAAACATTTAAATCCATGTAAGATACCTCATATCTATTAAAAATACTTCTATTTTCTTACACGTTCATAAGGCCTATGGCTCTCTGCTGTCCAAGTGTATTAGGACTCTCATTTGCATTCTTGTTATACCCAGTATCCTCATTGATGTCTAGCTATTAATCTCTATCAGCATAAGAATTGCAAAATATCGTGTCATTAATTTACACAAGTGAGATAGTTCTCCCAGCTCATAAAAACTGTTAGCTATAATGGCCATATTAATTACTTACAAGAGTAAGATCAACTTGAGGCTTCGTGTGGCATTAACTTTTCTAAGAAGAGCGTTGTCAAGTGCTGACTTTCCAGAATCCTTGTTTTTCCACCTTCATTTCCTCCTGCCTTCAGCACCAACTAATCTTCCATGTCTTCAGAGGTCCAAATATAAAATGATAGTGCTCCTATAGGATACTCCTCTGTACCGCAGTTCACTGGGACTTTCCGGTAGGTATTACTGAGTCACCCTTTTTAGAATTCCTCTTAGAGAAGTCCTACAGATTTGTAGACATGAGATTTTTATAAAAGCTTACTGAATTCAGGAAAATATACTAATCTTCTAAAATTGGGTCATTTCACTGAAATATGCTTGTTAGAGTTATCAGATCCATCTCCCAGGAAAATTGTCAGATCTCAATAACAGCACTTAGTCACTCTTTCACAGCATGACTCTCACCCTTAATCATCATCAGTAAAGCTAGGGCTTGCCTGTTTGATCATTCTAGGGATGTTATTAAACCATGCTACTTCAGCTGAGCAATCTTAATGGGGAAACATTGCGAAGTGGAAAACTAAACTAAATTTCTAAACTAAATGTTTTAATGTCCTGGAAGAAAGCTTCTAAATCAAAAAGGAGGGCCCCAAAATTAAAACCAGAAAGTACAGTCCCATTCCTGCCCATCTGCAACATGGAAGAAATAATAAACAACGTAAAAGGCCGAAGACCTACCTGAAAACCGAAAGGGTAACATCAGTACTGTCAGATGCTGAGAAATATGATTTTACCAATTAATGCTCTTATCTTCCATACTGTAATTGGGAGCTGGCATGAATAGTTGATGGATAAGAATGGATAGCAGGGAAAGGCAAGTCAAGAGCTGTCACACTGGGACCGCTTGCTGTCAGACAGTACCAGGCAAGGCGACGGCGGCTCAGCCGCCACTGCTCCCCACGCAAGCCGGCTGCATCTGCGAGGATGGGGGAGCGTGCTGGTGCCCTGAGGCAAAATTCTACCCAGCTGATGAAAACACGGATGGGTGGCTCGTGCTTTCTGTAAGACATTTTCATATTGTTAGTTTTAATGAGGGAGCACCCAGTGCCCCACGCATGTCTTCACACAGCCCTGCCCTTGATGCCTTCTTGGAGTACATTGTTTCAGGCTCTCAACCCTGCAGACTCTATAACGCTTCACTTCCCCACCCCTAACCCTGAACAGATCCAGGACTTCAGTATGGCTCTCACACAAGCAGATGGTCTACCAAAGGGCTAGTGAAAAATGCTAATTGTTTTTTTTTCTGGAACAATCAAGAAAGAAAGAAAAAGATAAGGGAAAAAAAAAAAAGACTAAAAGTGGCTGAGGACTAACATTGAACAGAAGCAGCATCTAACCAAAGTATCTCTAGAGCAGAAAAGAAAGGTAAAACTGGTGAAGTATGTGCAAAGCAGTTTGTGAAGGCACTGTGAAACAACTAAATAATTTGCAACCTGAACACTGTCGCACAAATGTCATTACGAAGCAGCCAACAATGAAATAAGCCTACTGCATCAAACCAAAATAAGGACAAACTAATCATACTGTGCAGTGAATCCCTAAATAAGTGTAAAGTAGGTACCACAGGAAACAAGACTGAATTAATTTGCAAACCATGTGACTGTCAATTAGGCGATATATTAATATGCTATCAGCAAATATGTTGTTAGACAAAAATTCATTATCTATTAAAGGATACTGGATAAAAACATACTACAGTCTTGCTATTTGTGTTATTAAAGGCATGCTTAATGTCCAATTTATATGAGGTTTGGTGTTTGTGTGTTTATAATAAACAAGGAAGGAAAAGAATTGTGGGAGTGTTGTAAAAGTATTTCAATTAACTTTTTATTGTTATACCTTAAAACTTGTTTTGTAAGTCCTGTCCTTTATCCAGAATTAGACATGCACAATAATTACCTTATCATTTATGGCATACTCTTGTTTTTAAAAAATACATGATGCTTGTTTAAATGGATTTTAAGAGTGATTAATAGAAGTACTTTTTATTAAATGGACCACGTGATTTGCTATGTGTATTTCTAAAGGATGCAGTTGCTAAGACACTATTTAAGTAACTGGAAGTTGATTGCACATGTAAATGGATGGAGACTGCATTCTGTCATGAATTTGTGCAGTTTTTAAAGATCCCAGTGAAATATTTTGAATGTTGATCAGACTGAAGCTGCATGTATTTGAATAGATAAATTTTTATCTTTAAGACAGATAAAAATAAGATAAAATTAAAATGAGTTGGGGAGACTTCCCTCCAGCTCTGTTTTTAATTTTTTTTCTGGTTTTCATCTACTTATATTTATGGTAGAAGGCACAGATATTCTCTGAAAGAGAGACCATTACATAACAGTTTTCTCCTCCTTCCTTTCCTTTCTGCAGGTGAGTGCCTTAAATGGTAAACCCTAGAGTCATGTTCCTTCTTGCTTGCTCCCATCTGTCTTAGTTTCCTTCCTGCAAGCCCCAATCAGTACTTAAAGAAATAAAAAAGTCATAAACATCAACACTGAGGACAGGACTTCATAGCCTGAAAAGAAGGAAGGTCCTTCCTTACAGCTTTAACTGAAGCCATAATTGTAAACTTGCCTTCCAAAGAGCTAAAGGGAAAATGTTTTTCTTTTCTCTTGCTCAGATTTTCCTACATATGAAGACATTTTTTTGTTTCATTAAGTGTTCAAAACCAGAAAGACAAGGAGAAAAAGCCCAACTACTATTTTCTGTATTAGCATTTGCATTCCATTTACAATATTTGCATTGGGCGTGTTTAGACATGTCTTTTTTTTTTTTTCTGTTTCCCCAGTTCATCTAGAGCAACAACATTCAGATGTTGCATCAGTTCAACGCTAGGTGAAAAAACAAACTGAAATCTGAATAGGCCTTTTTATCACTTCATTAGATACCTCGATTTGGGGTAGCCAATCTAATTGATAATAAAAGTATTTAACTCTTTTCCACCTAGTTTCCCATGTGTTGCTAAAGAAATTTCTAGGGGCAATAGCTGAAGATGATTCAGTTTTGAATGCATGAGTGCAACTTTAATAATACAGTAACAGTAATAAATAATTAATTTTTAAGAATAGCTGCTGTAAATTTAAAGCTTAATACTTTATAGCTTTAATATGTTTAATAAAAATAGTTTAAATCAGTTCAAAGGATCTAATGCATTAATATTTGCTTCCATATATGCCTCTGGAATTAAATATTACAACAGAATTAATATTAAATTGGATTTTGCATATTATTCAAGACAAGTCTTTGTCTATATCCCTTATGACTAGATAGCAAGAAAACTGTGGCTGGATGCTGTTTCCCTTTACAGGGTTACAGCATAAATAAGGATCTGATCACAGTGATTAAAGGGATTCTAAAAGTTACAACAAACACTGCAATCAGGCATGAGATTAATTAGTATATCAACTACACACTGGCTCCACAGGCAAGCAGAAGTCAGCCTCCAGCAGCAAAACAAAAGTACACTGCCTCTGGCAACTACATCAGGATTACTCCAACACCAGTTGTTTCGGAGCAAATCCAAGAGCTGCCGAGAGTTGCCAAAGACGACTGGGATCAGTGAGCTTGGCCTCCTATTAGTACCAATGCAGTAATACAGAAGATAGCATGCACTGAGCAGAGTGAGGGAAAAGAAATATTACTCCTCCCATTTCACAGACAGAGCATGCAGAGCCTGTGGGAGAGGCTGTCCGCTTCTACTTGCAGTGAAAGCAGCTGCTTTTAGTAGCCAAACTAAATGCAGAATGGCACTGTGCCACGTACATCTCCTAAATGACTTTCTTAGGCAGGGACAGAAAAGGAATCCAGTCAGATGGTCTCCAAAGCCACTGCCTTAACCACAGTTCCCTTTCCCTTGCCCAATTCTCCCTCCTCCCGCTGCCTCTCTCCCTCCATGGCTGTGCTGTTGGAGGTGATTCACGTAAGAGTGAGGGGAGAATGGACTTCATTAAAAGACCATCCTCTGCAGTGCCTTCTGTTTTCCTCACTTTTGGGTCACTGGAGCAGTGTGCTCAAAATTCAGCTTTTATCAATTTATCAACTTCAATCACCCTTTATAAAACCCAGCAACATTCCTACCATTTTCTTTATATTGAACTGTTTCAAATGGAACAGATATGTAACCTGCAATTGCAGATATTTGGGTAACAACCCCAGTACCAATTAAAAATATCACACTTGGCAATTTCTTTGATATAAAGAGGGACTGGTTCTGCCATCTCACTTTAGTGAGGTTATATATACGTCTATGTACATCTAGGAGTTATTCGTGGAGGTAACAATCGCAGAGCTGAGTGGTAAGAATTGTAATTCAAATATATAGCATCGCTGTTACTTTTTGAACTCTGAATTAAAAAATACCAAAAAGCATATTTGCACTCTATTATGAAGTAAAAAACATATATAATTCATTTCAGATCTACAGCTAGAATAGTGCCAGTCAGAAGATGCACTTTGATTTTTGTTAAGTGCAAAATTCACATTTCTCTTTTTGTGTCTTTTAGACATATCAAACCATAGCGTAGAGTCCATTGGGAGCTATGTTGCTCATCATAGAATCATAGAATGGTCCAGGCTGGAAGGGACCTCCAAAGATCATCTAGTTCGGCCTCCCCACAGTCAGCAGGAACACCCCCAACTAGCCAAGGTTGCCCAGGGCCTCGTCGAGCTTCCTCTTGAATACCTCCAAGGAAGGGGCCTCAACTACCACCCTGGGCAACCTGTTCCACTGTTCCACCACCCTCATAGTAAAGAACTTTTTCCTAATATCCAATCTAAATCTGCCCTTTCCCAACTTAAAGCCATTGCCCCTTGTCCTGTCACTGCAGGCCTTTGTAAACAGACTCTCCCTATCTGTCCTGTAGGTCCCCCTCAGGTACTGGAAGGCTGCTTTTATGTCTCCCCGGAGCCTCCTCTTCTCCAGGCTGAACAACCCCAGCTCCCTCAGCCTGTCCTCGTAGCAGAGGTGCTCCAAACCCCAGATCATTTTAGTGGCCCTCCTCTGGACCTGCTATATCAGGCCCATGTCCTTCCTATATTGAGGGCTGCAGACCTGCACACAGTACTCCAGGTGAGGTCTCACCAGAGCAGAATAAAGCGGCAGAATCACCTCTCTGGATCTGCTAGCAGCACTTCTTTTGATGCAGCCCAGGATGTGATTGGACTTCTGGGCTGCAAGTGCACACTGCCTGCTTCATGTAAGATAGACCAGAGCTATATCTTTGTCTCTTCCTTGCCCTCTCTTGATAGTCTGTATTTGCATGGGACAGGGATAGAGATACAAAGGCTTCTAATTTTTCTGCTGCTTAGATAGACCCTGAAGTGCCTGACAACTGGAATTTGAGGTTCTTTTTTTGTCTGACTAAATGACAGTAAAGGGAAATCAATAGCTGTGGGGCCAGACTAGACACTTTCTCTGACTCTGCTTTGCTCATAAGATCCCTGTAGGCTGGCTAAGTCCATAGTCACTACAATGTAATGGGTCCCAGCCTATTTCTTGAGCCTTAACTTCTCTTGTGCACCACTGCTGCAACATCCTCTTGGAGGCTTTTGGCAGCCAGAGCATGTGAGAGTAGCTGATCTGGCCAGAGACACTGAAGCAGTTCTCCTTGCACCCTCCCTCCCTCCTCTCCCCTAAGTACTCTGAGCACAGAAGGCCCTTGTATTAAGCCTTGGCTTTATGTTAATTAAATTTCAAACAACTAGACAAATGCAACATTTCAATTCCACAATTAAAAAGAAAACATGATTGTCATGAACTGACAAACAGCAACTAAATGCCTTGGTTCCTAGAGGGAAAATTCACTTAAATACATTGTACTTGACCAGCATTTTTCTTTCTCTACACTTTAATGTGTTGGTCATAAAACATCTACCAGAGAGGATACAGGTGCTATAGATGATTGCCTGTATAGACAGGAATAAGCAGGAGCCTGAACATTATATTTATTGGCTTGGCTGTTTATGCTTTAGGCTAATGTCCTATGCATTAACCAAGCAACTTCCTTGGTTTATTTTAAAAGGAAAAATAAAACACACACCTAGTAATGCTAAAATTTAAATGATTCCAGGTGTGGTGTTCAGTGATCATTCAGTTAGGCTCTTATTAAAGCTTTTGTAAGAGATTTAATTTACTCTGTTTCTGTGAGGCATTGGTGACTTGCCTGAGCTTTCCGCATGAGGAGTGCAGCTCTGAGGGCACCATCCCCAATGCTCTCTGAAAAAGATGAGACCTGCACAACTGGCAGCTGAGTAGGTGCCTCATGGGGCACTGGTACAATATGTGTTGAGCCTACTACATCTCTTTTGACAAGGTATTGTCAGGAGCAGCTCTGGCTCTGCAAGGGAAGATGAGCCAGAGGACTGGAGAAGGGACCGGAGTCAACAAAGGCAACAGCAAGGGAGATGGGCCCAGGTCATGTTGAGGGAGGGCACTACAATGCCTAGGAGGACAGGGACATGGATATGAGTGCACTGAAGAGAGGGAAAAGGATGGGTTAGGAAAGACTGAAAGGAACATCAGGCAAAGCAGTGCAAGACAGACCTCTCTCCCCTGAACCTCCTCAGTAAATCGCTCAGCTGTGTAACACTGATGCCTCAGCAGTGACTAGGTGTTAGAGGACTTGGGGGCGAGATGGACTATAGAGCAGGAAACTGGAGGAGCCTGCCTTTACTAGGAGAGTGAAGGCAGTAGAAAACTGGTCTTGATTTGAGCTTTTGAGTTATAAAAACCCTCATACCTTCTATGTGGGGAATATCCTGGCAGATGATCCTGCTTCCAGCCTTGCTGCCACTGTTATTTGCTTGGAGACAGCTTCCGCTAGGTTGCGTTAAGCATCAATTGTATAACCATCATCACGTAAGAAAGCTGTACCTGACTGGTGGAGAAAGAGAGTGAAACATGGAAAATAACACAGGAAAGAGCAAGCATTTTAGAGAAGGAAAAATTATGGGGTCTGCAAAAGCATGAATAATAGTGACATTTTATTTTCTTTGTATAAATGACTTTTAAACTAAGGCACTTCTATCATGTTCCCTCGAGCTGTATTAATTTTCAAGTTCTCCCAACAGCTTCCAATGTACTTTTGCAAGCCACTTAATGTTTGAGATTATATAAAATATATGTTATTAGTTTCTAGAAATAAAAATATGGTCACCAGAGTCCTCTCTTCCCAAATCCAAACCCCATGACCTTCCTGAAAGTAAATCTCTTTTTGAGATTTTGTGTTCTGAATAGTGCTGAGCACAACCTAAAATCCAGCCCAGGCCCTCTGCAGATGTATGGGGCCATCTCTACCACAAAACTCGTGGCAATGCAAGAACAGTGCTTATAACACACTGGTTTGCTACTTTTTCTGTAGTGGTTAGAGCTTCCTCACAGCCATCCTCTATAACAAAAAGGCTGAAAGCAAGATGCATTTCCTTAGGTGTGGCTAAGCCATGTAACATAAAAAGAGCTCATTTTTTTCTTTACTTTTCATTTATCCCTAAGAAAAATACTGCCTGGTTATATTTAGCATTCTGAACCAGTCACAAGAAGGGGCACTGGGCAGGGATTGTGGTTTCTTCAAGCAATCTGCTGATTACACCATCTTGGGTACGTCATTCCCTACACACAGCCATTAATTCACTATGTAACAAATTATTTGGGTTTGCCTCTTTTTTAGAGGTCAGTAAAACTTCTTTTCTTTGTTCACCAACAGAAAAACCTTACCTAGCAAGACACCCAGGCTCAGACAAGAGAGAGCATGCCTGGCATGTCTTTTGTTCCCATCTTACATCCTCCAGGAGGCTGCCCACCTCCCAGGCACAGCTAGCTCTTTGGTCAAAGAAGGTCAAAGGTTTGGCACAAGTTTTGTCCCTTTTTAGTTTCTTTCCAGCACAACTGATCAACCACATAGGAAACAGATATATTGTCTCTCCCAGAAACAGTGATGCATCAGGACTTGGGGAGTTGCAGGAGAGGCACAATGCCACCAGGTGATCCTTCCAGGGTGAGGTGGCTCACAGGGTGTCCACAGTAGCAGTTACAAACCAATTTTACACATGAACATTTAATGCCATTATTTAGATTTAGAAGCTATGCCAAAAAAAGACGTGGGGTTATGTCCTGTACATTGAGGTTCCTCAGGTTTGCAACTCCACAGTAGGGGGATTCCTCACTGTTTATATCAACATATTTCTCCCAGGGGATGGGCTATCATTGCTACGGTTTAAGGGATTCACCTGTAAAACCAAAACAAAGCCTGCTGAGAGATTAAAGAACTTCAAGAACAGAAAAAAAAGCTGCTGTTTTCCTTTGTAGATCAAGATAAGAATCATATTTTTACTTTCAGGAAATGAGTTTAATTTCTAAATAGTAAAGAACAGTATTAATATAAAAGGCAAACTAAATATCTTTCTGATGTGGTAGGCATGCTGGTTATTACAGGTAGTCTCAGTAATCAGTATAAGCCCATCTTAATTTTCTCCCCTGAAGAAAAGAGAACTTTATTATTTGTAGTTGAGATGGAATTTGTTGAAATGGAGCTCAATAACTACTAAACAAACAGGCCAAAAAATGAATGAATCTAGGGGAATGAGTTGAAATAGTGAGATACATCGTGAACTGTGATTAATGACACCAAGGGAAATATAAAATAACATGTTTCCCTGGAAATGGGCTGTAAGTGCACAATGTCTGCACAATATTGTGCATCTGCAGTTCTCTGTCCTGCCACCTAATATCCAAATTGTCTGCCAGTATAAACACAGCTGCTAAATGTCTTCTACAACTGCAAAAATAATGAATCTCCACTTTCTTCCCAGCTATTGAAGTATATTTTTACAGAGACAAATGCAATGTTTACCCTTGCTCAACAGAAGACAATGTCAATGCCCAACATATATGTCTTATTAACACACGTTCAGTTTCAAACATCATAGATCAAAGAAACGGGATGGTTGTTTTATAGTATCCTTAGATGAGCTGAGATTTAATGTTTTTGGCTTGAAAAATTTCTCATCTGTTTTCTGCATAGACGTTTGCCTGCCCGTCAGTATAGAATCACCATTTTAGTTGTTTTGGACCATCACTACAACTTTATGGAATCCAAGAAGATCGTGAGGGAAGGATAAGAAATCTCCTTTATGTAAACTCTGCTTTCCACATTGTGGACTGGCCTGCAGACTCTGCTGGATGAGCACTGTGATCTGTTTCTCCCCAGCCTGGAGACATAGGGGAGGTGTGGGAGACTCCAAGTAACAATTTTCATGTTATAATACTAGCCTGGACTGTAAGAAGTAATTTAAGATAATTTACTGTACTGCATTTACTGAAACAACTTCTTTTCAGAAAATGTAACTAAGGGAAACCCAAGTAAACTGGAAAATGATAGTCAGGATTTTCAAACACTGTACTCTGTTTGGTCTTTGCCTACATGAAGAGAGCATAAATGGGAAAAAAAAAAACAAAAACAACTGAAAGAAAAAGAGAAATAAGGCTCCATAACCTTAGGAAGGGTACCAATCTATTTATATGCTTCCTGGAATGCTCAGAACATTTAATCTTACTAGCCACAAGAAAGCACTTTTGTTGTGCAAAAGATTTCACACATGAACTGAAGCCAGAAGTTTTTTTCATGGCACTGTGGGAAGAAAAACCATTATTGGACAGTTTTGTGAACTACAGACAGAAATCAGTCTGTGGACCTGCCTGGTAAAAACTTTCTGACTTTAAGAAAACACTGACACTCCCTCTGCCTCCTTCAAACCAAACTCTTGAAATTCACCTCTTTTGTTATAAGGAGAGAAAACTGACACCTAATAATGATTAGGCAAGTAAGTAAAGTACAATTACCCTTGATTAGATAAAAACTATGCACACACTATCAATTTTGGTCAGCCTGCCTCTCCCAACCTGTACTGCATTTTTGCCTTAACCATCTGTTAAAATTTATCAGCTGGCATCCTATGGGACAAGAAATATGATTTTCTCTAGACTTGTACACAAACTAGCTTCAGCACACTTTTCTACTAGATGCGACAGAAATCCCAAAGACTTATAATAAACATAAGGTGTTTTTTTTCCTGTCAGAAAGCGAGACAGATCATAAATTTAAATAAAATTATAGAAAAATTCAAATCTTACATAAAAAAATAATCATTAAAGACAGATTAGGAAGATTCAATTGGTCAGACCATTATGATAAGGAATAAGATACAGATTTAGTCCTTTGCTGGAATTTCCAGTTATCTTTCTCTATTTAAATTATTTTTCCAGATAATTACAAATGTTCCTAATCTATTACCCTAACAGGCAGAACATAGCTTTTTGGTATCACTTTGCTGATGATCATTCATAACCCGCAGCTGTGCTTGATACAGTTCAAAGTTGTGGAGCGGATCAGGCTGGCGTGCTGGGGAGAGGAAAGGGTCCAAGGCCTCTATAAATAGACAGTCCACTTTACAGCCAGTAAATATACCTGCACCTTTGTATGTAAATCTTGAAGTACTCACTTTGAGCATTATAGCTAGAAGAAAACAAACTGAATCGGAACCCAGACTTTCTTGCTGTAGACTGAAATGCGCAGTTGGATCTAGGAATCCAGTTCTCCAAGTTAGTTGGGCACAAGTTTGAACTCCAAGTATTTGTATTTTTGTTCAATAGCTTCATATTTTTAAGTAAGGGCTAGATCTGAAACAAACACTTGCTCCTGCTGAGGAGCTGTGTTTGCATGCTGTTCTCATCCTCTGGGCTGGCCCTGAGGAACAAACCTCAGCAAGCACACAGCGGTGCTCATCCAAAGCTGTATGGCTCTGGATGCTGCCTCATTGGGGTGCAATAAGGTCATGGTGCTAGGTAGAGCTGTTGATTGTGCTATGCCTTTAAAGTCTGTAGATTTATTCTACCCCACAGTTATTCTGGCATAAATCACAACAGGAATTGGACTACAGTATCAATATGGGCAGAGGAGGGCACAAAATTCAAGGAGAATAGACATTCTGGAAGACAGTGTCTGATATTACACCCCAAAAGCAGGCAGGAGAGAGAGCAGGGGATGAACAATGCAGATGTGAGAATTCTGCCCTACAGATTCTGTCTGGAAAAGCAACAATTGAGAAGTGTTCAAGTACCAATACAGAAGCAGAATTGAGCTCTCCTGGTGTTCACATGAGAGGCTTCGTATCACATCATGAAAGAAGTGTGGAGTATCAGCAGTCTTTACTCACTGTATATTTCCCTTATTCACTATGCATTTCCTCTATTCACTCCTCGTTTTAAAAAAAAGCCCACAACTGTCCCACATTTATGAATCTACTAAAACACATAGCTTTTCACAAAAATAGACAAATATGACTGGAAACTCTCCAGGTAACAAAGAAGGTTTGGATAAGGACTTAAGTCACTGGCAAGGCATGACTTACTATGAAAGGCCCTTGGATGATGCTGAGGAAAAGCTTGCCCAAATGCACTGGAAAAAATTAAGTGGCCTGATCAAGAGATTAGTGCGTGCAATTCCCAGTCATTTCAGTATGAGTTGCTCATGGGTACTATCCTGTAATATCTGGACCTGAGGGATTTTAAAGAACTGTATGCAGACAACCAAACCTTGCACTAACTCTATTTCCCCTATAAGGTTACAAGGAGAAAAAAAAAAAAAACAAACCCAAAACAAACCAGTTTTTAACACAACTGTCTTTGTCCTGCTGTAACAACATCGTTCATGTGTCCAACAAAACAAATCCAAATGATCGCCACTAATACACACCTCTCAGGAAGTCTGCCCTCACTGCTGGCTTCAAACATTTGCTGAGTTTTTACAGTGCTGAAATTATTCCTGCACTGAATCCCGGAATTACAGTGAGACGCCACCCTGCCTGTGGTCACGGATGGCACAGACAAAGCCTTGGAGAGCTTGCTGGGGGCTTCCCATGGTGGAGCAAGGGTGGTTGGGTGCTCAGGCTCTCCTCTGCTTCCCCAACCTACAGATTTGCCTGGCTGCCGGGGAGTGCGGCAAACCCCTCCAAACCCTGGGCAGCCAGTACGCGCTGGGGATGTGCGTGCAGCTCCTTCTGCTCCAGTCATCCTCATTGCAACCTGTCATCCTTTTCATATCGCTTCACAGCATTTTAAAGAATGCAATTGTGGGTAGGATACCTTTCATAATAATAAATAGGAATAGCAGTGCTTTTGTGAATTTAGGTCAATACATCACCCTTAGAGTGCATTATAAATTCATCAGAATCAAGCCTGAAGAAAATTTTATTCCCTGGCATCAGCTGCTTTTAGCCATGCCACAGATCTTTAGCAGAATTTAAACTCCAGATTAAGTATTGATTGAGTTTAAATAAATTATAATATGTTATAGCCAGAAAACTGAGCTGTGACTGGTATAGATGGTTTCTCTTTTTACTTCCCTTCCCACCTCAAATATTAACAAATTTATTCACTGCATTATGACTGCAATGAACAACCAATTAAAAAATGTCTAATACTGAAGTAAGTACTAATTTAAGCAGCACCTTCACCTACCTGACACGGGAATGAATAGAAATTATAAACTTCTTTTAATTCATATAAACATATCAACTTAAAGGATAATGTGAATAGAAATAAATTCCTAAAGAATTAGCTACAGGGGAAAAATAAATGCAAAACTGCAGCTTATATTAACATTTAATTACATTTCAGATGCTTTGTTCCTTTTTTTAAAGTTCAAAAATATCTCTGTAATGATCGCTACCAACAAGCTGTATCACAATGATACACTCTTCTGTCATGTTCAGTAGCATCAGCTGTTTGTGTATCCAGCACATTATTTCTGGACGACTAACAGATGAGCATATCATTCTAAACTATATTTAATAGGAATGAAAACTTGCATGAGCAGGTATTCAAAATGTAACTATGATACAGTTACCAAAGCCAACTGAGAAACAAAACAGGCCTAAACTTTATGGAAAAGAAAACAACAACTATTTGCTGTACTGCTAAAAGAGGACAAGAGGACACATAAGGACATATAGTTTTGTGTTTGACCTATTTTGGTTGATTTAATTTTCAGATTTTGTAAGCCAAGCTCCAGTGAGTTCCTGAGGAAAAAATTCTAACTGGCATTTACTGTGAGTCAAACCTCACACAAAAAGTGCTTTGTGCATCAAGATAACATTAGGAGCTGTCTGGCTGCACGTACCAAAGGACCAGTTTGAACACAAAAAAAAACCCCAAACCCAAACAGAGCTACAATGGACTTCTAATAATAATAATACTTTGCACTTCTGTCGTATGTTTCAATTTGAGATCTCTAAGTGTTTTGCAGTGCATGACAATTAAGCCTATCACTTGGAAACTTCAATACAAAACAATTATTACAATTTTACTGATGAAGAAACTGAGGTACAGAGAAGCTGAATGACCTTCATAAGAACTTGCAACGAACAGGATGCCAGTGCATGGTCAGAAATGGCAGGCAGTTTGTTAGACCTCTACTTCAGCAAGGGCACTAACTCCCATTTCCAAACAGCCTATCTCCCAGCCAAGTTATATGTTTGACTAATGTTTCCCCAGCTTCATGAACAATAACATACATCTTTTCATTTAAAGGTAGCTTATTTCCTGTTGTTTTTCTTACCGAGCTGATGACAGGAACATTCATTCTTTTAATGAAAGTGCAGACAGTTTGGGGTACAACAGCAACTCAGATAAGGTCCACTTAGACATGGAAAGATTGACTGAAATTTCATATACACATATAATGCGATAAACTTGAGTCCAGTTGACATGGGTAGCGCTTGCCGTAGAACTTTACCAGCAATATTGTCTTCAGACTGCACACCCAGGAGAATCCTGATAATTTTTTCCCTACTAAGTCATTCACTGTGAATAGAAGTAGCAAGCTTTGAATCTGTTTTTTCTAGTTACCACTAAACAGCTGTGATATTTACTGCTTTCTTTCCATTCTCTGCTAAGAAAGATGTGATTGCTTTTTTCTGAAAAATGTAATAAATGAATGATTTTTCCAAATGTCTTTTCCTAGTTAGACCCCACACTGCAGTTAGAATAACCCAGCCCTTCTTTGAGGCATTAATACAATCAAGAGGCAGTGCAGTTATATTTTGCCGTGCTGTACATTTTCACCTGCCTACACCCAGTTTAACTACAGCTGAAATCTTCTTGGGATTTAACCCCAGGGAAGCCACGCTTCTGTCTGGCCAACCAGGGTTTCTAGCAGCACTGGTATATGCAAGTGCATTGCTGCAAGGGGTGTATCCAAAGGCCTTCAGAGATTAGCACAGAAATGCCATGAACCTGAGCACTTTGCCTAAGCCCCATCTGTGAACAGGGCTGTATATCCACTCGCCATATGTGGCACCCCTGTGTGAAACTGAGGAGTGATGACAGGGGGATGAGGGATGGAGTTCAAAGATCGGCCAGTAACAAGACAGAATTACAATTATACCTGTTACACTGTAAGAAGAGGTACAATGTTGTAATTTCAGTAAGGTTTTTTTAACATTAGTCCATAACCACTGCTTTGGCATGGTTATCCTGGAATATGTGAGGTCTTGTGGTCTTGTGGTCTGGATGTAACCAGTTATTTTGGGGGAATGAAAGACACTCAAATTTGGTAATCCACACTAAAAAAACCCACCCTTTGCACCTTATGCTACTGTATGGTAGATACTTTAGTCAGAAAATAAGGTTCAGGAATTATCTGCATGCACTTTCCATACATGTATCAGTATGTATGGGAAAGCACTCAGGAAGAGGAGGCAAAAGGTGTTGCTAATAACATGTGCAGTGCTAACCAATTAGGGTCATGATTGAGTGGGGTAAAGATGACTAAGACTTTCAGAGTCCGAGAGCTTGAGTAGCTTAGTGATTTCTAAAATTGGTGTTCTATTACTAAGAAACCTCTTGTTTTTGAAAGGAAAATTCAACAGTGTAGCATTTCACCTTCCAAATCTTTGCACAGAGAATTGCCGTAAAGTGTGAAGCCAATTGGTGCAGTGGTCATTGTATCACATTTATTTGATACATTAGAAGTTATCATTTTCCATGCGTTTATGATTCTGATTTGGTAGCTTTATATTTATGTCTTCTTGTTTTCTCTCTTCTTGAAAATCAATTGAAGTTTAGATTTATAAAATATCAGAGACTATGCAAAGACTTATGTGATGATGGCTAGCTACATCTGAAAATTCTTTAGCCCGAAAACCTGGCAAGAATCTGAAGGGAAGTGTTAAAGCAACCTGACAGAAATCCCCTGCAGCGCTTAAGAAAAAACCCAGCCTTCCCTCCTCCCAGCTAAACCCTGAAACAAGGTCAATGCACTAAAAGGCTCTGGAAGTAATTTTTTATAAATAAATATCCTGGGGAATTAGTGCAGCAAGTGCAACAGTCACATCTCTAAAATAAAGGTAGTTATGAGTATGTAAGCATTTCCTTTACACGTTAGGGGTAACACACATCAGTCAATGCAAGATAAAATGCAGCTCTGACTGCATGTTACAGAAGAAAGGAGTAATTTTTTCTCAGGAATAAAACTTTGATCATAAGCTTCAATCAGTAAGTTGTTTAAGTGCTTACCTAATGTTAAGCTTGCAAACAGTCCTATGTTTTTCAATATGCTGGAGTCACAGACCCTTGAGAGGGCAATTGTGGTCAAAAATCACACATTGCAAATATAGCAGTAAATGCAGGAGTCTACCAAATACAAACTAGTGTTGAAATATCAAGGCTTTGGTGCCTACTCTACTGACCAGATTCAGACTCCCTGTCATTCATCTCTGACTGACTCCTGCCTATCATGGAAAGTACCCTTTTTACCCATCTGATCGGCTCAGACACTGCATTACTGCACAGCAATGATTAGTTTTCCTTTAAAAGGGATCAAAAGTTCTAATCTCCTATGACTGCAATCAATGGCAAACATTGCCCTGGTCAACAGGGCATTACACACATAACCAAAGCAACTGAAGAAAGGCATTTTCAGGTGAAAAAATTATGTTCTTTTGGCAAAGATGTAATAATTCAGGGAATTTACATGTTATTTTGTGACATCAATGGGAGGCTTTGACCTAGTTTAGATCAGATTTTTGAATATAATTTCAACTCTTCCTCCTTCCACTATAATTTTATCCAGATGAGCTTCTTTTTCATTTACTGAAAGGAGAAGACTCTGGAAGAAAGGGGATCATTAAGTTACAAATCCACTTATCTTCACTGCATCTGTGATGTTGTTCCCTAAGCAGTAATCTCTTACATTCAGGAAACCTGCACAGGTTTCTCACAGGGGAAGCACAACATCTGAGCCAGAGTGTGAACACAGCAGTCAAGAAGTGGAAGAAACAAAAGAAAGCAAAACCCAAAGCTAAACAAAACCCCAACTCAAAACCTTTTAATTTCTTCTCCATCAGAATATCAAGTAACAGTCATTTAAATTAAGAAGATATTTATGCCTTCCTCTTTTGGAGGTAATTTCCTAAGGTTTAAAATGCAGCTGAAAGGCTTACAATTCTATATTAGCACAGCCTGAATTTCAGTTTTGCTTATCACTGCCTGCCATGCAGCTGGCTTGCTTTCTCTCTTTGAAAGTTTCAGGTTCTTTACAGAGTAATTATGTTTTCAAAATACAGTTGAGAATCCCAATGTTATAATCATTTTCAGAGCGACTATGAACATTACTAATTGTGTACATGATTCTCTTGACTGACTTCACTGCACATGCTGAGATTACCAGTTACCAAAGCATCATTATAAATTATAAGGTAAGGAGAATGAGGCCAGATTTATATTTCTGACTTGGTAAAGGTGTTGACAGCTTGTACTGAATGGAAATTCTTGTAAAAAATGAGGTTGGAAAATGTTCTTTTTCCTGAACTGTTAAAATGATAAATACTAAATAAACAGCTGCAAGTGAAATGGTTCCCTGCTGTCCAACAACTACTTTTCTAAACACCTAAGAAAGTAGCCATAAATACAGTCAAGTTTAGGTTTGATCTCCAAAGTAAATAGGGAACACACAAAGCAGTGATCATTTCATAGATTTTCCAATGTATTATTTTAAATTGCAAGCAGGAAGATCTAATAATCCAGAGCTCCCAATTCAGAAAAGATTTGCTTGGATATTTTAACTGGACATTACCAAACCACTGAAAATTTGTATTTTCAAATATAGGACAAATTCAGCAAAATATTTAGCCAAAAAGGAAAGGTATGCGCACAAGGAGATATAACAATGGAGCAAAACTAACAAAGAGGAGAGTAAAACTCCAATCTTTTGTTTACTTTACATAGCAGTTTGAGCATGTTGAGAGCTGAGTTATGAAACAAGATTTCCAATACTGTGAAGAGAGGTAGCAGTAAAATGAAAAGTAGATGCATCTGGCCAATTTAAAATGTACAAACTAGGACTGCAAGTCATTTATATATATATATACAACCCCTCTCTCTTATCCTGAATATGATCATGACTGTCTCCAATAAGTAGACAAGAAACTGCTTGGCACTCTGTTTCTGTTAACTCCTTAGAGGAGCAAACACTGTTCACATTACAAAACTTGTGGGATTCTTTTATTTAAGAATAATGTAAACAAACATTTTTGTATTCAATCTATTTAATGAAGTGCTATTTACTACCAGTTTCTGAAGTACTTCAGATAATAAAATCTAAATCCTTGATCCTATTGGGAATTTCAAGTGCAAGATTTTTAAAAAATAATGTTTCCCCTTAAATGCTTTAACTATGGCTTTAGGAATTTTAGGAAAGTCTCATAATTTTTAATGTCTTGATCTCTATGTCTTAGAAGGTATGTTATTTTTTGACTTACATTAACCATTTCAGACTGCTTCAATGGGATATGCAATCAATACATGAGTAATGTCCCATGCGTTAGCACTGAATATACCACAAGGTTAAAAGGTGCAGAGATTTTCTATGAAGTCTTTTTTACTTTCCTTTTAATGATTTTTCTTAAACTGGGGAGAGTAGATCCAGTTCTAGATCTAGCACTCTCGAGGCTGGAAAATGATGCCACCCAGGCATTTTTACTCCATAAAGTATCACATGGTATACACATTCTCAGTTCCCATAGACTGCCCTCAATACTCTGTCAGAAATCCTTGTGGGGCAGGAGAGTTTGGCAAGGTATCACGAACATTTTGCAGAACTGGTTAGGGATTAAGTTCTGGTTTAGGACATTTTTGAAACCATTTTTTTTGATAAAGAAAATATACGGCATTGTCCGTATATGTCACCTCATCCTTCTCTGAGCAGTTTAATTTCAAAATTTATTTTCTCCTTTTTTATTAGGTGAAATATCTTTACCAATTTTAAATTCAGCAGGAAGGAAAAAATAACCCACATTATTTCTTTCTCACATTAAGATTTTTTTATCAATTTCTAATTTTAGTTCTTTTCACGTTTTGTTTGTTAGGCATAACTGGGTCAACACTTTCATTCTTTCAGGTTGAAAATCCTGTCTGAAGAAAAGCAAAGTTACTTGTCATGAAGCAAAGCAAATGGCTGTGAATAATTTATAAGAAAGTAAAAATATTCTGCTTTTGAGATTTTAACAGGAGAACAACCTCAAGTTATAAATTATTATAATTACACTGAAATATGCTCTCCATCCTCTTATTCCTTTGCTGTGATTATTACCACATTACTTTTTGCTTGCATGGCTAGCAGTCTCCTGAGCACCATGGACATGGACCCTCCAAGGCCGCGCCCAGTGTCCTTTGGGCTGTGAATCTGGGACTACAACCTTGCTTCACGCTTGTCTTAAAACGTTCAATAGGATTCTTGTAGGTTTCTCTCCCTGTAGAGTAACAGGCTGGTATGTGTTAAATGTCTGCTGGGTTGCGAGGTGAGGACTGTAATAAAGCTGGGGGCTCCAGACATGAAAATGGTGCTCACAGGAGGTTCTGGGATCATTAGTATGACACAACAGAGATCTACACACCCACTGCTCAGACACAAAGCAACACTGATGGTAGGTAGGTAGTTAAATTCTTGGTATCTGTTTACTTCTGGCTCCTAAAGCCACAGCATTCAGAGACATTTGCTGTCATAATATAATAGGGTCTTTCTCTCTATAGAAATGGTAAAGCTAAGAAAGACAGTATATTTAAGGGAATAGTTAGATCACAGCAATTTGATTTGATGAGAATTCAGTTTCACTAATGCTCTTATTAAAATGTCTGCAATGAATGGGTCAGTTCTCTGTGGTTGCAAGGGAAGAAGATGAATTATTTAGTATTAAACTCTGTCACTTCTTTCTTTAAAATCCTTTATACACTTTCTGCAATAAAACATCTCTAACATACTAATGCTGACAGAAACCACCACAATTCCCAGCATCTTTTTCTCATTAATAGACTTCTGATATTTAGGGTGAAAATTTAGAAGCACAAGTGAAATAATTAAAACATAGAAATGCATATATACATAAACCAGCTTCTATAAATAAGTTCATATAACTTGTTATGGTTGCCACTGGAGTCGGTAAATTCATATGCCTTCCTGTGACAAACATAATCTTGTACAATCCTGGGCCACTTCTTACATTGAGGTCAGACTGGCAAGGGAGGGAAAGGGCAGGGAGTCCACAGGTTCTTACCAGCATAAGTGATTCCAATAATTTGCATGGGCAAGATTTCAGCAATGCATTCAATATTTTCACATAAGATGTGGTTGTATACGATAAGATTATTGCTACCAGTGTATTCCCAAAGGAGATACTCAATGATTGAGTTCTACAGGAGTAGTTTGAAGTGTGCAATACCTACTGCTCTTCCTTCTTGCCACATGGTTGATCAATGACTATTTAGTTATAGACTGAGTCCTGGGGGAACCTGACCATCTCTTGTACTTCAACCTCAGCACTGACTCAGAGCAGTGTATCCTAATTCTTAATATGAAACCTCTGTGCAATATTCCCTAACTCCCCCCATAAATAACTACTTTCCTGATTGACATACTATTTATGTTTGTTCCCTCATTTACCAACCAGTGAGGATGCTAAAGTTCTTTGATCAAAAGTGGGTGGTGAAGTTGACATTAATTTTGAAGTGGAAGAGCTAACTAAGTAATAATAGTGCAGGGGGGCCAGGCTTGCTGGAAACAGTCCTGCTTTAGATCTGCATTTCTGGAGGACTCATAGTTTAAATTATAGGCCCTCAAATTTTAGACTTCAGGAGAGGCAAAATGTCTGTAAGCAGATTCTGAGCATCCCAACTGATTGGCTCAGACATACTGAGTACCAAGCGTGTATTATCTTTCTGTATTTTTATATACTATTTATACTTTATGGATGAATATTACAGGAATATAAAATTTTGATATTAGAAAGCTCCCTCCAAAGTGAAAAAAAAGTTAGTCTTTTTCTCATGGAATATCACCGAGTTATTATGGCATCTCCAAGTAAATTTCGGGGTAATGTCATGGTGATTTCCCTTTAAGGGCGATCGGATATCTTCTCACATTTATGTGCTATTAAATTTTTTTCCTTCCACAACTCCCCATTTGTGTAAGGATCATGCAGAATATTACTGCACTGGCCTTGCTAGGCATACAACACACCATGACATACCATGTAGGGAGTTCAAAATTACTCTTCATTCAATTCCTTCACATTGCATGGCAAAGAGAGGAATCACATTTTCTCTGGTTGCCTCTGCACTGAGAAATTCCTACTGATTTAGCCTCATCTGACCTTCTATTCCAGGTCACCAATTAGATTTCTCTCAGCTTTGCAGTCATTAAAAATCTCAGTGGAATTGCATTGCTCTATAGCAGAATTATGTTCCAAACTTCCCATTTTCTCTTCGCTACCTATGAGCTTGAACTAAAACACCCAAGCATTTCATATTTCATTCTTATCCACCACTTCCTATATGTTTACTAAAAATTGTCAGTGTAATAGACAACTCAAGTCTGTAATTCTTGCTGTATATAAAAGAAAGTATGCTTTGTTTTTTCCCTTCAGAATAATATATTAAAGTTTGGAAATTAAAATTTATTAGTGACATTTGTAATAAGAATTATAACTAAAATGTCCCAAGTAGGCCACTACTAAGTGATATCCAGCATATGACTGGGCTGCAGGATTTTCAGCACTTGCTTGCTGACTGCACTCTAAGGAACTTTTTTCCCTAAGCTAAAAGCAGCCTTGGGTGGGTGCTGATCACCCTTCTTGTGATTTTCAAAACTCCCTCTGTGATTTTAATACCCAATTCCATTAACTTCAGCACTAGGGATGTTAATCCTGTAGGTAGGCTAGAAAATCTTGAGCTGTATGCAGGTGCTTCAGAGATTAGAATGCTAGTCATTCCCATTTAGCTGCTACAATCAATATAAGAAGGAAGGCAAAGACAGCAGAAGAGAGAGACAGACAGGCTTGGATTAACAGAGAGGCATATCCATCCCATGCGCTTTTTGCCTTTTTCTGAACAAGAGTAATTCAATCTTTTCTCCATCATTCTTGTCCTAAAGTTTTGGAGCTTAGAGCACCACACCAGACACCTTTTAACAAACGGTAGCCTGGAGAACAAAAAACATTGGCAGAAGGGGGTTCCTGAGTCCCCTTCAGTGGGTCATTTTCTTATACTATCAAACAAAATATCAATTTTATTGTGGAGATTTTCCTACAATCAGAATATGCTTCTGCAGGAAACGTGTAAGATCTACTCGTATTATAACATCTTTGGATATTCAATGATCTTTCTTTGGAGAAGTTAAAGTTTCACCTGACCATTGATAGCTATTGATCCATCCTCCCTTACATGGTGATAGCCTTTGGAAGACAGAAAAATGAGTACTTTCCTTTTCAACAGATTTTACTCCTGTTATTGCACTGAGTTACCTGTATTTTCCTTCTTAGACATAGATGGGGAGAGAAAAAGGGGAGGTATTCTGTGACAGTAACTGCATTTTTACTTTTTTGTTCTTCATTTACAGATTTTTCAATGTTTTTCTTTAAGAAATGATATCCAAGACATTTTGGAAATGTTTTCATATGGGAAGGTGGCTGTTACAGTGAACAGCTGAATCATATTGCAGAGACCACTGAGCACTGCCAAATTAAAACCAGGGCTGTCTGAGGCACTAAGACAAAGCAGGACATCTTATAAATTAAAATGAAAACTTCTTTATACAGTGTAATAGAGAGTCATGAAAGGTTTGGTATTTCTACATTTTGGGGTGGGGAGAAATGCCAAAGGCAAAATTCTTGGGTTTATGAAGACCTTTCAATGCCACTAATTTCAAAGAGATATTTAAGAGAGTGTAAGACTTACATACACATTAATGCTCTCTCATGGAAAGGAGATGTCCCTGTTAAATGAAAATTAAGTCCAGAAAGCTTATGCTTTGATGCAAGATTTATTGGTACTGTAGCCAAAGATTTCCCACAATCTCTTATCTTTGTCAGAAAAGGTCAAGAAATAGCTTGATGCTGTTTCTCTTCCTCCACACCTGGTCTTCTAGGGCTGAGTTGCTACTTGGTTTTAAGCAGAATGATTTTTACCTTTTCTTAAGTAAAAATAGCGCATTGACTCATACTGTTGGGATTTTTTTGGTGTGGGCCTAAACTGACACTCTCTGTCTGGCTCTCTACAGCTTTGAAGCTACTATAGTAATTCACTGGTTACAAAAGTGAGTGGAAAACTGTGAGGTTTTGGACAATTCCAGTTAAGCTTCCTTTGTAAAAGTACAAAGGACTGAATGTGATATAAGGCAGATAAGAACTGAAATATTTCCCATGATAAATCTCTTGCTTTAGTATAATTGTATATTGAGGCAATTACTGAGAAAGCAAAAATATAAAATAATTTATGTTTGTGGATCCTAGATTAATGAAATTGTTGACAATTTTATTTTACCTCATCATAAATAACTTTTATTATGGCAGCTACTAATATCTCTGGCATAAGAATCTGGCAGTTTTCTACTCTAGGAAGAAGAAATAGAAAAACTCTCAGTACATCATGGACTGAAACAAAGAAAAGCTATGGGATGCTCAGTTTTCTTTAAATGAGTTTTTCCAAACTGCATGTGGAAAACCACGTGAACAAGGATATATGTATACATTTGCAAATAACTGCCTTTGCCTTCTGTAATGCCAACTAGAGAGCAATGATGGGACAGTGTGTGTCGTTATAACTGTAGTAGGAAAGAAGATAGAGGTTGGAGATGGCCTTAAGCAGAAACTGAAATTTATTCCTGTCAATACTGAGAAAACTATTTGGACCCTGTTTCCTAAGTGGAGAAAAAAGAACCTGATAAGAAAAGTCTCCAGACCTCCTTGGATGAAAACCTGTTCCTCAGAAGACATCACAAGGGAGAAGAATAAACTAACAGGAACTACTAGAATTAGAAAAAAAAATACCCATTACTCAGCAGGGCTTCTAAAAGGCTGGGGAATGTAGGAGCAAACAGAATTGACAAAAGTGAAGTTTAGCTAGTATTGCAAAGGAAGTTAAGAAGATTGTGGAAGGATTTTCAACTGTATACAAATAGAACAAGGAAAGTAAAGGTGGTATCACTAAAAATTTGAGAAAAAGGATGAAACATGGACCAGACTCACTGTTGTGGTTTAACCCCAGCCAGCAACTAGGACCATGCAGACACTCACTCACTCCTCTTTTCCCCCCAAGGAGGGTAAGAAGAGGAAGAAAAGGAGTGAAAAGGGGAAAAAAAACCCTCATGGGTTGAGATAAAAACAGTTTAAAAGAACAATAATGGAAAAGAAATAATAATGCTAAAAGAATATACAAGACATAAGTCACTCTCACTGCCTGGTGAATTGGTTGGGTTTCCCAGCCCAACTCGAGCGGTGATTGCAGATTCCAACCCCCTGGCCAGCCCCCATTTATATACTGAGCATGACATCTATGGTATGGAATATCCCATCTGCCATTCCATCGTTCTGTTTATGTTCCTTCTCAGCTTCTATGGGAAGCTGAAAAAAGTCCTTGAATATTATAAACATCACCTAGCAACAACTAAACCAATATATATTATTGACATTCCTTTCATACCAATTCTGAAGCATAGCAGCCACTAGAAAGAAGATTAACTCTATCCCAGCTGAAACCAGAAACTTGTATAAATGCATAAAAGTACAAAAAAAACAGAAAAAAATAAGAAATAGGATAAAAAGCTGCATTGATTTTGTACAGAACTCTTATGCCAGATCAAGCCATCAAAGATCCTGGCAGAATTTATTTGCTTGACAAAGGAATTAGAAAAGATTAGATGCTTCTGATTAAGGCATTTGAGGGTGGTGCTACACAAGAAATCATTAGTTTAGCTGAGGAGAAGAGTACACATAGGAATGGGACTGATGGAGAGAGACACCGTTGTGTTATGCAGAAAACAGAAATGCTGGGCTGGAGACTCCCTAGGAGTTGAGCTCCTTGAAGGACCAGCGTGGGAACAGATTCTGTTTCATGTTTGCAGACATGGTTGTTATAGAAAAGAGGGACATATGTTAATGAAATTTAATGATAGCACCAAAGAGCAATGAACTGTAAATATAGGAGATACTCCAAATATCATGGAGGAAATTGCAGGTGATAATGGAAAAAACCCACAGGAACAGTCATAAAATCAACAGTAGAAAATTCAAAGGGAATAATGACGCTGTTAACCAAGAAGAGTTCAACCTGGAGTGATAGAGTGGAAAAGGACAGGGTATGGGAAGATCACAGGATAGTTATACACCCCTGTGATTAATTTGTGAAAAAGGCAAATGCAGTCCTAGTGTGTCTTAGGTGTAGTATTTCCAGTGATACGCAGATACAATATACCGTTGACAAATTGTGTAGCATGTACAATTATAGACACTCACACTCAGAAAAGCTCTGTTAAAATACATGACCAATGCTGGTTACTGAAACTATACTTGTTTTGCTAAGTACAGGAGGAATGGCATTATTTTCAAAGAGAACTTCCATAATAAGCAAGTCCGGAAAAGTACACATCCTGGTTTCTATTTTTCTACAGAGCTGACTTTACTGCATGCTAGTACAAGACACCTGCTCCCCTTTGCTCAGGTCTCAAAGAGTGACCGAGCCTCTCATTTCCTGGGTGTTGCCACACCACCAACGTGCATTCCTCAGAAACGCAGAGAAAGGGGAGAGTACAGCTACACAGCATGTCTCTGCCTGGTTATTTTGTTGCTCTTCCTCAAGGCAAAGCCAAATGCTGCAGTATGAACCATGAAGCTTTTACTTGGGTGAGACCCTTGGGTACTACTCCGCTTTCTCAGCATGCCTCAAGGTGGGAAGCAAACTCTGCAGTTAAGTGGCTGCCTTCCAGCTGAATGAACTATCACATACTGAATGTAAGAGCTTTGCTTGGCACGCATGCTTATTTACCTCTGGCATTAGATCTAAATGACAAGACAGCAAATTATCATCCTTCCCCTTGACAAAGTGGCCAGGGTAAGACCTCTGCAGCACAGCAGTGACAAAGTGGAAAGAGGGAATGTGTTTGCCATCTGTGACACCGAGCCATGTGGCTCATCACTCCATCCTATAAGTAGCCCCTCATCACTACACAGCTACAGTTTCAGCAACAACCTGACCCTTAATTTGGCTACCTGTTTTTGCTGGCCAGCTCAGAAAACTACACAGTGCTGCAATAATCAGTGAAGCATAAGATTTTTCTGTGCAAAACAACCACCTGCTGATTGCGTACCTGCTCCTGGGTACACACTTTCCATCAGTCAGTGGGCAGCTCTGCTGGCCATGTGTGAGAAACCGGGACCTTACACCGTAAGGGACAGATCAGCAGGCAGCAGCAGAAATGGTTTTGCAGGGTGCAGGTCAGACTGGTGCCCTCCTTACCTGAAGTCTGATGTTCCTTGGGACTACTGTGATACAGATAATCCTTTGGTTTATTTTAGAGCTGCTCAACAGGCAAGAATATGTTTCAGCTGCCACAAAAGTGAGAGTTCTTACACAAAGATGGTACAGAAAAAAGAAGTGTGATTTTTTTTGGTCTATTACACCAGTTATGCTCATGTGCTCGTTCAGTGCACCCACAGGCCGTACAGCTCACGACTATGTTTTTTTTCTGGCCTTTGTTAATCTGTAACCAGTGAGTTTATGTGCAGGCAATCCTACATGAGACAGAGCCAGCAGGAGACAAAATTGGGCAAAGAGGATTGCATCTAACAGAGCTGTTTAAATAAATTGTTAATTTTCCTAGAAAACCAGGGGACCTGTCTGTAGCACCAAATCTCCATAGCTTGTAATCTTATGAGCCATCTGTCTCCCTGTATACTAGAGAAAGCTATGGACTTGGGAGCATGATAAAATAGTAGGATGTAAATATTGAGGGGCTGGGAGATTATTGCAATATCTAATCCTGCATCTTGCAAGCTGATGGGTTCCCTAGCCTCCCACTGTGGTAAGGGAATATAGGGTGTTCAAAATCTTCAGGGTCTGAGCTCTGAAATACACACAAGTTTAGCAAATTGGATCAATTTTACCATTAGATGTGTGAATACATGTGCCTGTATTTTTGTACTTTTTAAATATATATTCTACCCATTAAAGATAAAAGCACTATATGTTGTGTTCAATAACTCGAAACATAGAATAAAATATCCCACTCAATGTATGGACCTTTAATGCATACTGCAAAACTACGTTTTTACTCACCTGTGCAGAGGACAAGGACTGAGTTAAAACTAGCTAGTACTTATTCATTTTTTGTAGGAGGGATTTGTCTTGGATGGAAAGAGCTCATATCTTCTTCGTGGGCTAGGGAATATATTACATTTACTTTCTAAAATGAATAAAATTGGTATGTAACTGGAGCTCTTCTATTTAGTCTAAATTAAATATTCAAAATGAGGTCTGGTCTGTGGTCATGAAATGAATTTGTTTATAAATATCTCTCCTGAAAAATGATGAGACTTCTTTGAAAGACTAATAAATGTCTTTTCAACTCACAAACTGTTCAGTGTAATATTCATGTCCTCTGTGGCTTTATACCTCAAGAGAGACAATATATTCTTGTGGTAGAAGAGCAGGGAAGAGCTTTAGGAGACCTGTGTTTCATTTCTAGTTTAAGAACTGAGAGGTTTGAAAGAATAGGAACTATATTATATCTTTAGAACTGGCCTTCAGTCACTTTTCTTTGAGTTTTCCTACTGTAGCAGTATTTATATGCCTATGTAAAGCAGTTTGAAATTTTTGTCTGAACTGCACACATTTTTTTATGGGACTCTATTATGTATTAATCATAATTTACAAATAAACTATCACACACACTTCAAGTTGTTACCGTTATTTTTAGATTTGATCTGTGAAATGTAACTATCCCATTTTAATAAATATTAAAACAAGTGCCTTCTCCAAAACTCTGAAAATCATCAAGTATAAAATGCCACACAAAATCACTCTGTTCATTTTCCTTTAGCCATCTAACAATGCACCAACCCCTTCCATAGAAGGTCCAAATAAGAAAGTACACTTTTTACCTGAGCCCAAACCAGCATCTTGGAGCTGATGTTGTTCTTTGCAAGTAACTGTCAACGCATATTTTTCAATCAGATATACAACAGATTGATACAACTTCTATAAGACAACTATCAACAAATCTCTAGGTGAAAGAAATGCCACAAATAATCAGCTTCACTGAATTATGTGAAGTCTTATAAAGCAGCTAAGAAATGTCAGTATTCTCCTTCTGATAAACCCCAGTGAAAACACAGCTCACAGATGTTTAAGGTTACTAGATGGACTGCTGTCACTATAATCTTCACATAAGTATATACATATATATGCTGTCACTACAGTATTTTCCTTCTCCTGTATGGAAGATTTTTCTTTCTGGAATTCCAAATTATAGCCAAAAAATCCCACTAAAAGAAGACATCAGAAAATTAGGCTTCCCAGTTCAATAGCACTGCTGAATACTTACAAAGATCAATGTTTTGTTGTGATACTAGAATACATATAAACAAGTTTAACCAAGAACCAGTCTTGCTATAATCTTTATAAAGACATGATGGAGTAATGAAGAAATTTATAATGTAATTAATGGACCAAAAACTAAAATAATTTTGTAGCTTTGATAATTTCGAAATAAGTTATCCAGGGGATGTTAAAAATGGATTTCAGACATTTTTACAGAATAAGCCATGTTCTAGATGCTAAAATGGTTCCAATGCACTAGAAAGCGCATGGCAGCACACAGCAAATGATGTTACCAACCTTGTCAGTTTTTGAAAACAATGAGTATGCAACTCCAAAGAATATAGATTCTTTTCTTTCTATAAACTGTTGGAACATTTTATAATCTCTTCCTTCTAAATGAAAGCAACAATGAATTCAATCCAAATATCCAGTACACAAAAGCAGTGTCCCACTAAAAAATAAATAAATCTAAATCTAAAAATTCTATATTGAGAAGAGGCTTTTCAATCATCAGTGCTCCAATCTTGCTACTGGACAGCTAAAGACACCTCCTGGAAATGCATCTTAGCTTTATCCATGCTATTCTACTGCAGAAAGAAGATTGGTCATTGAAAGATTCGCAGTGTATGGACAAAAGAAGAGCTGGGAAAAGAACATATATTTTCACCTCATCAGCAGATTTTCAGTCCAAAACCAAAATAGTGCATTGTTATCCTGTGTTTTTTTCACATTTTTAGTAGTTATTTCAGTAGGAGGGGGGTAGGCCTTGAGATTAAAATTTTGGCATAATATATTGCAAGTTGATATATAAATTATCATAGAAGAATTTTTCTTGACAAGGCATAAGAACATAGATATATGTTCTATTATATACAGAAGATAGTGCCCATTGGGATTTTTAGGTGGAATAACCCAAATATGCGGAAAGCTTTAAGTGGTTTACTTTTCTTTTTATAGTCCTTGATATTTGTATTAGGCAATTCACTTACTCAAATTCTTGGCCTTATTTTTATACTATGATTTATAGTGGATATAAATAGTGGATTTTTATTTTTTTTATAATTCTCTTCTTGCCTTGTTTCTTAGACTGGACATGCTGCAATGGCTACACATTAACAAATACTTCCAGTTTGAACTCTCTGTAAATTAACATTTTGAGAGTTGAAAACAAATATGCTTTCAACTGAAAATTGTTACTCATTTAAGACATTTGCACAGGACTGGCAGATGTGACCAGAATTTACAGCTGATGCATGCTCAGCTGAAGTGGCAATTGGATGTCAGGCAAGGTACCCTCCATTTAGCTACTTAAATTACTCTGCTTGTGTTCATACAAGCAACTTGCATAAAAACTTCTAGTCCAAGATATCAGTGATTTAAATGGTGATAAAAGAGGGTAGGCAAAATAATCGACACTTGTCTGCCAAGTTCTAGGTGCAGAATTCTGCTGGAATGAGTGGAGCAGGTGAAAAGAGACAAGCTGCTTTACCCTTACATTTGTCATTTGGTCTGGAAATGAATGCAGCACCATTTACAAGGCTTACTACTTCACGAGTAACGAGCCTGTTTCAACAGCATGGTTTCCAAACAGTGGTGAGGAAAACAGTTTTTGGATTTTTTCTTCTCACTGTCTCTAATATGGATATTTTAGTACACACCGTGCTTCAGGTAGGATTTCATTTTTGGCATTGGCTCTGATCCTCTGTCTATTCTTACGCAAAGGAATTGAGAAAAGATATCTCACTTCCAACCTTCAGCATGGCATTGGTTATTTCCTGAACAACCTTTGTGTCCTTCCCCTCAGAAACACCATCCAGAAAACCTTTGCAAATTTATATTACCTGCAGAATGAAAAAGTACTTCATCATTTGGAAACTAAACATAATTTATTTTTATGTTCCACTGAAGGCTTCGTGTTCTGCATGTGTTCAGCTCAAAAAGTAATCTATGTTATCCACAAGCATGATTTTGTATGTTTTAGTTAGGGCTGACTGTTGCATATCCATGCGCCCTGCCAGTGAGGGTGACCAGTCACATAAGACCTCCATTAGCAATAGTGTAGCCAGAAGGTGAAGGGAAATGATTATTCCCCTCTCCGTGGAACTTGTGAAACCGTATCTGGAGAAAGGTGTGCAGAAGTGGTCTGCCCAGTAAAGGAGAGCTTGATATACTGGTGCAAGTCCAGTCGAGAGCCACCAAGATGCTGAGAGGCTGGAACATGTGGTGAAGGAGGAGAGGCTGAGAAAAGTGTTTTTTTTCAGCCCTAAGAAGAGAAAGTGTTGGTAGGACCCTACCATTATATGCAGCTACCAAGGGGAGTAGGGTGCAGAAAAGATAGACCCAGACTGTTCTCAGAGGTGCCTAAATGATAGAACAAACAGCAAGGGACACAACTGACAGCAGGGGAAATTCTCTTTAGGTAATAAGAAAAACAAATCTTCACCGTGACGGTTGCCGAACAGTGGAAGGGACTGTCTAAAGATCTCCATATTTGGAGATAGGCAGAACTGGTGTGGGCACAGCACTGAGCAACCTGGCCTAAGAAGGGTCTGCTCTGAATTACTGGTGGCTAGCACATAAATGAACTCAAAAAAATACGTTGTTATAATCTGAGGAGGGCAGTAAACCAGATTCTGCTTATTAGGCTCAATGAAACAAAGCCAGGTGAAACCAGAAGATTAGGTGCTGGATGGAAAAAAAAATAAATTACCCTAGGAATCCCTTGCCTTCAGATTATTCAGTTTTTCTTGTGTTTTGCTTTCTTTTTTTAACTTCAACTGTTTTATTTGAGAATATTTAAGATTATTTTGCATGCATAAATGACAGCAGTGTGTAGAGTAAAATGAATCTAATATATCAAGGACTTGTTATAAAACATGAACACCACAAGATAGAATTCAGCACATGAAGAATAAGATGGTGGGCCTACAAATCTTGGCTCTAAATCTCAGCTCTGCGGATTCATCTAATAATGCAAAACTGGTTAATTGCACTCACAAGTCTGGCAGCTGTCATAGTGAGTGACAATTCCTAGAGCTGCAGGCATCCTGCACCTCAGGATTAATACCTGTATCTATTTTAAGGTTTGTAGATATTTTGACTTGCAGTATGAAAACACAAGACAGTCTCAAAAAATTGTTACTATAGGCAAGTGCAGATGCTACCATCATCAACCAAACAGTAAAACGAACAGACTTTCAGAGTCTCTTATAAAAGTACTATAAAAATATTAAATATTTTTTATGAAAGATTGAAATCTATGCAAGAAATGACACTTCTTATGCAATCTCCTGTCTGATTTTGTTCTTAACAAAATATCTCCATAGTCCTCCAGGCTGCCATGTCTGTACCTCTGTTAGGAGGCAGCCATCTCAAACAATCAATTTTTGTTAATTGTTTCGACTATCACATTTCCACACCCAAAGCAGTTCATTACCTAGTCCTAAAAGATTCTCGTCTGCTCAGGTTTACTTTTAGATTCTGTTTTCATTCAATTTTAATTCCAGTATAACCCTTTTAAGAACTCACAGTAACACTGGATGAGGTCAGCTGTGGCTTTGTGTAATCACCTCTTGAAAACCTCCAGGGATGCAGATCCCATGGTGCCACTCAGCAGCTTACTCCAGTGCTACTCTAGAGTCTTAATGAAGATGTTTTTCTTGGTGTTCTGTCTAAACCATCCCAAGCTGCAACTTGTGGTCGCTGCCCCTTGTTATACTACTATGACAAAGAGCCTTTCCTATTGAAAAATAAACTGCAGTTCCCTTTGTAGGGTAAGTGAAGTTGAACTACACTTTCTATTTAACATTTAACAGCTGAATCATAATTTTTGGTGTACTTTTAATTTGTTGTCCTGAACAATAATGGATATAACCCTCTGCCCAGAGCCTACTTACAACAGCAGTCTTGCTAATAGGTGATTTTAAACGTAATGTTCCTGTTCCTGGTAAAAGCACAAGAATTTCAGTTTAACTTACTATGCTGTCAATACCTAACAGTGTTCTTTGCCATAGGCAGTTAATGCTGTTCTTTTGTAATTCTACCCATAAAAGTGCTACATCCCCGAATTACCATCATCAGCAGTTGACAATCTGCCATCTTTCTCTAGGAAGCATTACTTCTCTGACATGTTATAGGATAATATGATAGCAAATGCCTAGTTCTAAGAATCCACGAGTACATTAAAATAAATCTTACCTTACATCAATATGAATACAAAGCTCTTGCAGTGTGACTTGCTATATTTTCTGTGCTACTTTCAGATATTACAAGCTAAACTGGATCAGGCTGGATTAATACTTTCAGAGATTACCAGCGACTAAATTCTTCATACACTGGTACAAAAGGTAATTAGTTATTTGAGCATTTATTCCAATATGAATAATCCAAAATCACCCTAGGATAGGGTACGCTATAACATGCTAGTCAAACTGCCACCTTTAGAACGAACATAAAACAAATGTCCAGATAACATCTGATTGCAAGTACCATGACATTGGTAACTTTCCAACTGGAAGACTGCTATTATTAAGACACAAAAAACCCAAAGTAAAATCTGAATGTACAGCCTTGTTCTGTTCTGAAACAAAGTTTCTCATGGCTTTTGCTCTCATGGTGCAGCACTACAGGAGTTAATAAAAAGATGCCTTCCTGACTGTTGATGGTTGCCAAGCTTGTTATGGAAGGGCAGGACCTGTTCTAGCTGACAAGACCTCCTGCAAAAAGGCTCACCCATTTTTGTGCCATTTTTCACTTTCACACTTCTTCTAGGCTGTCAGAATTCTAAGAAAATCACTGCAGGTGGAAAAACATCTGAGACACTCTATTGTAGAAACCAACTGATTGTTATTAACTGCTTTAAAACATCTTCTATGTTTAAACTAAAGGCTTATAAAAATAGAGAAACCTTTCAACCTGTGTCCATACTGTCTACATGGGCTTCAAGATGGGACTAATTGTGGGTAATTACATGTATTCTATAACAGCAGCTGCCTTAAGGTTTCCCTTATGCTCTGGCTGAGGCTTCCTAGAGGCTTCCAGGTCAAAGTATGCAGAAGGACATGAAACTCTTGAGCAGTGAGGCTGGACCTGGCAGAACAACTTGCTGCCCTCGCTGCAAAGGGTGTCCATGCAGAGAGGGAGGTATGGACTCTCTGCAGGGCGCTCCACCTTGCAATGCCTCTGTAACTTGTTTACTGAGGTCATTCCTATCCTCTCCTCCCTTCTCCACACTGGGCTGTCACAATTTACTCATCACTGTAAAGTCTCTACCACATTCCAGTAAACAATTACAATACCAAAAAGGCAAAGAAAGCAGTCAACCTGTACAATGCCAAAATGCTGCCTTTTATTAATGTAACAAAACCAATCACAGTAAAAAAGTTTCAGAAACTTCTATATGCAGTGCTCAATAAAAACAAGAATTTTGGCAGGACCTTGGCAAATAAAAACGTTAATGCTATGAAGTTGCTCTAATCATGTAACAGACGGGTTTCTCTCTTTAGTTTTCATCACGTTACAGACATATTGTTTATATATTGCTTCTTGGCATATCTTTACAAGAGAAAGAAGGTGCCTCCTTTTACAGAAGAAGCATATTTTTATTAATCTCTCTGTGCCCATAGGCAGTAACTGCTCATCCTGGGTCATCTTTGCTTGTAATCTTTTATGACAGTCAGAGATTTTTTTTCTAAAAAAGAAGATGTAAAAATCTGAAATATCTAATCATCTCTCAAACACAGCTGACTGAAACCCCATGGTAGAAAACAAGAATGCAGAGGACAGGCCAGATCAGAGCATGGTGGGGAATACTGTAAAATGTTTTCTTTGTAAATTAGACAAAAGATATGTTTACAAAAAAAAAAAAAAGCCTGCCATAATATTAATTTACTATACTAATTCAGACTGAGCTCTGATTTATGAGCTCTGCTGCCTCACCAAGAAGTATTCTAGCTCCCAAGCTAATACTTTGTCTTTAGTTTCTCTTTGGGGATTCAAATAAACTACAGCAAATGACATTTTACATAATCTTCATTTAAGTTGTTTCTTTGTATAACTGTTCTTCCTTTTGCTGCTTTTGAAGGAGTTTTTAACTTGCAGTATTAATTTATTCCGAAGTTTCAAAATTCATGTTTTGTGTAAGTAAAAAAAAAAATAAATCACTGTGGCAATTCAAATATCATCTATGTTAATCCTAACAAACTGCATTGAGATAACATTAATAGTCTGATTTACAAGTAATAAAGCAAGGATGGGACTATTCTTAATTTATCCTGCTGTGTTCAGATATTACCACACATATGGAAGAGGAGATTACCAGCAGTTCTGAGACCCCCACAATTCTTCAGGCATAACAAACCAGACCAATGTCAGAGTAATAAGGTCAGCTCAGGTATAAAACAACCTTTTTTCCTGATTACTTCAGGGCTAAATTTGGCCCAACTTTACACAAAATTTCATTTTGCTTACTGATTTGGGTAAGCAGAATCTTGGTCTTAAAGCAGAATAGTAGTGAATTCTGCATCTGAAGGATACAAAGGATCCGCAATCCAGGAGATTAAATCTCTCATTTACTCTCTCCCTAGTTCAGGTTCTAGATAACAAAAGCCAGTACTTACCATCACACAACTTTTGAGAAGAGAATGACTTGCTTTCCAGATGTAAAACTTAAAAGTGAAGTAGCACTTCTGAGGCATAATTAAACAAATAGGAGAGATTGCACAGACAATATTTCTAGTGGATTTCAGTCCATTTGGGAAGAATTAAACCAATCACTTGTGCAGCTGAAAATAATTAATCTGGCTGCTTAAACAGATAAACTGCTCGCTGTCATCGTGTGAAAGAAATGAAGACAGAGAACAGTAGGTGAAAAAAAGCTTATGGTGTATCTGATAACACAACTCTGTCCCAAATGGATTCATTGTTAGAGAAGATAGTTATTACCTATAAAATTAAAGGCTATAAATATAATATAAATAGTACTTGAGAAAAGCTGGTATATCTCCAAGATTTCATATACAGTCTCTAGTTGTTTTCTGACAGATTAATTATCTCATAATAAAATCATAAAAACATTTAATTAAATAGAAAGTGAAAAGCCATGTACTGCCATGTAATGGAAACATCAGCAGTGATAAATGCCCTGCAGCTGTAGTGAATACATTGTTATACCTGTGTTTATTGGAAGGCAAAGAGAAACAGGTGTGGTCTATGGGGTAAGCAAGGGATTTAAGGCAAAGGGATGGGGTTTCTAGGTCAGGGATAATTCCTGACACTTAATTTCTTTGTTTATTGTTATACTGATTTATAAGCCTACATAACACAAATAAGATTTGCATCATTCCATTGTGGGAGACTGAATTCCCCATATTTTGTATACTCTTCTGAGATGGAAAATTAATCTATTAGTTTACAGAAAACCGTTTGTTACTTGGCTTGCAAACTGACTTCTGTGCCCAATTTTCTAAAGGATCAGGTAAAAGACAACAAAATGAACTGTGAAAATAAATACAGAGGGCTAGATCCTTAATTTTCCTATGTTTGTACCAACTTCAGCTGTCAGCCTTTACTCCCTCCTTTCCTCTTGAGATAGACACATATTTTTTTTGACTGTATGAAAAAGACAGCTAGCTTGGGTCAGTGCACATGCCTTTCCATTGAGTGATCTATGTTAAAACCCACAAATAGACAGGGAAGCCCATGATAGCACTATGGCCTCTAGTAGTTGTTAATCACAGGTGAAGTGCTGTTGCCTTCTGTGTGCTCTAGCCATGCACTGCGTGATCAGGCACGACAGGCAAACGGAGGCTGTGACAGCTGGGTATACAGTTGCTCCCCTATTAGAACATAGGTGTCTGTTTTATTAGTGTTTAGTCTCACTAGGAAAGCAACCGCCCATTAACAGTACAGGAATTAGGGCACCTAATATCTTACTGTCACTGCATAACATGCTATAGCCTCAAGAAAACATTCAAGAAGCATTAATGTCTCTAACCAAAGTTTTGAAAATAAGGCATGCTATTTTTAACACCAAGAACCTTTCAGGAAAAATTGTTGGTTAGATTATTTATCACATTATTATTAATGTGTATCACAATTTCATCTTTCCCAATTCATTCAGATTTGAATGAAATTGTTAGATATATGAATTATAGATTTCAAAAAGGTGGAAGATTAAAACATTGCAATGTAAACAACACATCATCTGCAGATTTCTTAGGTCAATTTCCTATAGTTTATGTCTTGTCTTAAATCTTCCAGTTCACTTGAACTTTTAGCATACTTAAGTTTTTCTACTTAGCCGAAGATGTTACCTTTAAAGAAAAATACCTTTCCTGCTGAGAGAGGACTGAGAGTGAATGCCTTTATTATCAGAGAGATCACAGGACTTCCTAAAGCAGTGCCTGTGGAATGAACTGAAATGCTCACAGCATGTGAAAACACAAGGATGTTGAACTGTTCCTGATAGGCTTTGTTTTGCTGAGGATAGACAGGAGGACAGGAGATGCTTAGAGTACTGAACAACATTCAGTTAATCAAATAGACCTCTAGGCTGAGTAACCAAAATCAAACTTTTATGGAACCTATTTGTTTAAACCCAAGACAATGGCATTTCTGAGATCTTAAAGGCTTGATTATCACCAAACTGGTGCATACTTGTGATCCTAATATGCCATTATATTTCTGTTTCTTTGACATAACAATAAGTAGCATTGATTTTAAACTGTGTGGGGAAGGAATGAAAAGGGGGAAAGTGCATAGGGGGGGAAGTGGTCACTCTGTCATCTCCAGAAAATTTTGACCTATATTTAAAAAAGTTTATAAATATTAGTCTTATTAAAAAGTAAAATAAAATTGAAAAATGAAGTATTCAGAAATTCAGCTGAGGTTCTACCAGTTGATGATACTTCTCAGACTGCTTGATGAATCCTTCCTTACTTGACTCTTTTCATCTCCTTGCTCACAATATACCAAGTATCAAAGTCAACTGTCCAGACACAACATGTTAACGCTCTCTGCCCAAGCTGAAGACTACATTATACAAAAAAGGATTATGTGTATCTATAGTTTTCTGAGGGAAGGCATACAGGGCAAACTTGAATTAGCACCATATTCAACATCTAGCAATCTGTCAAATTCTGCAGTGAATCTCTTCACCTGCATTAAGAAAAGTCTCACTATTAAGGTTATTTCTGTGGACATGGAGAAGTGTAGCACATTTTATTATTTCTGTAACTGGATTAAAGATTTTGCAATGTACTCTAAAGCACTTGAGGGCTTTCTTATGAAAGAAAGCTGTAAAAGTATACTTGAAACATTTCTCCTCTATGACAAACAGTTGTATTATAATGGAAAAACTACGGGGTATGAGACAGAATTTATTAAGCTTTATTATGTTGAATAATGTTTAGACTAATAACAATTAGGTAGAATAAAAGCATGATGTGAATGTGACTAAAAAGAAATATTTAAGCCATGTGGTAGTTATTAATAACTCAATGTAATTTTTGACAGCTATCCAAATATCTTAAGAACCTTTTCAAAGTCATGGTACATCTAGATGCAAAATCTGTATTTATTTAAATATTGCATGTCAAAAGAAAGATAAATACGCAAGATCTAAACACTAAATAATGTGTATATTCTAATGGAAACAAGTTACTCAATGTGAAAATCAGTGGATAGTTTTTGACAGTACTTTTGAGAGATTTGTAAAGATTCTTGGATGCCTATTGTTGCAGATAGATTTGTACAGGAGTTTTTAAAATGTTCTAAAAGACCTACAGGTTGACACACCTGACAGAATGCCATCCAGAGGGACCTGGACAGCCTTGAGAAGTGGGCCCATGTGAGCCTCTTGAGGTTCAACAAGGCCAAGCACAGGGTCCTGTACCTGAGTCGGGGCAACCTCTGGTATCAATACAGGCTGGGGGATGAAAGGATTAAGAGCAGCCCTGATAAGAAGGACTTGTCAGTACTGGTGGAGGAAAAGCTGGACATGAGCTAGTAACGTGCACTTGCAGCCCAGAAAGGATGAAAAGAAGAGTGGCCTGCAGGGTGAGGGAGGTGATTCTTCCCCTCTGCTCTCACGTGACCCCACCTGGAGTACTGTGCCCAGCTCTGGAGCCCACAGCACAGGAAAGATATGGACCTGTTGGAGCAGGTCCAGAGGAGGGTGACAAAAATGATCAGAGGGACGGAACACTGCTGCTATGAGGACAGGCTGAGAGAGTTGGAGTTGTTCAGCCTGGAGAAGAGAAGGCTCTGGGGAGACCTATTGTGGCCTTTCAGTACTTAAAGGGGGCCTGAAAGACAGATGGGACTAACCTGGGGACAAACCTTTTAGCAGGGCCTGTTGCAATAAGGACAAGGGTAATGGCTTTAAACTAAAAGAGGGAAGATTTAGACTAGATACAAGGAAGAAATTTTTCACTATGAGGGTGGTGGAACAGGTTTCCCAGAGAGGTGGTGGATGTGCCATCCCTGGAGACATTCAAGGTCAGCTTGAATGGGGCTCTGAGAAACCTGATCTAGTTGAAGATGTCCCTGCTCATTGCAGGGGAGGTTGAACTAGATGACCTTTAAAGGTCTCTTCCAACCCAACACATTCTATGATTCTATGATTATGTACTTACAAAAAATCATTTATGAGAAAAGTCCTTGTTGATGATTTAATATGCAATTACTTAATATTACATACTTTCTACTTTAATTGAAGTCTTAAGCCCTAGTGCATCACTCCATTGATTTAGATAGTGCCAAATATTGTCTTGCAAGCTGTTTATAGGTTTAGGACCATGACGTCTAGCACTAACATAGAAACTGAATAATAAAACTCACCTGTTTAAATTATACACGGCTACCTTAAAAATAGGCACAATCCAAATGTCACTGGCATCATTAATTACTAAACAGTACTTTCTTTCAAAACTGGAATTTGTTATGTACTACCTTGTGCACTCATAGACACCATATATGAAATAAAAGGTGTTTATGCTTCATTTACATAGTACATGCATTTCCGACAGAATAGAACAGGTCAATAAGGTATTATATGACAAACGAAAATACAGAGATTCATAGCTGTTTTGGTAGCCTTCTGCACAAACTCACTACAGCATGGCTTTGCCAGATCAGCTGACGGTCTCATCCCCAGACCACAAGGAAGCCAGTAGCAATGGAGAGCTACCAGAAGAGGTAAGGCATCTCAGAGGTGTACAGCAAATGGACACCAGGCAACAATCACTATTTGCAGCTACAAAAATTTGCATTGAATATAAAGATTCCATTTTGCACAGTGCTCACACTGTAAAAAGTTACTCAGTGGAGCAGATCTCTCAGTGCCCAGAGAGATCACAACCTTCATCCTCAGAAATTTCCAAAATCTGGCTGAACAAAGCCCCAATCTACCTTTGAAGCCATCCCTGCTTTAAGCATCAGTCAGGACAAGGTGACTTTTGAAGGTCTGTTCCAATCTTAGTTTACTATGATTCTTTTCTTGAGAAGCCTCCAGAGGATAGAGTACATCCTTTTGCCTGGTCCCCATCTGGGTGCTGACTAAGGCTTGCCCAAAGAGTAATTATTAAGAATTTTGATATGAGTCAGCAGAGCACTCAGTATGGACATAAACTACCAGAGGCCCCAACAGAAGATGTCATTTTTGAGTAAAAAAATTTAGACATTAATTTAAAAGAAATAACCAAAATGTTAAATGTGTATTTGTCCTTTTATAATATGTAAAAAATTACCTTTTTATTTGCTGTGCGTCTCAACATGTCCAACCAAAACATTGCTGGTTTTTTTTCTGTGCCAAAAATCTGGTAGTTTACTGATTACAGAACAGGAACTTGCACTTGTGCTATACCACCTCAATGAAAAAATCAACTATTTAGTCACGTGGGAGACAAATAAGTGATAGAAAAAGAAAGAAATAAATTCAGTCTTCAAAGTTATTAAATACACAATAACACTATTTTCTATCTCTAGCTTTCTACTAATTTTTAGTAACCTGCTGCAGTCTTTCTAAAGTAAATTTAGAAAATTCCTGTTCGAAAAAAAAATGCAAGAAGCTTCAGTTTAAGAATACATTTAAACACATTTTTTCAATGCCTTTTCTGAAGGATTATATTTGTTTCACTTTTCTGCACACATGTAGTCCCTCCCCTGCCTAAGGCTACTTATCTTACTGAAAAAATGCTGCAAACCATGAACATTTCGTGCTGCTACCATTATTTTCATCTGGTTCAGTATCTGATGTACTGGTGGCTGCTATCGTTGTCCCCTGAAATAGTGCAGTAGAAGGCTACTTCACACAGTAAAAGAATGGAGAATTGACATGAGAAAGCAATTATGTGGGAAACATTGAATCAAGCATTCCCAGATGGTATATTTATATTGAAAATAAACTGTAAGGGAGCCAAGTTGGAAGTCTGTGAAACTTCCACCATTGTTAAAGGGACACTGTCCCTTAGTCTGGGGCCCCCAGACTGCAAGGGGATTTTACAAAACTTAAAAAGAAATAGAAAATTTTGACTAAAATTCAAAACAATAATTTTATTTCTTTTAATATAAATGTCTGTCTCAAGTCCTAAGATGTCTAACAGTACTATTATGCACGGGAATGTGAATTAGAAAATAAAACTGGATGAAGAGAAAAGTCAGGCTGAGTGTTTTCCAGTGTCACAGTCTGGGCTTTGTGAAATACAGAAAACAAACAAGAAAGTGATAGATCCCCAAAGAGGTATTTTAAAATTGTTTCCATTGTAATAAACTGCACTGTCAAGTCAGCATTTTTCATTTTTTTATAAAAAGTGTGCACTTGGTTGACATCAACCCTTTAAAGAAAACAGTCCATTACGTTAAATGTCAATGAAAGAGAATGAGCAATCGCTCAGATATAGCAACCCCAGCAACAAGAGCAACCAAAGCAGAACACCGACTGGGTAAGATCTGCAGATACTTTCAGGACTGTTTACATCACAAGTCTTAAGTTTCATGTAAATAAAAGTCCCATTTTAATAAGAACAGACATTCTACTTCAGTCCTATTTAGCTTTTGGTACAATGAGGTGTAAAACTTAAAAATAATAAATCTAGCAATTTTTTACTCACCAACATCAGTCGTATTCAATAGTATATGCTTTTTTTCAGCAAAATTTCTGAAGACCAGAAAAAAATTGATTTAATGACACTTTGGTCTTTAGTGCAATTATTCAAACTTCAAAGTGTCTCTTACTCAGCAGTTTGGTCCACTTTCATCCCTCACAGAAATCACAAGTCCCTGAATTTTTTATTTGAATAAGTTTGCATATTTATCTTTACCTGATGATTTTAAAATTTAGGCTATAAATGTATATTTTCTGTGCATGTTGCCTCCAATTTGAGCAATAATCACAAAGGAGAAACAATCTGAACATAAGTGGAGAGAAAAAGCTTCTCTAGATATCTTTAAACATCCAAATATCTGGGTGAAGATTCAAACCAGTTATTTCAGCTGAACTTATTCACCCATATTGAGGAAAAACTACTGCAAATCTGAATGCAGTGAATTAGAAATCAAGACTAAATATTTTGTGGTGAGCACAATGCAAACTGTAACAAGTTAAGATACCAGTGTGTTTGTAAATATTTTAGCGTTTTCATCCTTAAAATAGAAGGTGGTTAAAAACAGAGAATGAAATCTGAATAGAAGAAAAACCAATTAGCAAATAGAAGCAAAATTACCATAATTTTGGGACTTTATATACTATTTTCAAAACTCCCATTAAGTTGTAGTGTGCATGCAAAATTGGTCCTTTCTTGTTGAAAAACATGGCCGGGCGTGACTTGACATTTCACCTCCAACAGCTCTATAGTCATTGCACTCACTTTGCACACTCGCTAGCAAGTCTACCTGCTGCCTTATCTAGCTTATTCACATACCCAATGGCCAAATGAAATGTTTTGTAAAGCCAGTTATCTGTTCCACTTGACAGAAAAGTATGTTGTTAGAAAGATTTGAAATGGTCATTAGAGAAAAGGAAGATGGTTCTGGTGAACAGCCAGAGCCTGGGACAAGTTGAGTTTTGGACACCAAGGACATTACTCATGTAAAAGCCTGGGCTCAGCTTCCCTTAGGAATGGGCAAAGTTCCCAATTCCTTCAGACATCTGTTTGATATTACTAGACTCACTAGGGAAGGATTCAAGGAGTGCAGAGCTGGCTCAGAATGTCTCAGCTATGGAGGCAAAATCCAGTTTTCTGGCAAAAGGAGTTTAGGGGGGCTGGAGGGGAAAAGGACTTAGAAGGGTCAGCTGGATTCGGGAAGAAACGAGGGACGGAGTGGTTCCAGGGCAGGAAGGACCTCCAAGGTTAGCCAAACACCAGGATGGAGAGAGGAGATTGCAATCTCAGGAGGATCTAGCAACAAGCAGAAAGGCATCGGACAGTTCTGGATGGGCTACAAAAGAGCCGTGGAGCACAGTGGACGTGGACACTGCCCTTCCTCTCTGCTCCTTCTCTGCCTGCGCTTCTTCAGTCCTCCCCTGTTTGCTTGGAATAATGGACTGGTAATTCCTGCCAGGATGTCTGAGACACCTGCTGTCCTCAGCCCCATCCTCTGCTTCCACTCCTTGTGAGCAGAAGTGGCCTCCACTTCCCTGCCACGTATCTCCTGCTCACTCTCAATGGTTCCCCAAGCTGCTGAAGAAATGAGAGAAGAGACCAGGTGCCAGAGGCCTGTCTATACCTGGTGCCTACAGTGAAGAGGGAAGACTAGGGATGGGCTGAAAAGCAAAGGCAATTGTTGGAACAGCTTTGCAGCTAGCTGCAGAAGAATGAGAGTCCCCAGAGTGAGACCCCAGCCCTTCCCTGTGGGGCAGGTAGTGGGAACACTACTCGGGATTAACAGACCAGTGCTCATTGCCTCAGCCGCAGAGGGTGTGGGCAGATACAGTCCCTGCAGAGGACATCTAAGAACTGGCAAGGAACTGAAGGAAGAGTAGTGCTGGGCCGGGAGGAAATCTGATAAAGAAAATAAATCTAGTGAGAAAAACATTTTTCAGGGAGTTGAGAGAACTAAGGGAGAAAATGCATCAAGATGAGTATATAAATTCCTGGAATAGACTGGTGAAATGGACTGAAAAAGGGCGACTTTGTCCATTAATAGAAAGATACCTTTCTGAGCTATACAGTGTGAATAGATAATTTCAGGAACCAAGAGGTAATATGAATAATTATTTCTTCAGATGATCTCAGAACTTAAGTGATGCCCCAAGAAAGCACTGTGCTGGGGAATACCTAGTCAAATGAACTGCAGAGGCGTGGCAGCGTACCTGAAATTACCTTTATTTATAGGAATAGTTTGGCTATTTTGGAGAAGTTTCCTGGATATTTATTATTTCAAAGGCCATCCTTTTGAGTCACAAATATTGCAGTAGCTAGCTTATTTCAACACTCTTGTAGACCACAGTATATCAAAATTCATAACTGGGTGATTTGTCTAAGCTGGCAACAACAACAAAGTTTGTAGTCCAGGGACAGCATCCAAATTATTAACACAGAATGATTGCCCACAGCCAGGCCTGTTTGAGTTTCATCAGCATTCAGAATCACCGCCATAGCCTAAAAGACAAATAAACCACTAACACCTGAACGAGGGAAGAACCGAAATGAGCACAACACTGCTTTCTTTCTCCTCCTGCTGGGTGAGCTCACAAGTTACGCTAAATCATACAACTAGCATATGGTGTGTCTGGCAGATTAGTGGTGGCACACATAGAGCTGCACATATCTGGCCCTTTGGTGCATCACTTGGTATGTGCTGGCCAGACACACGCTACCCACAGCCCCGGAGAGGCCAGCTCAAGCCACGCCATGGGCAGCAGGACGTGGCTGCTCACAGCAGCTGGCACCAGACCTTATGGCAGTGGCACAACCTATCCCACAGCTCCCACTGAATTAAAAACTCTATCCAACTCAATAGCTGTTTATATGAGCAAAAGTTGAGTGTGGCCACTGCGATGCAACCCAGTAATAATATTGCAGGGACTTGTGAGGAGGAGAACAGTGGTAGCACACAACAAATAAAAAATGCAAAATCTCTGCATCTGGTTGAAAGAAAATGCAGCAGCAGAGTCTGTTATCTGCATAATTTTCCCAAACAAGCTACAGGGCTGCGCTCAGATTTCAGACAGCAGATCTGGGTCTTCTCTAACTGAAACAAATGGGTGTTTGCCAACAACTTCAAAGGAAGTGTTTAAAAATGAGACCGTTAAGCAGCTAAGGGAGCTGATGTAATCATATTTTAACCCAATTATCCTTTCCAATATGTATTTGTCAGCATTTAATCCCATCTGCCATTGTGTTGCCCAAGTGCCTAAATTGTATAGGTCCCTCAAGAGTTCTCTAGTCTTGGCTAACCTAACAAATTCTGTGCCATATGCAAATTTTAATTTGCAAATGTTCTCCCTCATTTCCAGACTCTATTAAACAACTGGTCTTATTATGGGCACTCCACAGTTAATTCTTTGCCACTTTGGAATTTTACCAATTTTTCTGTTTTATTTTCTACCACTTTATCCATCTCTAACCTATGACAGCAATCGACCTCTAAAACCTTTCTACATAGATGCTTTCCTAACTGCTTCTGAGAGACTTTGAAAGAACACTAAAAAAAAAATAACATAAACCAAGCAGTTCCTTTATTCACTCATGCTGACACAACAAACAGATGCTAGTAAATTTGAGAGTAGTTTTTCTTTTCAATAAAATATTCCTCTTTATTGCTTTTATAATGTTTTTATTTCTGCAAATGTTTTATTATTGCCTCTAGTTACTATTTTAGTCCATTTACCTGGGACATCAATGAAGTTCCCTAGTTCCCAATTTCTAGGACTATCTTTTACTCTTTTTCAATAAATAGGTGCTATATCCCCTATCAAAGCTGATATAAATTCAGGCAATGGCATATCATATCTTCTAGCAGAAAATAATCTGTGACTCAACCAATCTAATTTAATTCAATGCAACTACAGCCATAGTGGGACAAAAAAATCAGCTAAAACAGTTACCACAGTATAAAAAGTTACGAACTTTAATACTAAATGACAATTCTGTTTTTATGATTTAAGATTAAAGGGTCATGATCCATTTTTTCTGTAACTCTGATTCAGCAAGGCATTTTAAGGTGAAAGATCCCAGTTTTCATTTTCACTACATACTCTTTAATAACACTCTTGCAAGCAAAAAGAATCTTACTGTACACAAAAATCAGTTCTAGTTGGATTACATGTATGCTTGACTCCTATGTTGAGTTGAAGCTTAAGAGGAAAAATAGTATATATTTCACTTTCACGAAAAGTCTATTGTTATAATCCAAAGTAGAACACGGTTTTCATTTGTATCAAGAAAATTTCTTGCAGAACAGTAACTTGAATGGTTATTTCAGTTGATGGATGTAGGCAGCTAAATTTGTTTGAGTATTTAGTCCCTGCGTTTCAGAGATAGACCCATGCTAAGAGCAGAATTTAACATTTGGAGCCACAGGAATGGTTCATTACTATAAATGTCTGCAATACTAATCAAGAGAGATAATGTTCTAGTCTGGAAAATAATTAACATTTAACTGACTTGCAAATGTAAAAACCAGGACCCTCAAAATACAGACATCAATGGATTGAAAGAAACAGGCATCTAAACTTTTAACTACTTTAATTCCTCCCTCTAGAGGACTACTGTAATGCTTAAGGGGAATGATAGCACATTACAATACAGTGAACACTGGAAAATATGCAGTGAATGGAGTATGTACCTTCTGTTGTGCCTGGTATATCTTTTCTACTCTGAGACATAGCCAAGTTTACTGTATCTGAATTGAAAAAAAAAAAAAAAGTAGATGATTCCATCAAGAAGCTCAAATGTGAGTTAAAAGCAACAAAGTGACTGCGGTGTAATCCTTGCTGCTTATGTATGCCAGAATAATATCAACAATTTTTTTCCAGTACAACTGCCAGCAAGCAAGGAATAGTACTAGACTAAACACAGAATGTAAAAGAGCATAGAGAATTGGGGTCTGTGTTAAAAGAAATGTGAAACCCCAATGAATGGAGCAGAATGAATTGCAGACCGTTCAGAGCAACGTTATAGGTTTCCCACGTGGGCACTAACAGTGGAGTTCCATGAGGTTTTGGCAACAGTACAATTTGCAGTAACAACAAAAAGAGTTTGCTGAATTATTTCAGCATGAAATCAACATATCTCAGACAAAAATAGCCAACGTACATTAAGCAAAATAACTTAAAAATAAAGCACCGAATCTGAGAGAAAATGCAGTGGCTTTCATTCACCCCACTTGGTATACTCTCATTTCTCTGGAAAGGCAACCTGAATGTAAGTTAGGATATCCAAGGCAGAGTATTGGAGGGAAAATACGGCTGAAGGGGTTTTGTGTGGTACGTCCCCTAGGGTGGGCTGGGAGAGGGAGGAGTTTTACAAGGCAATACACCTCCTTCTCCTCCCTTCCTTTTGCTCTGTTTAGCTTTGATAAATTCCTAGTAATGCGGTCCCTGCAGTCCCTGGTTTTATTTGCTTGTTTAATGTTGTTGTTCACAGAACACAGGTGCCTGTGTTTTTTCAGTGACGAGAAGTTAGCTTTGCAGGAAACACATCTTTTCCCTTTCCCCTCAATTAATTTTCTTCTAAGGTGAAGAGAAGAACAATTGTCTTTTGCTGGCAATGCAAATTTGTTTTGTTTTGGTTTTTTTTTCCCCTTTCCTGCATGCTACTCACAATATAAATACGTAGATTTTTTTGGAACTTCACTTGCATGTGGCATGGCACTGTATTCAACAGACAGCTCAAACAGGGAGGGCATAGGAGAGAATAGGGACCGAGTGAGAACAGGTTCAAAAGTCTATTGCATGCAATGCATTGCAAGCATTACACATTTTGAATGAGGCAGAAGCACTGCCCAGACATTCAAACAATGGAGAGAAAGAATTAACATGAACTATCAAATGCACAGCATTTGCAGGGTGAAAAGGTATAGAAGGTTTGGATTTTGGGGAATTTTAAGGGATTACTCTTCCAGGAACTTTCCTGGAGGAGCAGAATTAGCCAGGAACCTTTCAGACCTCTTGCCTTTTCCCAGTATTAACAACCAGGGAGCACTTAGTTAACTCATCTTAAAGGCGATGTAAGCTGGCAGCAGGGCCCAGTGTCAAGGCCTATCCCCCAGAAGTAAAAGATAATGACAGTAGGCCTCGGGGTGCTGAATAAGAAAAGGGACACAATGGGTCCCAAAATTATGGCTTATTTTAGGGGCTTTTCTCCTTAAGGATTTTGCCATTTTGCAGGGGTAGAGGAATTTTCTTTGCTAGTCTTGGTATCTGCTACCATGACTGACACCATGACACTTTCATAGCTCACCAGGACTGAGCAAGGCCCCAAGTACTGGGTTTCACTAAGACCAAAGTAAGAATAATACTCACTGTGCCACTCAGTGCAGCCCCAGCAGCACCTCAGGGCTGTGCTACTTTTGCCTTTATCACAGCTAAGGGCAGTGTTGCTTCTCTGATACTGCAGCTGGGAGGCAAGGAGGCCCAAGGCTTCCTGAGGCTCCTCTTTCCACTCCTCTCTCCCCAGGAAAGAAGAGCCAAGCAGCAATTGCTGTAGAGGTTGGTGGTGATCTATGGGACCTATAAGGGGAGCGGGTGGTGAAGAAATTTTGCCGTGGAGAAGACTTATACCCCCAAAAGAAGAGAAAGGAACAGTAAAGTCCTGGTGCCCCAAATGCTACCCTGCACTGGAGGCGCTTCCAAAGGTGAAGTTCTCCAGAGAGAAATAGTGTATCCTGCCAAGCCTTGCTGAAAAGTTATCCTGCCGTGGTGGACAGTGTGATAAGTTGTCCGGCATTGTGAAAGCTCACAGCTCGTGCTTCATTAGCTGTCAACATTAATTGCTTTCTGTAGAGCACACAGAAATGAAGCTGTATTATCAACATAGAAACTAAGAAATAATAACAGCAAAGCCTGAATCAGAGAACAAGATGCAGGGAAACTAGCCATTAAAGGCTTGTAAGGTCAGAAGATCATAATAAAAGATCAAACCAACATTAAATTACTTTAGTAATGAAATGAATGAATTTAGAAATGAACAAATACAGCAATTTCTTACCCAGAAAGGATGTTGCTATAGGAACAAATACTGCACTCAAATGTGAAAAAAACTCCTTTATTGCTCATTCTGAAAATATTTTGGAATTACTTAGTATTAAGATGAGGAATCAGAAAAAAAACCCAACCATGTTAAACAAATAGACACTTATAGGATTAAGTTTTCAGTTAATTAAGGAAAGAAGAATCTGACATCAGAAGACCATATTCCAGTGATTTGACAGAAGAAAAAAAAAAAAAAGTCTTTTTTTGGGCATTGAGAGGGTCAGCTCTTTTGACTGCAGCAGATCAAACATCTCAGCTTTAAAGAACGACAGAGAAGATGAAACTACAAGAAAGCAGCCAAAAAGCAATTGGAATATATGAAAATAAGCAGCAGCAAAACTGCAATGAAACTTCCATTTTGGGACTAGCAAGATGCCCGCTCCTAGTTTGCTAATTCTCCAGAAATCCTAGCCAAAATTTTCAATACAAGTGCTTATACTCATATACACACACAACACACAGGTACAGTTAAACGTACACAATAAACGTTTGGATACTAAACTCTCTACTCCCACAGACTTTACCCTCTAATTCTCTAGGGGGCTATATATGGAAGGAGTATTTACTTTTCTACAGTGGTGTAAAATTAAGTTAGTGAAAGCGAGAGTTGGCCCCCAGTGCTTCTCTGAAATTTGCTGTCCTACTTTCCAGCTGTGCAAGTCAGTAGGAGTGGGAAACTGCAGTGCAAGAAGCCGCCAGTGCCACTAGTGTTCCTCAGAGTATTCTGAAGGGTTTGAATTCAGACCACTGTAGTATGAGCTATTGTTTCCACTGTTATTCCCCTTGTAATCCGTGAAGGCTATTTAATGTGGTGTGGGAGGAGGAGTGTATTGCAATAAGAAGGGGAAACTAAGGGCATGAGAAAGATTATGCAAGTGCTTCATGAGGGTTTTCAGTGTGTGGCTATTTTCTTTGTAATCAGAAAAAGAAAAAACCCTTATGCCAGAATTTTATATGTTACATAAACAACCTGACGTTATCTATTTGTTGTTCTTATGGTATTTTTCAAACTAACTTATACACCTAAATTATACAGAGACTATAGTGGGACCAGTGCTATACTGGATAATACGCCCACAATATAGTTATTTAACTTCACTGGAATGTTAGGAGCTGCATTTTAAGAATCAATACACTCTTTCCTGACATGATTACAGAAGTGCAAGTTCTAGGTTGACTAACAGGGTTGCAGCCTTCATGTGCAGAATAAACTGCTAGAAAAGTTACGATCTGAATCACATGGCATACTTTCACAGCTACTGTGTGATTTGTATACAGTTTTAAATTTGATTGCAGTTTAGAAAGGCAAATAAATGAAATTTTACTGGTGTCAAGAAGGGATTTTGCTTTATTTTAACTTACAAGCCAATCTTCCAAAAACAAGTTCTCACAGTTAGTTGAGAATCTGGTTTCCTCTTGCTATGCAAGAATAACTTTCTATATGATATCAAGAAACTATAAATTAATTGCTTTTAGTAATTTTCACCATAAGTTTCTCCTGCTACTTTTGCAATACATATTGATCTATCTGGGCCTTTTTTTTCTGACATCCAGTCCACAACAGCTTACCTGCAGCAATTTATTTCCTTATACAATAAGAGAATTTCTCCCGGTTTGCCTCTTTTGGGTATTCATGACCAGTGATCCAGGTCAGAGGCCCTTTTGGGGCCTCTTGTGCCTGTAATTCCATAATTCCTTGTAAGCATTTTTATCTTTCTCAGACTTATTGTCCCTTTCTTGGCTCAGTGCCACTTTCTAGGGGTTTTTAAACTAACGTTTAGATTTATAAATCTAGTTTAGCAGCATAGATTTTGAAAGTTGTAAAATGACAGCTGACAGAGTCTACCTTAAAACATTCATTTAATCATTCTCTCCTAGGAAAACAACCAGGCATCCTACAGTGCTTACCAGTATAAGCATCAGTATTATATCAACATCAGTATAACAAAGAAAAGATGACAAAAACCCAATTGTAAGCGTTTTTCAATCGACTGTTAGATTGCCAGCTGCATGCTGAATTGTACACCTTCTACTCATACTCATTGAAAAAGGGGATACTCAGCAGATACAGATCCACACATGTAAAGCTTCTTGTCTTATGTGTAGAAAGCATGACTGCACGCCATAGGAGCCTGCTGGCAAAAGCAAGGTCCCATCCTATATGTAAAACCACCTGACAGGGTCAAGACCTCTGACAGTCACCTCTGCACTCTAACCTAAAGAGGTATAATTTCGCCCTTAAGCACACAAAAGTGAGGTTACATAGCAAAACAAAGCGTGGAATATATATACTAGACAACCCAGCCTGAAAATCCATCTCCTAAAATATTTTATGGTTGTTACTTAAATAAATGGAACCAAAAGTACACATTAATGTTTTCAGACTTGTGAATACAAAAGACAAAATGGCTTACACACATAAAATAAAAAGTGATTTAGGAAAAAATATTTAAAATTGATTGCCTTTACTTTGGCATATCAAACAATAAAATAAAGATTCTAAGGGCTTACATCTAAAAACCCCTTTGAAAATGGGTTACTAATTTTCTCTGAATTTTTATTTCCATTTATTTGATATGGACTTTGTAGCCTTAGGGATACATTTAAGAAAGGGAAAGGAATGAAGTGCTCTTCTGTGTCACTTATTCAATGTTTGGGATACACAGTGCAGAGAGAAACAATCAGAGCTTTGCTTCCCACAGAAATCAGTGAAAAGAAACATTTCTGTAATAAGTGTTCAAATCAGATTATTCTTGTTCTCCAGGCATACCTCATAGTTTAATCTCTTTGTATTGTTTTATCTCTTTGCATTTGGATTTTCATCTCTTTAAATAGTTCCCTCCCAACTACCAGGTACCCAAATTTCAGGCCTCTAATTTTAATCAAGTTTTTCCATGTGAAAAGCTCGGCTTTCCAGTTTCACATGAGATTCCTTGGTTTTGTAAGGCCTATTTAGAGTCTGAGCTTGCAAGGCCTCTGCAAAGTAAGCATTCATTGCCTTGATTAGGAGCTGTGTGGAGGTATTTTAGGAACTTAGCTATACAGCGTCTATTTTCACCTTGCAAATACAGAATGAAGGCAAGTTTAAAGGTCTATTTTTTTTTTAATTTTTATTTTTTCTTCTTTAAGAGAGATGTTTGCTGAAATATACATAGTGATTCTGAGATCTTCTTTTCCTATATTGCTGAGCCAGTCTGAAAATTGCTGTTCGGTATATAGAGTAAGTAGATTAGAGAAGTTCTTTTAGCACTTTGAAGAAGAAATAAGATAAGACTTCCTTCTGCACTTGCATAAAAATGGATGGCATGCAGAGTAGTATCTCTTTGACTGACATAAAATAGCTGAAATCATGTGGCTAAAAGTTGCTGGTTTTACTCTGCCCTTTAGGTTAGTGTATAGAGAGCATTCACTGTTTAAGTCTTGATCTCTTCATCCATAAAATGTGAAAGACAACATTATCTGGCTCACAGGGATGTTGGGAGATTACGTAATGTTTGCACAGCTATTTTAAAATATGAAGTACTGTGAATTATGCAGTATAATTGCTGAGAGTGAAGACTTATCCTCTCTAAAGAAAATGAGAATGGCAATTTCTAAAGAAAATTATTTTGGAGAGCATATTTAACTACCTTAATCTACACTATTTATCTATTTGCTAATTAAAATTATTTTAGTCTGTTTGAACTGATCAGAACAATTTACATGAAAAAGACACCTGACTGTAGTTGTCACTGAAGTGTACTCAATCCGATGAGAAAATAATTAAAAAGTTAGCACTGTACTTTCAAAAGGTCCCCCCTTTCTCTACCTCATGTCTTTGTAAGCTACTTAGTCAATAATTTAATTCTTTCTATGTCTGTGTTTCAAGTTGGTTAAATCTGGGCTGCTAAGTGGTACTTTCCTTCCAAGGGATTCATTTACTGAGGAATCCTCTTCACTATGATTTAGTCTTTCATCTTGTATGGATGCTGCTTTACTCATCACTAATTCACACTGCACATCACAGGCTGCATCAACATCTGCATCTTCTGGATGGAAAGTTTTCATTTCTTCCCCTTTAAGAATAACTGTCATTCTGCAGTCCCACTCATCAGCTCCTAACAACCTTCCCAGCTGTACAAAAATGCATTCTGAATAAACATTGGAAGGAAGGAAGCATAAATATTTGACAGCATTCACAGTCGAGGCAGGTTATTAAGCACTCTGCATTTCAGAAGAATACTCAAGACTGTCTTCCAATGAAGTATTACAAGCGAGAATCCCAGTGATTTTTAATCTAAGTAAGCTTTTACTTTGGAAGAGGCTATTAGTGCCTGGATATAAGAAGAGAAGATTGTGGACAGGCGTAACATTTTGCAATTTCATTTTCATTTTGGCTGGTTTTGTGGTTATCATATTCTGCATACCTGAGTCTTTGTTACTTGGAATTTTGAGCATGCTCTAAATGGACACTGTAACAGAAGTCAAAATGAGAAATTAATTACTTCCTCCCTATAGAGTTAGTTAATGCTTATCCCATAGCTCCAAACTTTAAGTGATTTGGTCATCTGGAAGACAGCTTGGTTCTCTCATTCTCCATATGGGACATGTTTAATGCTATGGTGTAGTAATATAAAAAGTACAGAGGGAAGCATTAAGAGGGAGAGTAAGTTGCTTTTATTGTCTCTCAACACCTTCACTAGAACTTCAACAATTTATCCAATAATGTCTATGTGACTGCCCATTTAAGTATCAATGGGGTAGAACTGAAGTGTAATATGGAAACACTACTGGAAGGCCAGTCTAAGGAATTTTCAAAAATCATATTTTTAGCTACGAGACCAAACAGCTTCTTGACAGAATTCATAATTTATTTTAATCCAAATTCTAAAGTTTATAGTTTTTCTTAGTAGGTTGACTTCAAACTAGCTTCAATAACCTAATCTAAATTATGTCCTTCATTAAAAAAATAGCACCAGCCATCTGTTACAAACCTCCTTTGTATACACATGTACCATAAATTGATCATTCCAATCACTCTTCTAATCTGTGGCCTATTTAATTTCTGGAAATCTTACAGTCTGGGTTGCTGAAAGTCAGAAAATCCTTGCTCCAGCTCTCCTATACCTGTGCAAAGTTCTGCTGCTCTGCACAATTAGTCCAGCTGGGGCTTCTGGCACATGTGCCTGCACTGGCAGAGCCAGTTCTTCAGATTATAAAAGATGTAGATTAACAAGATTTTTCCAGTGATGTCAGTAGAACACTTTCGGTGTTGGAGTTTGGCAGGATAACATTCCATATTGAAACATGGATTTTTGACTACACACTGGCCTAAACTTAATCTCTTTTCCAAACAGTCCCAATCACTGCAAAAATACTGAAAAAAAAATACTTACACAGTGGATTTGTTTTACAGTGATCAAACATGACCAAATACATTTTCCTATCTGAATTTCTATTGCATGCTCCTTTTCTGTTTATCTTAATGTGACATTTACCATACAGTAGGGGACACAATTTCTGAAAATGCGGAATCTGAAGACAGTATCTACAGAGCATCCCACACAGCTCATTTGCAGGCACTTGCTGGACACATGACCGGAAAAGCTATTCTGCCGATTTTTTTTCCCAAGTAAGTCTTAACCTTGGCATAATATTTTGACCACAAGTTATACTGAAGCATACAAAACCAAAGTACATGCCCCTACTAAACTGACGGTAAAATATAGCCCAAGAGATAACACAGTCAACCTGACTATACATTTACAAACCATAAGAGAGTAGGAATTATCATGTACATGCAAAAAATGTCACATGCTAGCCAAAAAGCAGACACATTCAGCACTGAGCACTCATTATTTAAGCATTTAATTCCCCTCATCTAATATAGCAGCTCTAACTACAGGGCAATGAAAGATCAGGCATCAGAATAATCAAGCGTGTCAGTTCAGACGTAATGATAAGCCCTTGACAGAAAAGGACGAAAATCAGATAACTCATACTTCTGAATTTCCATGAGGTATCACCGTACAGGCTTAAATGCAGAAATATATAGTAACGCTTCGGCTTTAAGATTTTTTTATAATGGACATCCATATTTCTGCTTAAACTCAATTATTTAAGAGTGCAATTTAGAACAGAAAATGTCTTTCGGCATTAGCGCTTGTGTGGAAATGTTTGAGGTTTTTATATATGTTGCATTGTAGCATGAAACTGACCTCTGAAGGGGAAAAAAAAACAGCAGGAAAAAAAAATACTTACTGCCTTTAAAAAAAACACTTGGAACAGTACGAGCATAACTAATGTATGATTTGTAGTACGTCAGTATTAAATTGATGAATCTGGTTTATAGCAAGCCGAATTTGGGACTGCACAATCCTACAGCCTTAATGGCTTTACAAGCAGTGCTAGCCAGCACAAAATTTGCCCAGGAATATTCATACTAAATATAATATAGTAAAATGTGGAATTTGGGTCAAACTTTCTGGAAAAATTTTAATTGTTTGTGGATGAAATACAGTTGAATAAATGGTTTTTATTTGTTAGCTGGTCTCACATGCCCCGAATGTAAGTACATTAAAAAATCTTGTTTAACCTGAAATGTATAAGTATCTTGTTCCATTTCAACGTAATCTTTTAAATGTGTTACAGCAACAAGAACTCACATGTCACATAAATTCAGCATCTTCAATTTGATGAGCTAACTAGTACAGTGACATAAATTGCATTTTCCTGCTTTGAGATTAAGTACGTTATTTTTGTCTAATCCTCTATTTTACACAAAATCCTTCCTGAAGAGTCTTAAAAATTCAGAGCAAAGAACAATGTAATTCTATAATTCCAACTGGGGACATGTAAGTGGGCTATACCATTGCCTGCAGCTACCAGACAGAGACACGTGGCCTGCAGACATACGTAATGTGTGTAATAAAACAGGCTTGATGTGTCTCCAGCTCTAGTAGCATATATTATGGGCAATACAAAATGGCTAAAGAACACTTACAAATTTTGCATCCAAAAATTAAAAATATGCAAGAGACAAAATCCTGGTTTAGTTAGATGTTAGGGATGTTTTGTGGCTGACTTCATTAGGGTAAGAAAACGTATGTATCCTGTAGTGTTAGGACATGCCAGAAGGCAATGCCTTTCTTACTGTGCCCTTGCAAGGGCAGCTCTAGAAATGTAGCACATGCTACACTACAACCTCAGTGATGCTCTCAGAGCTTGCATGCAAAGTCTAACGCCATAACCAGAGTGTTACAGTGAGATCGGATTGTAACCAACACAGGTTCAGCTTCCAGTGTGTCAGAAACAAGGCGGTCTGGACTTCAATAAAGGTGATGTTTACCTATCCTGGTTGCTAAGCCAGTGACACTAAGATCCATACAAGTGTCTTCACTGTAGCTGGTGCTCAGTCAGTTCAGATAAGCTAGAGCAAGGATGAATGCTGTGCTGCTGAAGCCTATCGGACATTGCCATATTCCCTGGCAAGAAGCAGTTAAAAAAAAAAAAAAAAAAGTCTTTTGATATTAACAAGCAACAAAGCTCATATTCACTGTTAAAATCAGAAGCAGCAATGTGGGGGAAAAAAAGCTCTTTAGAGAATAAACACCGAAGTTATATTACACAACGTGCACGCACTCCTTACCCTGGAGCTGTGGCTTCTTGACTAGCAGTGGCTGCTGTATGGGTGCTCTGCGTGGTTGCCAGTGCCAATCACAAGCAGAGCTGGACCACTAGGTGGGGTGTGCGCAGGGAGCTCTGGGTGCTCTTGGGCAGATTTCTTTGTTCTCAACCTCATCTGCATTTTCCTTTTTTCATAAGGGCATCGTGAAGGAGTCTCTTTAAATGTATTCAGCTTTTCTGCTTTCAGCAGAACTGTTTGTAGGAAACATCCTTTAACTTACACCAAAATCAACACTAGTAAAGTCATAAAATCATTCACTAAGTTCATATTTGTTCCTTCAGAGAAAAAATAGAGCTAATTCTAAGTTGAAAAAAAACCTTGCATAAAACCACAATTCTTAAGATGAAGCGCAGAATAAACCCAGGAAAAACTGAACAGGAATAGTTAAGTGACCTCTAGATATTGGTTTCACAGGCAATTGTTCTGCAGAGAATCCATGGTGTTCATAAACATAGCTATGAATGCAGGGTTTGTTACAAGCGTGTTTTATATAAGACATGTCAAAAATTCTATCATTATGCATGGATGGGTAGAAGGTATAAATTAAATATTTCAAAAAGGATCAGAGAGTTCTTTTCCACAGCTACACCAGAAACTGAAGTCAGCTGGAAAATGAGTTCTGCTGTCCTTGGAATTTCTAAACTATTGAGTGAGGCAGGCACTTTAAGGCAAATAGATGCTAAGAAAGAAGCCTGTTTATATTTGAGAAACTCCATCTTGCCAAGATAAAAATGGCGTTAATTATCTATATCCAAATGGGTTTTTTAGTTTAGAACCATTGTTATTTTCTCCAAACAAAAGCCGAATGTAGATAATGTCTCAAGATTGGTTTGGTTGCATTATGCTTCTCAAACACAAAGAGAAAAACTCTAATTTAAGTCTGGATGGATTTTGTTTAAGATTAAAGACTACAAGATCTTCATGTGAAAGGACACAATGCATCTTTTACTGTACATTTCTCCATCTTGAATTAATTTGCACACTTTCAATAGCTAACAAGGAAACTCCCAACAAAAACTATAGTATATAAAGCATAGGACTTTAACAATCTTCCCATGCTTTAATAACTAAGGAAGCTGTCACAATACTGTAAACTAAACCCAATCTAAAATAGCACACTCCTAGATGGAAGAGAAGGGACAAAAATATCCATGAAGCTTGCCAAGGCTTACTATGCACGATATAGGTCATAGTGTGTTCAAGTTCAAATTATCTCTCAAAGAGCTTTTGGGTGTCATAGCTAATACAGAAAGATGTTCTAGAATCTGTGATCTTCTAAACTGTACCCCATCTTTTGGGGAAAAGAAGGAAAGAAAGCAGTTCAACTCATACTTACATAATTTTATCACTATGATCTAAATGTTTTATGAAGTGATTCATCTTTCTATAAGTCAACATAGGAAAGTGTTAGAAATAGGTGCCACAAGGTTCATGATCATCTTCATCATGCTTGCCACAAGGAACTATTCCTTGGAAAGTTAGAGATTTATTTATTTTATACAAAATGTCTCTTACAAACGATCCTGTTTAAATAGGATTTAGACGCTGTTCTATTTTGACATCTGAAAAGAAAAATCAGGTGCCAGGTGTTGGCCAACATAATAATCCTTTTCTTTTTTAAAAGTATTGCAGCAGGGCATACAAAGTTGTTCTAAGGACTGCCAACTAAAAGTAGAGTAATTGCCTGATGGTGCTGACCTTTACAGAGTTCGAAATCAGCTTCTCTCATGATGAGGACTGCTAGAGGTAAGAAGGATGATCAAGGCACGTTCTGGCCAATTTGTTAATGTACTTTGAAACAGCCTCTAAAGGTTCATGGAAGCTTCCCTCCAGAGAGTACGTAAAGACACTTGATTAAATTCCTTACTTATTTCCATCTGATACTGGAAAAAACTTGTCCTTTCTAGTCTCTCAAATTTAGCAACATCTTTCTTTTCTTTTGGATTCAGAGTGCATCAATATTTTCTATACCATGATACCTGTTGTGGGTTTGGAAGAAATATGAAGTGGGACTCTAAGGTTCAGATGTTCAGAGTGGCTTACACTGGAAACATGTGATGGCCTTCTGGTTAAACTTCCATTTTGGCACCTACCTATCTAATGTGTACCGCATCAACTTGATTTTTCAAACTTTTGCACCCTTCTAAGCTGATAGCTTTCTAAAATAGATTAGTACTATTTTTAATACATTCTTCCAAATAAACTGATCTGCTAAAAGCTTATTTCTCTGAACCTCTGTTAAGCAATATTATTTACAATGCCATTGTTTCATCTTGTATTAAAGTAGAGTTATATAGGCCATTCCACTATTTCTTTCATATTTGAAGTCAGATTGACAAGACCTATAATTACTTGATTTATCCCACCCACTTAAATTTTTAAACAATGGGACAATATAAAATTTTTTTCCAGGTCTCTGGAAATTTTACAGTTTTCCAAGACTTATTAAAAATTAACGTTAACAGTCCAAAATGCTCAAATGCTCAACATCTCCTAAAACAGTCAGGGGAAATTTCTGTACCTGTTGGTTTAGGTGATGCTGATTAAAAATTCTCCTGAATAACCGCAAGGACGGAAAATATTTCATCAATCTATCCCATGAATGCATCATCTACCTCTTACCTAGTTCTAGAATAGAAATATTTATTGAACACATCTGCTCCCCCTGAGGTAAGGAGGTTACCTTTTCATTTAGTAATTGTATAGAATTGTTTTCTTTCCTTTAATCTTAATATACTGCCATTCTCTAATGCACATAGACTTGTTTCTAGTTCTTTTGCTTCCCTTATAAACTTCCTACTAGTTCTACTTTTTTTTCATTTTCATTTGCTGAATTATCCCTCTTCTGGATTTAAATACTTCCCCCCTATCCCATATGTTTCTTTTTAAATCAGTATAAGGTTTTCTTTCCTAACTTTGGGGTTTTAGGTTTAGGGATAGAAAAATAAAATCTTGCCAACTACCTCCCAAGCATGATCAATATTTATATTTTTCCCTTATGACTTAACTCATAATCAATTACAGATTTATGAGCGTTAGGTAGGATTTTATTATACTCATATATATCTCAAGTAACCATTTCATAATCAGAACAACCACCAATATTTAGTTCCAAGATTGGTTCCTACATATGCATTAGGTGAGGATTACTATGGATTTCCCGTGGAAGATGTAATGCTTATCAAGTCAGGAAACTGATATTTATGATTTATAATTTTTGAAAGAAATTCCAACATTCTCTGGCACAGAGGTTTGAGTATCTGAAGGTCCATGATGGTCCAATCATAAACATTTCACACTATGCTCACAAGCAGGTTTTTCTAGGCATGCTCTTTGTTTATGTTGGTGTTTGCCACAGATCCCCAAATCTTGCCGCCAACAAAAGCACTTTGACAGCTAATCCATGCACACTCAGGAATGTGTTTTCCAGGTCCTGAGGAATTTGGGCCCCATTGTCAAATATTGAGGGCGTTCTAATCATACGGATTTTATTACTAGCAAACCAAACTAAACATATACTCATAAACGATGGTTTCCAAATTGTGTTATCACCCAATCTCATAACAAAGAATTGCTTCTCATATATCATGATGCCTTAAGCAGTTTTGTTCCCAATACTTTGATTTTTTGACCAATACTTGTTTTTTCTGCCTCCCCACATACATTTTCTTGTAATTAGCTTAATTGGCATCTGATTAGCCATCATCACCTTTAGAACAGACATTTTCAAAACACACATCACATACAAATTATATACAAATCACTTCAAAATGATCTTCCTGTACTGGGGCAAGGCGGGGCAAGGCCTGCGGATGCTGCTACCCTGCACAGAAATAACTCATTGGTGCAGGGCTGAGCCTGGGAGAGGACAACATCGAGCTCTGAGGATAAAAGGGATCTTTCTAGTCTTATATAAAAGCAGAAAATAAAGCATGATATTTACCTTGCATATCCCAGCCACTGTCCCATTGCTTGCCATCAACACTGAACTATGACTGGAAATCCTCTCACACATTCTAGGCAGCCTCCCTCCAACATGACTTCTGTTATATGCAACTCACCTCCTTTTGTCAATCCCACAGAACAGGTAGATTACTTATTGAAAGTTTGTTAGGAAAACTATTAGAATGGGGATTAAATTTATTTAACTTTCTGTTACAGCTTCCTAAAGACTTGAAAAATTAGGCCATTAAATTTGCTGGGTGTCAGTTAATCCATTAATGTAAAAATGTTTTCCTATCTTTGTGAAATTTGTTAGCATCCGTGAATCAAAAGTGATTAGTAAGCATAAATTATCATTACTTTAATTTCCTGTTTCAGTTAGGGTAAGTATCAAATTATTGCCGACTTCAGATAAAGTGGATCAGTCTTTTCCATCCAGACCATTATCTAAGAATACCAGATTATTTTTTTTTTGAGACAACAGCTCTCACTTTTAGAGCAAGGAAAATTTGATAAGGGCACTCCTTTCCAAAGGCTTGTCCAAATGGAAACTCTCAATGTTTTGAACATTTCTCATTTGCAACTAAAACTACAATAAAGTGTATGATTTCTAATGACAGTCTATGATGTGTTACTCTTTCAGTGATACTTGCTGCTGCACTACATCAATTTAATTACTACAGTCCGTGTACTTTTCAGTGACCCATATGACATCTAGGTCTGCTGCAAGAAATACAGCAATTCCAGAACTTATCAAATATGTAAATCTTCATTTTCACTCTGAAAACTCAGGTTCACATTTGAATATTTCACAGAAATATGCACTTGCAACCATGGCTGCAAGCTAGTGTTCCCTTGTGTAAGCAATCCATTTTACATGTACAACTATGCAGCTCAAGTCATGCAGAAGATCCATGGAATTTGTGCATATTGCTCATGCAAGGGCTTTTTTTTTTTTTTTTTCTTTAGCATGTATTTGTACATAAATAGATCTGAAATGCAGATAAATAGCTATGTTCAAATACTCAAGGACTGTAAAAGAGGCCATGTCAAAGGCCATTTTCCTTTGGTGACTGAAGGTCAGTATGGTACATAAAACTAAATTACAGAAGGCTTTTATTAATCAGTAAATTGCAGTATTTCTTCAGTTACTAAGACACTTGGCAAATATTTCTCGCATTAGGCAATTAAAAAGGCAATAGCACTGTTGTCTGGCAACTTTAGAAGCACGTAACTTCAAAATTACAAATTAAAACAAAGACTAGAAATAAAACAATTATCTTCTGTTGCTTTTGACTTTTGGACTTGCAATCAGAAATCAGAAAGATGCATTGCATCAAGGCTGCCTGGGGGTCACCGAGGAAGGTGATTTCAATCAACAGTTGCATGTGAGGAGCTTCTATACCCAGATGAAAAAGGATGCCAGAGCTTTTGTTTATGAAATTGGGGGGTTTTAAACTGTTTAATGAGTATTTCAGTCTCAACAAGTCCTCTTTAATGAGATCTGAAGGAATAAATCTGTGCTGTAGCCCTGTGTCTAACACCATGAAAATTTTCAAACTTAATCAAACCCTCAAATGCAATATGGACTATTTTGAATATCAGTAAGAGGAGGAATCCTGTATTAATAGCACTTTTGTTAATTATTGATTCCAAGAAAATGCTAAATATAAATAGACAAATAAGGTCAGGAAAATACTGTCTTTTTTGTACAGCCTGTAACCTGAGCAGGTTTTGAAGTTCTGGAAAGTCCTGCTTCCCCAAAAGTACCCTTGAAGATCCTTGGCTTTGACAGCTTTGCTTACAGACCCTCTTATCCAGGAATGCATTCATTCCCTTTTGATGATACCCAACAGTTTCTGAAATGTGTGGGAATTCCTGTAAATAATGACAGTGTAGTTTGAGATGACTTGGAAAATTGTTTCAAATAATTACCCTCAAGAAGCTAGACATTTAACTGAATCTCTTGAGCAGGGTTTTTTTTTGTTGATTTTATATGGAAGCCCTAATGTTAGACTAAAATTCCATTATTTGGATGGTTTAATTTTAATGTCTACTGATTCCAATGGGAGTACCTGGTGCTTACTCATTTTAACAGTGGCAACAGTGATTAGAGTGCATGAATTTAGCTGCCTGTTTTTGAAAATCTTGCACTTGAGCCTAAAATTTATGTCATATCTCTTCTGAGAATTAGCGTTCTCACAACATTTCTACTGGTTCCTTCTCTTTCCTTCTGGACTGAAAAAAATGAAAATGACAGCCACTCTTTGTGACTAGCAGTTTTATCTTTGTATTAATTGGAAACTGAAAAAAAAAAGAAAATAAAAGAAAAAAGCCTTAAAATACTGTTTTCATCCTTCCTCCTACCTTGCTCCTACTAGTAAAACCAATCTAAATCAAGTTTGGGGC